>CM051239.1:351224416-351724416 GCA_027917425.1 Gastrophryne carolinensis
GTGCTGGTTCCTTTGTCTAGAGCTCACATGGGAGTGAGACTCTGTGAGCCTGGCTGAAATCTCCTGTGGAGGCTGTTTCATGCGGACCTGAGGCCTAGTTGGACTGTAAACAGGACGTTTGCTCAAGGACTAAAAGCTGTTTGCCTGATTGAATCATTTATGCTGCTGTTTCCTGAAAAGGTGATGTAACCTGTTTGGACATATGCTTTTGTGGATTTATGTGTGAAATAAACACAGACTTTACTTTGAACTGCTTGCCTCTGCCTCTATACTGCTGACACCCGGTCGCCTACCAGAGCTAATCTCCACATTTGGTGTCGGATGCGGGCATAGCAGTGAGGCCGTTGCTAGGAGCAACCGACGAAAAAGTTTTTTGTTGTGCATGTCCTATATTAAACCTGCCAGGCTGCTACCTGGGACTGCAGACAAAATGGAGGCGGTCGTGAAAGCGCTCGTGGAGGCCAACAGGCAGCAGCATGAGACCAACCAGCTGTTTTTGCAACATATGATGGCACAGCAAGCTGCAGGTGCGCCCAAATGTATTCCTGATGCCCGGAAAGCTGTCCGCTCGGCGCTCACAAAAATGACCCCTTCAGATGACGTGGAGACTTACCTGGCGGTGTTTGAAAAGGTGGCTGCAAGGGAGAAGTTGCCGCATGACCAGTGGGCTGATGTCATCGCTCCATTTCTGGCGTCTGGACCCCAGCAGGTGTTGTTCGATCTCCCAGAGGACCAAGCCGCTGACTACCCGACTCTGAAGGGTGAGATACTGGCGAGACTGGGGGTGAATGTGTGGGTTCGGGCTCAGCGGGTGCATCAGTGGAGCTACCAGTCGGCAGAGCCCGCCCGACCCCAGTATTATAAACTGCTGCACCTGCTGCAAAAATGGCTGCAGCCGGAGTTAAGCCCCACTGCCATTTTGGACCGCTTGCTGGCGGACATGTTTTGGAGGGCTTTACCGCACCCTCTTCAGCACTGGGTTGGCCAGGTATCCCCTGACAACGCACTAGGGATGGTGGACCTAGTGGAGCGATATGAGGCCACCAGGAACTTGCAAAGCGGCTCCATGAGGAGGGATTCGGGGAAACCCCGGAGGTCCCCGCCCCAGCTCAGGCGAGTGGTGTCCCCTAAACCCTCTCAGGACCTACCCCCCAAAGTCCCTGCCCAAGTGTTGTGTTGGGGATGTAAGGAGCCGGGACATATCAGAGCCAATTGTCCCCACCAGGGGGAGCCCATGGATGTAAACTTTGGTTACCGCCCTTCCATGTATGCCAGGAGGCTGTGTGCTGCCGGTATCCCTGAGCTTGTGGGGCAAAGTCACCTCTGTCAGGTGAAAGTGGGAGACACCCTGGCTGTGGCCCTTTTGGACTCGGGGAGTATGGTTACCCTGGCAAGACCCGCCTTAGTACTGCCCGATGAGTACACTGGGCGGAAAACCGGGGTTTTGTGCATTCATGGGGACTTGAGAGACTATGCCACAGCACAAGTGTCTCTCACCACCGTCTCCGGCAGCTGGAAACATGAAGTCGCTGTCGCCGCTAAACTCCCATATGAACTGATTATTGGGAGAGACTTTCCAGGGTTCAGGTCACTGTGGGCCAAGCTGGCAGTTCCGGAAACCCGCGAGGCGGGTGTGTCCCCAATAGACTGGCCCTACTCAGGGGAAACCCCGGTGCCCTGGGAACCGGAATCAGGAGGCACCGTGGAAGAGGTGCCCGTCCCTAAAATGGAAGAGGGGGAGTCAACCCCACTAAATGTTATGGTTGGAGATGTGGAAGAGTTGACAACAGGTCCAGAGTTGGCAGATCTCCATGTCTCCACAACTAACTTTGGTACCGCTCAACACCAGGACCCGACCCTGTCTCGGGCCTGGGAGAATGTTCTTGAGGTGGAAGGTGAACCACAACAGCCAGGGGCGGAGTTACAGTTTCCTCGCTTTGTGGTTCACCAGGAAATGTTGTACCGAGTAAACAAGGTACGTGAAGAGGTGGTGGAACAATTGGTGGTACCCAATTCATATCGCAAATTGGTGTTGGATTTGGCCCACCAACATGTTCTGGGTGGACACCTAGGCCAGCAGAAAACACTGGACCGCGTTTTACAACGATTCTACTGGCCCAGTGTGTACAAGGAGGTGGAGAGATATTGTGAGTCCTGTCCAACATGTCAGATGACCAGCCCTCAGCCTCATTACCGTGGTCCCTTAGTTCCTCTCCCAGTTATTGAGGTACCCTTTGAGCGGATTGCCATGGATCTAGTGGGTCCAGTGCCAAAATCCGCTAGAGGGCACCAACATATTCTGGTGATCTTGGACTATGCCACGCGGTACCCTGAGGCAGTGCCCCTGCGTCACACCTCTGCCAAGCTCATTGCTAAAGAGCTTATGGAAATGTTTTCCAGAGTAGGTCTGCCTAAAGAGGTCCTGACCGATCAAGGTACCCCGTTTATGTCGAAAGTAATGAAAGAGCTCTGTAAACTGCTGCAGGTGAAACAGTTGCGGACATCCGTTTACCACCCGCAAACAGACGGCCTAGTAGAACGGTTTAATCAAACTTTAAAGACCATGTTAAAAAGGGTGGTCGCCAAGGATGGGAAGAATTGGGACTTGCTGCTGCCCTATCTGATGTTCGCAGTGCGAGAGGTGCCCCAGGCCTCTACGGGGTTCTCGCCCTTCGAACTCTTATACGGTCGACATCCACGGGGCCTGTTGGATATAGCCAAGGAGGCCTGGGAACAGCAACCCACACCCCACAAAAGTGTGGTAGAGTACGTGACTCAGCTACAGGAACGGATAGCGACCGTCTTGCCGCTTGTCAGAGAACACATGGAGGCAGCGCAGCGGGCCCAAAGCAGGGTTTATAATCGGCAAGCCAGGGTACGGAACTTTAACCCCGGTGACAGAGTTGTGGTTCTGGTACCCACGGTGGACAGTAAATTTCTAGCTAGGTGGCAGGGTCCCTATGAGGTCATTGAAAAAGTTGGGGAAGTGACTTACAAGGTACATCAGCCTGGGCGGAGGAAGCCCGAGCAGGTGTACCATGTAAACCTGCTGAAACTATGGAAAGACAGGGAGACCCCTGGGGGTGACAGTCCCCGACCAGGTATGGTGGGGGTGGAGCTTCCCATTCCTCGGTCTGTTAGTAGAGAAGTAGTAGTCGAGGTGAAAACTGGCGACAACCTCTCCTCTAAACAGACTCAGGAAGCCAGGGAGTTTATTAGCAGAAACACGGACGTGTTTTCAGAACTCCCTGGGCGCACTTCGGTCATCCAACATGATGTTGTCACGGAACCTCAGGTCAAGGTCCGGTTGAGGCCTTACCGGGTACCCGAGTCCCGGCGACAAGCTATCGCGGAGGAAGTGCAGCAAATGCTCCGGTTAGACGTGATTGAAGAATCAAAGAGTGAGTGGGCCAGCCCCATAGTCTTGATTCCCAAGCCCGATGGTACGTTGCGGTTCTGTAACGATTTCCGCAAACTTAATGAAGTTTCCAAGTTTGATGCCTACCCTATGCCCCGGGTAGATGAACTCATTGAGAAGCTAGGCCAAGCCAGGTACTTTTCGGTTTTGGACCTCACAAAAGGGTACTGGCAGGTGCCCTTGACTGAGGCTGCCAAGGAGAAAACAGCCTTTATTACACCAGAGGGACTGTTCCAATACAAGGTGTTACCCTTTGGGTTACACGGCGCTCCCGCTACGTTCCAAAGGTTAATGGATATTGTCCTCAGGCCACACCGTCGGTATGCTTCGGCATATCTGGACGATATAATTATCCATAGCACGGATTGGGAAAGTCACCTACCCAAAGTCCAGGCCGTAGTGGATTCCCTCAGGAAGGCTGGGTTGACGGCAAACCCGAAAAAATGTGCTTTAGGCCTAGAAGAAACAAAATACCTGGGCTATGTGATTGGACGAGGAGTGGTCAAGCCCCAGGTGAACAAACTAGAAGCCATCCGTAACTGGCCACGTCCTAACACCACCCGCCAGGTAAAGTCATTTCTGGGGTTGGTGGGATATTATATGCGGTTCATTCCCAATTTTGCCACCCTAGCGGCACCATTGACAGACCTGTTAAAGGGACGCAAGTCTGTCATGGTGAAGTGGAATGAACAGGCCGAAAAAGCGTTCTCCGCTTTGAAGTCTGCCCTGTGTGGGTCTCCGGTGTTGGTGACACCCGACTTTAAGAGGGAGTTCATAGTGCAGACCGATGCCTCCGAGGTAGGTCTCGGTGCTGTACTGTCTCAGGAAGTCAACGGGGAGGAGCACCCCGTTGTCTACATGAGTCGCAAATTGACACCCGCGGAGACCCGGTATAGTATAGTGGAGAGGGAGTGTTTGGCCATTAAATGGGCCCTGGAGTCTCTTCGCTACTACTTGCTGGGGAGAAGGTTCCGTCTGATTACGGACCACTCTCCCCTCAAGTGGATGTGCCAGGCTAAGGACAGGAATGCCAGGGTCACCCGATGGTTCTTGTCATTACAAAACTTCAAGTTTACAGTAGAGCACAGAGCGGGACGATTGTTGGGTAACGCGGATGCCCTGTCCAGAACACATTGTTTGGCATGTGTCCACCCCCTCAGGGTTGAACAAAGGGGGGGGGTATGTGGTAAGGTGCAAGGGGCCGTTATTGACGGCAGGTATGTAGCACCAATGTACCTGGCATTGGTGCAGTAAAGCCGTATAGCTTGTTTGTCCAGCATCAGCTGCTGGTGGCAGTTTGCTGCTGATGATTTAGAATAGCCGAAAGGCTAACCTGGGACGGCTTTACTGGGATGGAGTAGAGCAGGGTGGGACTCCATCCCACTACCCAGGTCCGGGTTTTGCGGGCTGTTTAAATAGCCTGGGGAATCAGCTGTGCTGGTTCCTTTGTCTAGAGCTCACATGGGAGTGAGACTCTGTGAGCCTGGCTGAAATCTCCTGTGGAGGCTGTTTCATGCGGACCTGAGGCCTAGTTGGACTGTAAACAGGACGTTTGCTCAAGGACTAAAAGCTGTTTGCCTGATTGAATCATTTATGCTGCTGTTTCCTGAAAAGGTGATGTAACCTGTTTGGACATATGCTTTTGTGGATTTATGTGTGAAATAAACACAGACTTTACTTTGAACTGCTTGCCTCTGCCTCTATACTGCTGACACCCGGTCGCCTACCAGAGCTAATCTCCACAAGGGTTAGAGAACACTGCTCTAGACGAAATCTGTTTGAATAACATTCAATTTGAACTTTGTAGCATCTTGTATGTAATAGTCTATGCAATCTATGTTTGACCCTTAATCACTTCTGTACTACTAATTGCTAAAATATTGAGATCAAAATGTGATGTAGCTATTCATGTATTGTATTGTTTGCAGGGTAGAATTGGGTTTGCTTTCAAAACATATCTGCCATTATTTCAGTCTTTCATACAGGGAACACATCTCAATACAAGTACAATTCATTTGTTTCAGGAACTCCTTTGTGGATATCCTCCGTGCAATTCTCCTGTCGCTAGAAGTTTTAATTGAAGATGCAGAGCTTCAGATCAATGGATTTATTCTAATCATAGACTGGAGTAATTTCTCCTTCAAGCAAGCATCCAAACTTACTCCTTCAATCCTCAGACTCGCCATTGAAGGATTGCAGGTACGCAAAGAGCCAAATATTTCTTTTTATGCAGATGACAACATTCATTATATGTCTCTCTTTGGGAAGCAAACTATTTTGTTCTCACGGCATGAAGAATTATAGTTACAGCTGGTATTCCTTTTACTGAATTGAGTTAGAGATCTACATGTTAATTATCGTGTGGCATTTTTAAATTATAATGCACAGCATCTGTTAATAAAGCAAATAAGGAATACTGATCAAAATACAAACAGTTCTTTATCCTGGAAGCAGATTGTTCTAGAAATGAGCAGAAATACAAAAAACAACCCAGCACCTATTTTTCTTTGATTGTTTAATGCAGATCAAAGCAAGCAGTTGTCCCGGGGTCCAAATGACTTCAGACTGTTTGGCTTTTACTCTGTATTATATATCTTTATCTCTACAACTTTCATCATCTATTCCAGAGCATGGTTGAGGGAAAAGTTGCTAAAATACTTACACTGTTTAAGGGGTCAGATTAATTGTGGTGGAGGCCACTGGGCACAAAATCTGGTGAAAGCCTCAGATACAGTATTTATTTTCCTTTAAAATAATAGTGCAGCCAAGTAACTGATTGGTGGTTCTCTGGAACATCAGATAGAGTCCGTTGTGCGAGTGCGTGCTGCTCAGGAACTCCTGCTTTGCCATTCTTTGTGGGGGTAGTCGCCCAGCTGGTCCAGCAGAAAACAGCCCATTGCGCCCCCTCGTAATCCAGCCCTGACTGTTTATGAGTGATTGCATCCCATACGTCTAACAATGTCGAGTAGGGGTGTGTGGGACAGATGCAGAGGTTCTAAAGAGTATATATCTACATCCATCAGGATATACGATGTACCCCTCTGCTTCATAATGAACAAGTCCAGTCAGGGCAAGGGAGTAGTATCTAATGGGTTAGAAAAAGAGAGAAAAGGGGGGGACAAAACAACATAGATAAAGGAAGCCTATAAGGAGAACCAATTATTTAGGGGAATTGAATAAGGTATTGGGGGATTCCAAAACAGTGGATAGTGGTCGAGAAAAGATCAGAGGTTTACTGGGTTTTGGTCTGCTTTTAACCAGCCATAGATTTGATATTTCTCAATATATATAAAGGTTACATCTTTATTCCTAAAAATTGCTAAGACATTCACGATACGTTTTTTTATAATTGCATCATATGACCTTCCTAGTCATAATCGATTTTGCCAGGGTGGACATATTTCACCAGGTAGCTTTGTCAATACCCCTTCATAAATTGTCTACATGGTCACTATATTATTACAAAATCAGATTACAAATCCTGATATTAACATTATTTTAGACTCTCTAAATAGTGACAAATGATTACCTTGTGAAGTTTACGGGAATAATGATGCTTCTGCTTGTCCCTTTATTTAGTGAGAATTAAGCCCATGCTCAAGATATAATTCCAAATAAATTGGAAGCCATATAATACCCCAGTACAGGCCTATAAATACCAAGATGGAAAAAATGTTTACTTTGGGTGAAAAGAAGAAAGTTGGGGAGCACTGCCAAGCTGGTGCCAAAGTGTCTAGCATCTAACTTGCAGATAAGTTGGGAGATCACAATAAACCACAAATGGGAAGGGAGTGAGCTTAGTAGATTGTTGTGCATTATATTTCCTAGTGTGTACAAATACATGAACATATAAATGGGGACTTGGTCCAGCTTATTTTTTTCGTTAATGAGGACTATAAAAAGGAAACAAAGCTAAAAGCTTTAGTGAAACCAAGTAGTCTATGAGCCTTCAGGTCTACTGTTGGGCGAACCCCTAGAGGTTCGGGTTCAGCAAGTTCAGTGCGGGTACCCAAATTAAATTCCTTTCGTTACCAAATAGGCTACGGCTGGGGCTTCAGAAAGATGGACGCCGCTCCCATGAGTGAGGACACTGGCAGCAGCTAGCAGCACTTCTAGTACCAGCTGCTATCATCCTCAATCATGGGAGCAGCGGCCATCTTTGTGAAGCCTGACACCAACTGACTACCGACTGCCAACTTTAGGTGAAGCTGGTTGATGGGCCCATCATCCAGCTTTTCCAGTTTCTGGCCAAACACGAACATGGAAGTCCTTGTTCGTGTTTTGGGAACACAAACGTGCAAAGTTCGGTACGAACGCCCAACATTCTAGGCCCATTGTATTCTTTGCTGAATTTAAAAACGTTGCACCTAGAGAATGACTACCTGTGGAAGTTTTCTTATTACTGGTTTTAATGTCATAAAAAAGTACTAGGCATACATAATGTTACCATGGAGTGCACTTAAACCGGACCTTCAGCGTGATTTAATGAAAATCCCAAACTCTTAAAAAACTATTCCCCAGCATCTAAAATTAATATATTTTACGTTTTTAGTCACTAACTTATTATTCTTTCCCCCACTGGGCTGCAAATCTGTTCAGGAATTTAGGATATGGGCGCCGCCATCTTGACTCAGAAGCATCACACTTACTGAGGAGAGGAGAGTGGGATAAGGTACAGGGGGCTGGTTATAGCTATGCTTTGCTCAGACAGAGCAGAGCTGGGGTCAGGTAAAGATCTGCAGTCCCAGAATGCAGAGCAGCACAGTCAGGAGGCACTTCCTGTTTGCAGGCTGCCTGATAAGATGGCGGCTTCCATAAGCCACCATCTTGGATGTTTAAAGGCTCATAACATGCAGTAGATGCAGGTAGGATGATTTTTAATGTGGGCAATCTGTATGTACAGGGTGTGGGAAACATATAAGATAGACTCCTTTTCAGAGTGAAGGTCCGCTTTAACGATGCAGACCACAACAACCCCATTGCCAAAACCTTAATATTGTGTGCAGAGCTCTGGGTGCTGATTGGCATAAGCCAGCAATATGGTCTCCATTTAGCTGGGCAGGGATGCCCTACCCTAAAACGTGATGTAAATGTTATGAAACAGAGTATAAAACTTTATTGGAACTTGGAAATCTTGAAGGTGGAAAAACTCTTCTAACTTTTTTATACATTTTCAGCAGATCTGCTTTAACTATATTTGACATTATGTTGTATAATGAGAGTGTGTTTATGGCAACAATGTAGGTTGGGCCCATGTACATAATAAATGTTTCATTGTAATGCTTTATTGATTGTATCACTTCAATTTGCATTCACCTATGTATAATAGGATATTTTACAATTTTTCACTAAGGTTAGATGCTGGTGAGGTGTAGATTGTCTGCAGATTGTCTAGATTCTGCATTGATCTCCTGTGTATTGCGCCTGCATTACACCAGTTCTAAATGCAAACACAAATGGAAATCAATGATATAATTGCGCAGTTTACACAGGCTGCAAAAAATTAATCCATGGCGTGAGACAGCAGCTTATGGAAAGAGCTTTCTTGCAGAGCCCTGAGGAAGCTGCAGTTTTGAGAGCACCACGGGTTCATTTTCAACTTTGTTCATAAAAAAGCCCATATTTTTTAATGAGTGTTCCTGCCTTTTGTGTTGTGTGTTTTAAAACCCAGTTTGACATGTGGTTTTGATACACGTTACTGTAATTACCCCAAAAAAACAGACACAGATGAGAACTGAATGCTTAAATCATCAGTTAAATGAGATGCTTCTTTTTTAGCTAGAGAGGCCCTTGAAATGGAATCAAAGGCATATCACACCTCGCTAGTGCTACTGTTATGATAAAAGTCCCTGGAGCTGTGGTATGCCGGGACACCTTAAAGAGAGTTAAAGGTTGGCCAGACATTTAAAGGCGTCTGCTTATTTTATAGGATGTCAGGCAGCTTCTTGTTTCATTGGGACAAATAACAGACACTGTTCCGGTGTTGCCAGAGCAATTGAAAGGAAAATTTATTTTCTACTAGTTTTTGTAATTTGTAATTCTAGATATTTTATCTAAAAATCAAAGACTTTCAACAATATATCTCTGTAAATGCCTTTCTAAAATGATTGCTACTTCTGCTAGGGAAAATGGTGCCAACTCTTGCCCGCTTTAGAGCCGCATTTAGATAAAATGAAAAAGAAACTCATGCTACAATTCTCTGCAATATCAATGTGTATTGTGGCTCATTTATCATAAATCCTGTTATCTATGCTGACCCATTCATCTTTAGATATAATTGTCTAGATACATTGTCTACAGTGATACAAGAGATCCATCCTACCTTTCACCACTTTGAGTCCCAATTATTATGTCTTTGTCGTATACATTACATAGTTACATAGATGTCCATCAAGTTCAACCAAGGGTGTTGGGGTAGGGGAAGTTTTTTATTTTATTTTATTTTATAGGCTGTTATATTTTATAGCTTATTTTATAGCTATTTTTTTTACTCATAACCGCTAATAGTAACTGTTAATGTTATTTTCTTCTAAATAAGCATCTGATCTTTTTTTGAAGCTGTCAGCGGTTGATGCTGTAACAAGCTTCTGTGGGAGGCTATTCCATAGATTTATAGTTCTTATGGTAAAAAATCGATTGTCGCCTCCGGAGACTAAATTTCTTTTTTCCAATCGAAGGCAGTGCCTCCTTGTCTTTAGAGAGGATTTTACCTGAAATAGCGTTCTCACATATTTTTTGTATGGGCCATTTATATATTTATACTAGTTAATCATGTCCCCCCTCAGCCGTCTCCTCTCAAGACTAAGAGGCCGATTCATTAATAGCGCCAGGTAGCGACAGATGAGCGACAGTAGCGGCATTTTCAGAGCGCCCGCTAGTAGTCGCTGTGCTTGCCCATTGATAGTTTATAGCGACTCAGTCGGTTTGCCGTAATGTTGAATATTGGGTGAGGAGTCGCTATTTGACAGGTTCCACGCTGTATGGGAGCGCATGACAGTGAATGGCCATAGCGAACGGCTCCCAGCATATTCATTAACAAATCACGCTCAAAAAATTCTCGCGCAGTGAAATGCTTGTTTAAACCCCAGAGCGCTGGCGGCGATGGGTTAAAAGTAGTTTTTTAACCCCCAAACAGCCATATTTTTGGCAAAAAAAAAACAAGTTTTTCAAAACATTTTGTAATATGAATACATTAATATCAGACCTGTAATATCAATTCTGCACAAATTTTTTTTTTTTTTTACCTTAAAAAAAATATCTAACATTGCAGAAGTGGTCACAGAATTTTTGACATTTAAAAAAAAAAAAAAAAAAACATTAATAGCAATTAATTCAGAATATTTAAAGATTGCTCCATTGACATGCATTGGAGAGCGCCAGGTAGCGAGAGGTCATACCTGTCGCTGTTCAAGGTCACTCGCTGGCGCTGTGGGGTGAGGCTGGAATAATGATGAATGATTCGCTATCTGTCGCTCTGTCAGTCGCTAAGCAGGATCGGCTTGATAAATGTGTGATTGCAGAGGGGAGCCGGCGTTCTCGTGGCGGTGACCGTCATTACCGTTCGCTCACCATTCGCTACCTGGCGCTATCCCTTGTTAAATAAGGGCCTAAATAGATTTAATTCTTGTAATCTTTCCTCATAACTAAGATCTTTTATTCCCCTTATTAGTTTGGTGGCTCTCCTTTGCACCCTTTCCATAGTCAGAGCGTCCTTTCTATGAATGGGTGCTCAGAACTGGACGGCATATTCCGGGTGACGGCGCACCAGTGCCTTGTAAAGAGGAAAAATAGCATCCCTATCCTGTGATCCCATGCCTCTTTTAATGCATGATAGTATCTTGGTGGCCTTGGAAGCAGCTGCTTGGCATTGCATGCTGTTATTTAGCCTGTGATCTACTAGTACCCCCAGATCCTTCTCAACAAGTGACTCTCCCAGTTTTACTCCCCCGAGGACATATGTGGCCTTCAGGTTATTAGACCCCAAGTGCATGACTTTACATTTTTCCACATTGAACTTCATTTTCCAAGTGGATGCCCAGACACTCAAAGTGTACAAGTCAGCCTGAAGCTTGTGAACATCTTCAATAGACTGCACTGTGCTACATATCTCTGTGTCATCTGCAAAAATAGAGACAGTGCTTTTAATTCCATCTTCTGTGTTGTTTATAAACACGTTGAATAATAGTGGGCCCAGCACCGAACCCTGGGGTACACCGCTTACAACTGGTAACCATTCAGAGTAGGTATCATTAACCACAACTCTCTGCACATGATCCTTCAGCCAGTTTTCAATTCAGTTACAAGCTGTGTTTTCTAATCTGAAAATCTCAATTTCCGTAATAAGCGTCTATGGGGGACAGTGTCAAATGCTTTTGCAAAATCCCCCAAAAATATATCCACAGCCGCCCCTCTGTCCAGGCTTCTACTCACCTCCTCATAGAAGCCAATCAGGTTAGTCTGGCAACTTCTGCCCTTAGTAAAACCATATTGGTTGTCACTAATAATATTATGGATATTGATGAAACAAAATCCTAATAGGCCAGTTATTTATTTTACATACATTGAAGCTCTTGTTCAGTTGGTGCAGACTATTATGTTACATACAGTAGTTGGACAGAATTGTCAGTGCCCTCCTGTTGAAGAAAAAACCCACAATGGTCACTGAACTTGACAAAAGTAATCATACATCGTAATGTACTGAAAATTGTTGTTCAACAAAAACAAATGAATGAAAAGCGACTTCCTCCTGTCCACAACCCTGATCACATCCTCCTCTCTTGCTTCCATTGCTTTACATGTGCTACTCAACCTCTACACAAATCATCACTTCAACCCTAAACCCTTCAAAAGTACCCTTAAAACTCACCTATTTAGGTAAGTCTATCATCTGGCTTACCCGATGCACTTAAAAGGGGTTGAATCAGAGCCTAGTGAGAAAACTCACTTCTTCTTTAGGTAGTTAAATTGCCATTCACTTCCATTGTCTTCCTTGAGGATGATTCAGAGCTAGGTGAAAAGTTACACCCTAGAAAAGGTGAAAGTGAATGTCAGTTTTCTCTCCTACAAAAGAAAAGTTTTCTCATCAGGCTCTGAATCGACTCCAAAGTCTTACACATAAAAACACAGAAAGAAAGATTGTGTTAGATTGTATGTGGAATCCACGGGGATAATTGGATTAATACATGTTGAGCAACATATAGTATATTATTACAAATACTAAAATACTTAGCGCGTTTTTTTTCCTCACTTTTAACAGGTTTTCACTTGACCCCAAAGTCTTGTCACCCCTCAGGGGTGCTTGGTACATACTCTTAGTGACTCAGGTGATTTTTTAGGGCCAATCCAGTGGCTTTCACACAATGAGGTATCCCAAATTGGGATGCCCCATTGTAGAGGTAAAACACCAGGAGGAGTGAAAATTCTGTGTTGTTTAACAGCCAGCCTAACTAAAACATAGGTGACTGCAGAAAAAGTCAGGCCTTATCTCAGGTCTCAGACCATTTTTTTTACATGTCAGTCTAATATTAAACCTGTCTTTAGCTTTACCCATAATGGAAAAGAGAAAAAATCAGATGTCATAGTCTAATATAAGGGGTGAAGTACCCCTATTAGAGTTCAGGGTAAGTACACATGGTTGACTATCCTGTTCATTTGCTAAATGAAAGCTTAAAAATTATTCTATAGTCAAAATTACAAGAAAAAAAGCTGACACCCACCTGATCGCCCGATACTGGTCCTGTGCTGCCAAGCCACCATTCACAACTGATGGACTGTCCTGCGCCATCTTCACAGGAACCACATCAATGGAGCAGGGGGGGCCATAGTGCCTGTGATGAATGGCGTGGGGCAGTTCAGGGACGTTGTATGGTGGAGAACGATGGACTAAGGTGCTGGTGGTCCAGGACTGGGACTAAACAATCAGGTGAGTGTCAGAGTTCCGGACTAGCAGCACTGGTCTGGTCGCAAATGAATCATTTCTAAAGAAAAGCTGATGCCCTGTAGATGATGTAACTGGCATGTAATAAGCAACTGTTGTAAGTGTTCAGGAGCCAGATGTGGTAGGACATAAAAATATTACATTTGAAACTGATTTGGTCCCTGTTCAGGCAATAAAAAATTAAAGTCTATACTAACCTTTCTTCCCCCGTAGCTCCCCCATGCATCACTGTCATCTTCATACTTAGTGATGAGGGAGAAAAGCAATGCCATCATCCAGTACCACACAATTGTATGAATCCAGCTCACCAAGCCCCTTAAAACGTAACATTTAATATATTTCTTTCAAAACATACGTGTCCTGTGCACTAATGTGACTCCATTTTGCCCCCCTCCTAAACGGTTACACGTTTCAGGGTTCAAAACGCCCCTTAATCCTGTGCCAGACAGACATGGCAGCATCCATCAAACTGGCTTTACATCCCCTTAACATGCCTACTCCATTTATTGCAATGGAGGGGGGTAAACCTCCCTTGGCATGCAGTGAATAGAGTAAGCATGTGAGGGAGTAAACAAGGCCTCTGGCTCCTGCCATCAGTCCTGACTCACCCTCCAACTAAATTTATGATTTGTATTTCTTGTATAAGCTTGCAGCAGACTAAGATGGAGCTTCATCCTGAAACATGTCACCGGCTCTGTGATGCTGTTGCACACAGTTTTGAGCACAGGATATGACTTGTCAAATGACAGTATTAAAAGTTATATTTGATGATAGACCATTTGATTATAAAGTGCTGGCTTCTTGTACCACAAGTATCAGTTATTGCAGGTCCAGAGGTGACCTGTGGAGGCCAATTCATTACTAGCGCCAGGTACCGGCAGATGAGCGTCTGTAGCGAGGCGCTCAGAGTGACCGCTAGTAGTCGCTGTGATCGGCTATGGTTCACTGTTACCGAACGCCTCAGTCACTGGCTGGCATTGATGAATTTGATGTGTGAGTCGCTATAACACCAGTACAGTGCTATATGGGAGCGAACAGTAGCGACTGGTCAGTGTGAGCGACTCAAACCATATTCATCAAAAAACCAGCCTCACACAGCGCCGACGCTCAAAATTGGGTCGCTGTAGCCCAGAGCGCCCAAAGCTGTTTGATTAAAGTCCATTTTTAAACACATATCTACTAGTAACAAAGTGAAAACATATGTAAAAATATTTAAAAAGTTTTCAAAAATGACTCTTTCTAGGAGAGGCCACACAGTGATTTGATTAAAAAAATCTAAATCAAAAGAAAACCCTTTTAAACAGAAGAAAAGGAATTTCCATTAAAATGCATGGGAGAGCGACAGGTAATACCAGGGCACTCTCGAAGCCAGCGGTAGACGCTGAGACGTCTGTGATGATGAATCGGTCGCTACATGACGCTACATGAGTCGCTCACCGCAATCGCTTTGATAAATGTGGTATTGCGTACAGCGCCGGCGGTCACCGTTCGCTCCCTGTCGTTGCCAGTCACTACCTGGCGCTATGCCTTGATAGATAACCCCCTTAATCTCACAGCAGACCTGCACCCAGTGGGTGGGTACAGAGGTAGAGACCACATTGGGGCTCCTGAGGTCAGAGGGGCCCTTCATTGTTGCGCCTTCATTCCATGAATTCTGAAATGTATTATTCAATGATTTCTAGAACAAGTGCATTTCCTATTTCAGTGATTATAGGTGTAAGCATGTGGCATTGATTTTAGAGGAACTATGGTCAAAAATGACCATAGTCCCTCTGTACTGCACAGCAGCAGAGCAGCGCGACCTGGGATGTCCCGCTGTGCATCACCGCATGTAAAACCAAAACACAGCTGCCCAGATACTCACCGCTTCTGGGTTCCTTTCTTCTGCTGTCATGGAGCAGCCTATCAGCTTTCAGGGCCAGCGCTGATAGGCTTGGTTGCTAGCCGTGTTGTTAGGCTGCTCCGGTAATGCACCCATGTGACCATGAGCAGCCTATCAGCTTTCAGGGCCAGCGCTGATAGGCTCAGTTGCTAGCCGTGTTGTTAGGCTGCTCCGGTAAAGCACCCATGTGACCATGAGCAGCCTATCAGCTTTCAGGGCCAGCGCTGATAGGCTCGGTTGCTAGCCGTGTTGTTAGGCTGCTCCGGTAATGCACCCATGTGACCATGAGCAGTCTATCAGCTTTTAGGGCCAGTGGCCAAGCCTATCAGTGCTAGCTGGCGTTGGCCATGAAAGCATATAGACTGCTCCATGGCAACCGTGGAAGACGACCTGAAAGCGGTGAGTATGCGGGCGGCCAGTTTTTGGTTTTACATGCCATCGCCATGTACAGTGGGACAGACTGCCCCGCTGCTGAGTAGTACAGAGATTTTTTCTTTAAAGCGGACCAACAATCAAAACTGACTTAAACCAGACCAACACAACAGTGCTAGTATGCATCCCCCCCAGGGTAATTTAGATTTGCTGCACATAAACATTCATTTACCCTTTTTTTTAACACTTGCTGTGGTAAATTTTAAAAACAAAATGGCGGCTCATGCATTTGCAGTCCACCTGCAAAGAGGAAGTGCTGCTGGGCTTCCTGTTACTGTGCATTGTCAGTTATATCAGTTGAATCCAGACAGAAGCATAGCTGAGAGGCTGGGAGAGGAAGCTCCAAAATGGCCTCTACCTGTCTTTTCCAACTGTGCCAGGCTGTTGATTCAGTTTAAACTGCCCCTATACTCAGTAAGGAAGTTTATGTGGTCTCGTTCTATCCCCAGCCCTGTGCCCCAAAACAGCCTGTGATTATTTTTTTACCTGAGTCTTTGCCCAATATCCATAAAAACACCAGAGAAAAACTACAGGAAATAGTATTATGCCATATTCTAATTAATTTAGTCACAACCAAACCGTCACATAATGGCAGTTAGGTTGAAGTGCTCCCTATTTCTGAGCTATGTGTACTCTACTGATTGCATCATCACTGGGGGCGGGGCTGCTCGGCCAGGCAGCTTGTCATGAATATTGGGCAATGCCTGAGGTAAAAAAAGAAACGCAGACTATTTTAGGGCACTGGGCTGGGATAGAAGGTGACTACATATACTTTCTTATGAGTATAGGTGCACTTTAAAGCAGTTAAAGGAGCAGTATCGCAAATTTTTCTTGGTGACTTATATTTAAAAGGTACTTTGAATGTAGGTAAGTGTTGGAGTAAGAATTACAAATTTAGAAAAAAATGATGTCTGTGTTGTACAGCTGGAGACTAATAGCTCATGTTTATGTCTGCTGAGTGTCGGAGCCTGACACTCTGGCCTGTTCCACGCTGAGGAGAGGGGTGAAACAATGTATCAAAGTATCAGCTGTTCAGTGCTGGCAGCCGTCCAGCATAAGATAACAACATTGCAACATTGCCTGGCCAGAACTTATATATCTAAAACAGAGAGAAAAGCTCTACAAGTCATTTAGCTGATTTTGACAGTTTTCCCTTCATGTTGGCTCTGCTGCAGAATCTTTCAGTTTACCATTTTCTCTTTTTTTTTCATATGATCTTTCCTTCAGCTTTGTGTGTTTTGAGCAAAGCCCAACCCAGGATTTTCACTATCTGGAGTTTTGTTTTGTGCCCCTAGGGGCGTCCCGACTTGGGATGCCCTGATATGTGAAATCCCCAAGTTCGCCTGTGAAAATGTACCTTTCCCTGTCCCACAGCGCATGCGCGGGTTCTCATCCAATCAGCTCTGTTTGCACGCAGATGGGGAGCCTGAGCAGTAACCTTCCTGGCCGCCCGGCCTGTCTAAATTACTATCTGTGTGAGCGCGCCAGAAAAATGAGGGGATCTGTGGTTATCCAGGGGTTGTTTCACACAGTGGGGCATCCTGATTTAGAATGCCCAAGGGGCAAGGTCAATGGCCGGGTCTTATAGACTTCAGGGTCGGCCACTCCACTTTAATACCTTTAGATTTTCCTGCACAGTTATTCAAAGAAGAATTTCAGTCGTTTTCAGTCAGTTTAGTTTATTTTGTATAGATTTTACACATTTGAGTCACCTGGTCTCATAACAAAAGCAGCACCTCACACACACACACAGCCGTTACCACTGATTACAGTGTCAGCCTCTGAGGTAAAGTGTTGCTAGGAGACCAGTGGGCTAAATGAAGCAGCTCACTAACTACAACCCAGCAGATCCCCCTATTCAGCAAATGGACTGAGCCATTGTCATTATACAATTTAAAAGAAAGGCATATATTTTTCCTTTTTCTATCGCCACATTATTTATACACATGTTAGAAGCTATTGTGTGGCTATTTAATTATTTATCTTTTTTAATGCAAATTTCGCGATACTGCTTAAAGTACAACAATAATTAGTGTAATAATAAGTGTAAGCACGAGAACACATGACCGATGCTGGCCAATGCCGTGGGCGCATTTTGCCGGGGGGCGCAGTGACAGGTAAGGGGGTTTGCAGGGGGTTGACTGAGGGGGGAAACCAGGCAATTGGGATATATGCTCCCTCCCGCCCCCCGGACTAGACCAACATTTATCGTTTGTAAAATGGGTATTGGCGCATTTTATAGTGTATCCATTTGAAAGCTTATAAGTAAAACAAATGACATAGGTATTTTAGAAAAAGAAAATGCATTCAGGGCCTCTAGGTCTGCATCACCCACATCTATAGAGAGGCTCAGCTTATGGCAGAAAGCAGTGAAAAATGACACCGCTATATAAATTGGCCAAACTGTCGAGGACAATATATCATGTGAAAATAAATGGGACATATCAATTATAAATGTGCCCTTTACTGTCCAGGAATGCGTCTATTGTTCATTTGCAAACAAGGTGCGCACTCGAAAATGTTAAACCTAAATCAGCGTACCATAGCTTTCATTACTCCTGCCACAAAGTATAATTGAGTCAGGCAGGGAAATCAATGGAAGCAATTAATAAATTAGTTACTGAGCAATAGAGCGGATCTTACAGCCAAGTTAACCCTGAATACAACTGGCTAACGTGCTTCTTGTGTATATCATAATTGTATGTTACTTTGTTTCACATTTCTGATCCCCATTATGAGTTGTTTTGCAAGTCATTATCTACCTGCTGCCCTCATAGAGACTGGCCTGGAACTGGATGAAGGATGCCAGCCAGTTGCCACATTTCCACTGATACAGCCTTACCAAGAGTGTATTTCTGTGTGGGCCAGGTTTTACTCTTAGCCAGAATTGCAGCTATTGTCTATAACCTATATCCAGGCCTCACACTCAATTGGGGGCAGCAGACTGGAGCAATAGGGTCGATTCAAAGAAACATGTAACAGCTTGGATTTTGGTGCCGATCATCCTATTTTTCCCGTACGCTCGTGCGTTCGTATGAACTTGCGAGTGATTCTATAAGCAAATACGTTTCTATCCTAAAATGTACGTCCGTTCGTATGGCAGTTCGGGAATCAGACCTATGTCAGTTTCCATCCTGAATTTTCCGTTTCATTTCTCAGGTTGCAACATTGGTTTTGCCCTTTTTCCTTTTTTGTCTGGACGTAAATCCTTCTGATCTTGCGGCTGCGCACTACAAACTTACCTCATTAAAGTGCATTCTAAATATTTGGTCTTTTATTTTTCTTTATTTCTTTCATTTTGTAGTAACCAACCATTAATGAATGCATTTGCATAAGTAAATCTTACTTTGTTTAATTTTTAGTTAACTTGCATTTTTTACTTGTGGATTTAATTTTAATATTTTGGCTTCAAATGGTACAACTTAAAATTTTGTGTGTGGTTACCCACACCCTCTACATACAGATTGCTCTCAAATATTAAAAAACACCCAGCAACTTCTGCATGTTATGAGCCTAGAAACAGCCAAGATGGCGGCTCAGGTATTATCGGGCAGCCTGCAAACAGAAAGGGCCTTGTGACTGTGTTGCTCTGCATTCTTTGATTTCTGACCTTTCCGTGCCCCCAGCTCTGCTGTGTCTGTGCAAAATACAGCAGTAACCCAAATCCTGCACTTTATCCCGCTCTCCTCTCCTCAGTAAGTGTGATGCATCTGACCAAAGATGAGCTTAAATAATTAAACAAAGCAAAGGTAAACAACTACACCAATAAATTCAATCTAAAAATATTATTCTAGTACATCAATTTAAAAATAAATAACAAAGGACATAAGTTTCTTTAATTAACGCAAATATATGGATGTATTGCAAAATAAAGGTTTACATGCAAAGGACTAATTAAGGTCCACATTAAAATGCTTTTATAAGGCATACATAAATCAGGTATGCATTGCTATACAATTTATGGCCTCGGCCATGCTGATACATGCAGTTCATTGGAGCTCAAGACGCGCAGACTCCTCCACATAGCCAAAAAACCTGATCAAGAACAGCAATCCGACTGCTAAAAGGTGTCGGCAGTGGCTTTCTTTTAAAACGTATTTAGAGGTTGGAAAACTGTTCTCTGAATCACACCTAAACACATCCAATTATCCTAAGTTTTAGGATTTGATCCTAAGTTTTACGTTTTGATCCTAAAATTTAGGAACGAACTTGCGATGATCGTAAGAGCATATACGAATTCGTACGTAGGCTCGTGCGAGTCGGAAATGGCCCAAAAAACAGGAAAAAATGACTAACACCCACCCAAACTTACGATTCTCGATCCGAAATCAATTCACTTTTGCTCTTTGAATCGAGGGGATTGTGTTTATTAGGGCAGGAAGGTGGAAGAAATTCTGAAGAAAATATATATTTACTGTAATACTTTAATAATGTTTCCCATGAGCACTAGTGTTTCAATAGGGTGCTCCCTATTGAAATATAATGTGTTGTGCATGTGATGACCTGCCCAGTTACTCACAATCCTGATAGGATATCTAAACTAAAACAACGAAATATTCTTTATAGAGAAACATGCACTGCAGCCAGTACATAAATAGCTCTTCTACCCAATACACAGCCACAATCACTGTCACGTCCCTTGACTTAGGGTTAGGCTTTAGCTTTGGCTTGGTCACATTTGGACTGTTCTCCCTTGCTCCTTCTTTACACTGTTAAAAACCAAACAACTTCCAGAATTTAAACAGGACCTTCAGCGTGATTTAATGGAAAGCCCAAACTCTTAAAAAACGGTTCCCCAGCATCTAAAATTAATATATTTTACGTTTTTAGTCACTAACTTATTATTGTTTCCCCCACTGGGCTGCAACTCTGTTCAGGAATTTAGGATACGGGCGCCGCCATCTTGACTCAGAAGCATCACACTTACTGAGGAGAGGAGAGTGGGGTAAGGTACAGGGGGGCGGGTTATATCTGTGCTTTGCTCAGACAGAGCAGAGTTGGGGTCAGGTAAAGGTCAGCAGTCCCAGGATGCAGAGCAGCACAGTCAGGAGGCACTTCCTGTTTGCAGGCTGCCTGATAAGATGGCGGCTTCCATAAGCCACCATCTTGGATGTTTAAAGGCTCATAACATGCAGTAGATGCAGGTAGGATGATTTTTAATGTGGACAATCTGTATGTACAGGGTGTGGGAAACATATAACATAGACTCTTATTCAGAGTGAAGGTCCGCTTTAAGACACCAGTCATCTTTAGGGTTCTCTCTCTCAACCGGACCAACAGCCTGGCACAGTTGGAATAGAAAAATAGTGGCCATTTTGGAACTTCCTCTCCCAGCATCTCAGCCATGCTACAACTGACATAACTGACAATACACAGTAACATGAAGCCGAGCAGCACTTCCTGTTTGCAAGGGGCCTGCAAAAGCATGAGACGCAATTTTGTTTCTAAATATGAAGGGGGGGGGGTTCTTTTTCGGAACTCCCTTGGTACCTCCTGGGTCCCTGTGCGGCAAGTTCTGCCTGGATAGGGGCCCTGAGGGGTCCTATGGGGCCCTAGAAGAAAACCTCAGTGTCACCCTGACTGTAAAGGAAGGGGTTTATTTAGGCTATATATACAAAAAATCATTCAATTGAAATAACATTTGCCATTAAATATTGAATGTCCTTATTGTAGTGCTTCTAAGTGCACTTAACAGTCCCATAGGCAATGGAGAAATAAGGCTGTAGGTGGTTTCCTGTGTGTTGGAGGGGCTATGGTACTTGCCCGTCCTTTTGAGGTCTTTATCCGTTAGTGTTTAATCCTCCGTTTGTAGCAAGGGTCAGTGATTTCACCCCAGTTTGTAGCAAGGTGCTTATTCTTTCTGTTTTTGTAGAAAATACTGGTACTCCGTCACAGACGCGTTTCGCCTATGGCTTCCTCAGTGTGGGAGTCCTTATTTTATGTAGTATAAGGGGAAACAGCCCGGGGCCTGGGGACGTGGCGTGCTATGGTGTCCTTGCTGTTATTCCTCTTTAAGTAGTGCTTGTCGGGGATCAGAGCCCTCCAGGTCCATACAAAGGTTGGTGGAGGGTAGCGCTGCCGCTGTAAAATGGCGCTGGTGTCATTGCGTGTTGAGAGAAAGTATTATGGTTCCATGCGTGAGCGCCAGCCCATGTGTGATTAAGCGGCAGTGCTGCTTGTTTCTAAATATTGCTACAGCTGGAGTTAGAAAAAGGTAAATGAATTTTTATGTACAGCAATCTAAATTGTCCTGGTGAGGGATGGATATGAGCACTGTTTTGTTGTGTTGGTCTGGTTGTCGTCATTTTGACTGTTGGTCCCCACTGCTTCATCCCAGGTACAACACTGTAACTTGTCAGTTTCCTTACACTTACATGTTTCACATGGCAAATCAAACTCAACATGTGTGATAGGTCTAACCAGCTTGGACCAATGAGTTCTTTTTTACTCTTTTCTATTTTTCCTCCATTTCTTGAGCTCAAGCTAAAAACTAAAATGTTAACAACATTCTTTTCTGGTCCATCGGTTTGCAGGTTGACAGTCTCTGTTTTCTTACTCCTTCAGTTTTTAATTGTCCCGAAGTGCTAAATAATTTAGTTTTGTGTAATGGCATGGTCTCATAGCCTCCAACCAGAAATGCTACTGTTTCCAAAGGCCAAGTGGACATTTAAAATAGAATGGAATGGATTTTTTAAAATCCAGATGTAGCTATGTATCAGTTTATGGCATTTTAGAGGTTATTTATCAGGCATCATCCTGAACTGGGATGTATATACAGATTAACCAAATTGCCACAGCCCGGCTTATGCCCGGGTATGCTTTACAGAGCAGTCAATGAACTGAATGTCACTGTTTATTAATAAAACAACATATAGTACATCAGCATTCATCTCAGAGTCTGAGTATTTCAAACTGGGTATGCAAGTAAAGAAGATGGTAGCTACTATCTGTTGGTGTGAGCAGTCATTTCCACTCTGTATTAACAGCCCCCACAGGAATCAAAATCAATACCAATATGTAGGGGCAAATTGGTTCTTAATCTTGCTGCTTGCTGCGCATAATATATGAACCTATACTGGCCTCACAGAATAGTTCATTGCAGTGGCACAGCATTGTTTGAAATGAGTTTATTTGAAAGATATTTTACAAATATCATGACTACATCTCTATGACTGCAGAATTAAAACGTGGATCCATCTTGGCCAGGGAACTTCATCTTCCAGAAACTCTCCACTGACAGGGGACTTAGCGTTCCATTAATGTGAATATCGAGATTCAGGAAAACTGCTGAACCCAACTACATCTTCTATTCTACATGTGGACTATTTTATATTAATAGGGCCTCCACTTTGTATATGTATATACTAAATTATTAATATTGCCTTCTAATTCTGTAATCCAAATAATAGGGGTTAAACAGAAGCAATAATGGTCAGCTTTAATTGCATTCACGGTCACAATATGTCATGGTCGGCCAATACACACACAGCCCAGTTGCAGCTTAAACAAGGTAGTTCACTTGACTTGACAGTGCAGCACATCAGGTAGCACATTCACAGTCAAAGCAGACCAAAACCCAACCTGTGAAGAGGACTTTGCTATTTTTTATTGCACCTGCTTCACTCTAATCCCAGATAATGCTGCCTGTTTTAGCTGTAAAGCTCCTCAATTCATTGGCACTGCAATGACTATGACTATGACTATGCAATGACTGATCGCCTGCCATCTTACTGAGAGGGACAGCAAAAATAAAAGTGTTCCAGGACTATTCTAAAAGCGAAAATATATATTTCTAGTTCTACACACTAAGAAGGTAATATCTGCAGGGGCTTTGGCCAAATGTATTTCACAAGTTCAGTGGGTATGGTCCGCTTTAAGGGCTGTAAAAGCAATGTCACAGTATCAACCTCTTCTCAAGCAAGATCACAGTTCACAGTTGCCAATAAATCAAGATCAAACACAGTGCTCTGGTGGTCCGTCCTCCCCACTTCAAGATGAGCAGCAGACTCTTCACTACACGAGCAATAGCCACTACTCGGGTTTAATATAATCAGTGGTCCCACTTAGCTGGGGTCAGTTCAGTTTCCAGGGATAGCACTCGAAGCCTGGTTAAAGACTTCCCCGGGGCTCAAGGGTTTCCAAACAGGGGCAGCAGCACCTAACCGGAGTTCTCTTGGCCTCATCCACTCCTGCGGTAGAGAGCTCCTTTCCTGTTAGAGGCATTCCAAGGCACCCCCTGGGCTTCATCCCGTCAGGGTCCTTTCCAGGTGACCAAAACACTTGCACTCTGAAGCAGTATATCCTCCAGCACCACGCTTGATGTTCCCGCCATTTCACTTAGAAACCACACGAGCCGTCTTACATAGGGTGTGAGCTATAGATGATCTCCCTGTATGTCCCTCTGGCTGCCCCTTATAAAACCTCTGCTCTAAACAATGTTGCCTGCAGTTTTTCCTTCAAAATGCTCCCAACCAATCTCAGGATATTCTTGTTGTAACCCAAATGTATCTTATGTCCCCCTGGCTCATCCTAAAGGGCAACTCTATGTTAGAATTCTAAGCTTGAATTCAATTCTATTTTACCATTTGTGGTCTTATACTCCCATCTAGAGTTGCACAATTTGCCAGATATGTCTTACCTACTACCTTTAAACAACCCCAAAACTGTGTGTGGGCTTAATGTAGTGCTGTTTTTTCCTACTACAATTCTTTAACTGAAAATAACTTCCTCAGTGCCTATAGACTACTGTCCCTCCCCACCTCACACACACACACAGCTGGTAGCAATACATTTCTTGCTTAAAAAGTTAAAAATATAGGAACATTTTACTTATTTTTACTTATTGTAACACTTACAACTAAATAAAATGCCCTCTTGATGTAGTTGGTGACATAGGAAGGCATTTCCCAGTACCACTGGTGGCTTCTATAGGCAACAATACATTGTCCTGTTTAAGGTCAGTCCATGATTTTACTTGCCTCCCAATGTATTTCTCGGACTGTAGTAAGCGCAAGGCTGAGGCTCATTGGCAGGGGTAGATATGGCCAATCCCACCCACCCCTGGGTTTTGGTCCGCTTTACAGGGGCATCTCAATTTGGGATGCCCCTGTTTGTGAAAGAACCCCCCTGGTTTAGCCGTTAACTAAAACTGGCGATCCCACATGGCCAGATCGAGCAAAGTAATGCATGAACAAACGCGCATCCAAAATCAGGAGAATCTAGATTCGTTTAGACTCCAAGGTCAGGGTTAAAGGAGTTTGGTGTGCTCTACGTAGACGAAAAATAGAGTTTTGGTCCAAAGAGCATGATCCAGATTTGGGACGTCCCTCAGTGATGTGACATGATTCTTCACCACAAAGGGGCCTACTGAGACCATGCCACCCAAGGGCCCACATAAACCCGGAGCCAGCCCTGATTGGAGCAGAACATAGATGGATGTTCCCTAGCTATGGGGATACAGCGGGGCCAGACACATGGGCTAGGGGGAGACTAGGGAGGTAGAGAGTGGGTGGGGCTACAGAAGTAGTGCTTCCCACTAGGAATTCTTCCGGGTCTCCCTATGGCAAGTCCACCCCTGCTTATAGTTGATTAAAGGAATGACTTGGGAGTTTTACAGATACACCAGTGTTCCCCAGCCCTCTCCCGGATATCCAGCAACAGGTCAAGTCTATAGAGCCAGCTTTCTGGAAATCCAAAAACACAACTTCTTGTTGGCTTACAACCTGAGGGTTGGGGAACCCTGAGATGGAACATGTAAAAATGTGGGTGTTTTTCTTTAAATATTTTGTTTACTTGGGATATTTACTAAAGCTCTACCCTTTTATAACAGAGGAAATTTAAATGACATAAAAGTCATAGGTGTTGCATGGCCTGAAGGGTTTTACTGACACTTATATGGTAGATGAATGCTCTTGTGACAGCCTTTTATGTTCCTTAATGAGCTTCTGTTCTTTCTCTTTCTTTTAGGACAGTTTTCCAGCACGTTTTGGAGGCGTTCATTTTGTCAATCAGCCTTGGTACATCCATGCTTTGTATACAATAATTAAACCATTCCTGAAAGACAAGACGAGGAAAAGGGTAAGGCTTGTGAAAACACGTAGGCCAGGCTTGCTGGACAGATTAGAAATCCCTCCAGACTGCGTTAGGGAGATTAAGTCATATGGCGTGCCGTGGCCACATCTGTAGGCTGCAGATTGTCTGTTCCCGATCAATAAGGCCGGGCCAATGAATTCTTTTCAGAGAAAGCCTCTGTGTGGGAGGTATATTTGATCTTTAGAGAAAACATAGAAGAAACAGTTGCAATCTCACTGACAATGATAAAGGGAACATATATCCAGAAATCTGTAATTACATATAGTGGTAGAGTAGTTCAGCAGTCACTATTTACAGCACAATATTCCATTTATATTGTCATTACCTGACAGCACTTAGCATCTGCTAAGGCAACAAATATGCTGTTTATTGTGCACAGGTTTTCACGAGTTTATTTCTTCAGCACCAAGTGTCTCTTCTTCAGCAGGACATCTAATAGACTCAGGCTTGGACTAGTCTACGAGGTTACCAGGGAATCCTTGGGTGGAGGGGGTGGGGGGGCATCTCCTAAATGGACCCCCTGCCCTTGGTGTCCAGGTTGTACTAGTAGCCCCAGCACACTTTTTAGTTTAGGCCATCGAAGCAGCTTCAGAGGCTTGGTGGTTCACCTTATGATTAGCACAAGTTATCCACTAACAAGCCTAAAAATAAGATGATAATTTTTGCATGTAACTGTAGGTGAGTCCAAAGAAATGGTTCCATTGATGGGTTCACAACACTCCGACTCTGCATTCATTGAAAAATTGTAAAGAAAAGCTATTATTGTCAATGGAAAACAAGTGCTTAAAGAGGAAGGAACGTCAGAAAAGACTTTATCTATATTGCCCCAAAAATGGACATCCCTAATAAGTTTGCCCTGCTGTGCAGTGCTGCCTGGAAAGTGTGGTACTTGCCTTCCCTGTCTCAGTGCATACTGATACTCACCTCTTTCACATGTCAGTGACCATGTGACCCGGCTGACCAATTAGGTTTGCTGGGCGGTAAGGCCCATAATAATGACGTACCCACCCATTGAATCTGAATGGCAGAGAAGTAGTCTCTTCTTCAGCTGCTTATATACAGTGGCGTGCTTAACCACCATGCAAGTGCATGGGTCCCCTATCTGCCAGGGGGCCTCCAGAGACAGGGTCAGATCAGTGGCAAGTTTTTGCTTAAAAAAAGAAATAAATAATGGCACTCGGCGGGAGGGCAGGCTGCAGCGAGTGAGGGGAACCGTTTAACACAATGCAAAGTGTGCAGCAGATAGGAAGCCACTGTACCCTTATGTGAGCCGGCTGCTGCAGAATCAGTGCACTCAGCTTGATTCAGTTATGAAAGATTCTGGGACATCACAGCAGCTAGTGAGCTGAATGGTGCAGAGCGGCCACTAGGGTCATCCCTACTCACCTCTAGCTGCGGGTGTGCCCAGGCCGGCCAATCAGAAATGGCTGCCCCAGGTACGCGCCTAGCTAAAGGTATATCGAGGCCTCAACCTGTGCATGTGTCATTGGAATGAGGTTAGGTGAGTGCAGCGATAGTTTGGGATGCCACAGAAAGTAGAAATTGAACGCCCATATGGGCAATTCCCGGACAATTGCCTATGCCATGGACTGACAATGCCAAGATGCCTCTCTGTGTGAAACCCACTGGGTTTGCTCACGCTTTCACAGCGCATAAGCAGACCGGGGCTACATCCCTGACAAGGTGCTTTAATATTGTATTTTGACCTTTAAATTTGTCTTTGACTAGGGCCCCGGAAATGATAAGCCTATCCCTGCTTATATAATGTAAGTGGTAAATATAGGTATGCCCCGTATTGGGCTTGCTGGACATCCTGATCTAGATTGGCCCATGCTTCTAGTGTTTGGGCCAGTATAGAGGGGGTAAAGCACTAGATTTCCATTGACAATAATACAAATATCTGCAGTCCTTCATTGAAATTTGGGGAACCTTTTATATTGCTGTGTGTTTGGCTTTCCCCTCCAACTCAACACATATAAAAGTACAAAGTAATCTTTATTAAAATAAATTAAAAATATTTTGTCATACACACTCTTCATTGCAAGGAGTATCTAAAGTATCTAAACCCTCTGCCACACCCACTGTTTATCTTAATTTTATCTCTCTAATACTTTTAAAAGTAACTTAGGAACTACAGGGTCTTTTTGAAAACCGTTTGAAGTTTTGGACAGTGCAACGTGTAGCCTGAGATAATGGGACAAAAATCGAGCTTGCCTTAAAGCGGACCAAAACCCACTGAACTTCTAACAATACATTTCTTGATTAAAAAGTAACAATATAAGAACATTTTACCCTTATTGTAACACTTACAACTAAATAAGATGCACTCTTGATGGAAAACACCACTTTGCTATTAGCTGATAATATGTAGTTGGTGACATAGGAAGGCATTTCCCAGTACTACTGGTGGCTTCCATATGCAATACCACATTGTCCTGTTTAAGGTCAGTAGTGGCCAAAGCCCCTGCTGATACTATCTTCTTAGAGTGTAGAACTAGAAATGGATATTTTCGCTTATCAAATTGCCCTGGAACACAGATTTTTGCTGTCCCTCTCTGTAAGATGGCAGGTGATCAGTCATTGCATAAGTGTGGCAATGACATAATTGCCACACACGGCAGTGGCAATGAACGGAGGAGGCAGAGATTTACACCTAAAGCAGGCGCCATTATCTGGGATTAGAATGAAGCAGGAGCAAAAGTTACTATTCGTGGGGGAAGCAATTCAAGGGATGCTAGTTAAAAATTTAAGTTTTGGTCCACTTTAAGTTAAGCATACATTTTTCACCATATGCCTACAGATTCCCTTTACTCCTATTTTGTTTCTATTTTTATTACAGATTTTTCTTCATGGTAACAATCTGAATAGTCTGCACCAGCTGATACACCCAGAATGTTTGCCATCAGAATTTGGGGGCACCCTGCCTCCCTATGACATGGGCACCTGGGCCAGAACACTGCTGGGCCCCGATTACAATGATGAAAACGAGTACACACACACCTCCTACAACGCTATGCACGTGAAGTATGCACCCACCAACATCGACACCGAGTGTTCTCCAAAACTAATGAAAAGGTAATTAGTTCTTGTCTGTATGTTAATAGGTCAGACATGCCTCCATTTCCTTACACTCATGTATATAAATATTTTTTTGATAATTATTTAGGGACTTAAAGGGAAAAATGAACTGTGAATGAGCCAATAGGGAAACCAGACAGGTATTTTACCACTTCCAGACCCTACCAGATCTACTAGTCTGGAGGCTGAAAACGTTAGAACATTGCCATGTGTAGCCCTACACAATGGTATTACTTTTGAGAAATGATAATGACTTTAATACTTGGTGGTTAGTGCCTGAGGGGAGTTAGAGAAGCTGGGGGCGCGCAGAAAGCACCTGGTGGAGCAGCAGGGCACCTTAGGAGGAGGCGGCATAGATCACCCTTCAAAGTAGCCGGGGGGGGGGGGGGATGTGGCAGGGAACCATTGACTGATGTATACTGGCACCACAGGAAGTAGAGTAAGGCAATTTGGAGGTGTAAATCCCATTTGTTTTGGACTACATAAGAAGAAGCTTCCCCTTTCAGCACTTTGAAAACAGTTACGAAATGCATTTGTATATAGGGTCTGATTTATAAACGCAGCTCAGACCTTAAAGCCGAACAAAACCTGATACTTTGACTTTCCCAAGTTTTATTCCATACCCCCAGAATTTCAGCATTAATCGACATTCATCTAAGCAGTGAAAGTGACAGCAGCGGCTTGTTTTGTGTTTGTTTTTTGGTTCCTTTATATTAAAAAAAGAACCCCGTGCCCACACCAATGTGAACCAGGCTTTTCCATCCCCCAATGTCTCTAATGGGGGTGCGGGTAATATGTAATTTTACATATCGGGCGCCAAGATTTTTAACAACTTCGCCCATGCTAAGTTGGTCGCTCTCGCCAGCTTTTTGAGCAAGAGTCAATGCCTGGAATCACCGGTGAGGTAACAATACTGGCCATTCCTAGAGGTTTTACACAGTGGGCATCCTAAATTGGGATCGCCCTGCACCCCAGGAATACCCAGCAGAAAGAAAATTCCAGGGTTTGTTTCTATTGAAAGTGAACCCAAAATCAAAATAGACTTTTGGTCTTCTTAAAAGTGTCCTAATTCCCAACTAGGTACGTCCTGCAGTGTGAAAAACCTTAAAGTGGACCAACACCCAGGATTTTGACTATCCTGGGTCTTGGTCCACTTCCCCGGGGCACCCCGATTGGGGTGCCCCGCTATGTGAAACTCCCCGATCGCTCGTAGAAACTCACCTCACCCCGCTCCTACGGCACATGCACGGCCGCTCGTCCAATCAGCGCGCTTGGAGCCGCTGTGGTATGCGCATCCAAGCGAGGTACAACCACAGCGGCTCCGAGCATGCTGGTGACCACATCTTGCGCTTCCCTCTAACAGGGAGCGTGCCCATGGCGGCCATTCACAAACGGCCGGCGTGGGCACGCGCCCTGTTAGAGAGAAGCGTGAGATGCGGCCGCGGCCCGTGCATGCGCCGTTGGATCGGGATCAAGGTAAGGTTCCTGGGCATCCAAAGGGGTTTCACACAGCGGGGCATCCCGATTTTGTATGCCCCACGGGGAGGGATCGGATCGGCCCGGGAAGCATATAGATCCCCGGGCCAATCCGGTAGGGTGTTGGTCCACTTTAAGGACCCCTCACAGGATGAACCACATAATCACCTACTTCCAGGATCCCACAGTGATCAAATGGGGCACTGAGCAGGGGCGGCTATGCTCTGCAGCTTTGAGCCAACACGCACTGCTCAATGCAAGGCAGTTCAGGCATCAGGGGGCTGGGTTTACACTGTCGAGGATTAGGAGTGGACCAAAAATTCTATTCTATTTTAAAGTGATCACTGATCAGTCATAATTAACTCTTGCTCAAAAAAATATTGTTGATCTGTAGTAGAAGGGTGATATCCCGGTTGAGGACCATCCATTTTAAAGTGCAAGTCTATCCAAATTATAACCCTTATTGGCTATTCCTTTCCCGGTGCTTGGCCTGATTTAACTATGTAAAACAAAAATAGGGCTGACCTACTCATCGTCGGGTGCCTGATCCCCTCATGGATGCTATGGGAGAGTGAATCCTTAGCCAGCCAATCACTGCACAGCAGTCACACTGATGTTTCTTTGATTGGCTGTCTCAGCCAGCCTAGCAGCTTAGCAGCTGGTGCTGCACCTCAGCACCGGGTAGGGGAGCAGCACTCTGCTGGCTCAGTAGTCCAGAACTCCTTTCCCTTCTTGACATCCTTTTTTTTTTAAGTGGCTCTGACCCCTTTTTTATATTTCTTCTTTCTCCCTTCATTCTCCACATTCCCTCCCACCAACTAGATACCCGTAGTGTGGCATTTAACTACATGCAAACCAAAGCTCCTGGAGAGGGTTTGGACCTGAGGTGCAATACAGTGGGTGCACACCTGCTCTTCAGTGCTACTGGCCTGAGAGTTGCTATGGGTATGGAATTGGGGTTGATTCAGAGCCTGGTGAGAACACTCACTTCTTTTTTAGGAGAGAAAATTGCCATTTGACGTTATCTGCCCTAAAGCTGCATGATGGCATATAAGTATTGGGCACTCACATGATGTGCCACATCCTACTATTCAGCAAGAAAACCTGCCCCTTGTGACTGGAAGCAAGGAGTACACTGAGGCTGGCCAGGGCCTCATAGTCCATATCTACCATGCTGAGGTACATGTCTAAATGATAGCTTAGTGATCTCTTCCTTTAAAACTGTGGTCTATTCCACCTATAACCCCTGCACTGCCACCCTCTCCAAGCGCTGAGCGGGTGAAACTGCACAGACCATGGCAAGGTTTTCACCTTGAATACTCACTTAAATTGGCATGCGGGAGCGAGCACAGAGCGGAGGATAGGAACCTCTGTGTCTGCCTCCCTGGATCAGCACTGGATCATGAACAAGGAAAGGAATTAATTAGTTGTAACCCTCCCCCATCACCACCACCACCAGATGAATACAGATGATTTATGATGGACATTAATGTGGACCAAAACTCAGGATTTTGACTATCCTGTGTTTTGGTCCTTGCCCCTGGGCCACCCCGATCGGCGGTGCCCCAATGTGTGAAAACCCCCGGATTGCTGAACAAACTCACATCTTCCTGATCCTACGTTGCATGCGTGGCTGCTCACCCATTAGCGCACTCGGTTCCGCTTGAGCCCTTGCATCCAGGAGCTCAACTAATGCCAGCGGATCCGAGCGCACTGGAGGCCGCATCCCGGGAGAGGAAATCCAGCGGAGCTGGAATCTTATAGATTTCAGGGCCAATGGGGCATGGGCTTTGGTCCACTTTAAAGGAAAATTACAATATTATTGCCAGACTTTCTGCCCAGGGGAATCCCCCATATTTGATCCGGCGCTGGGTGGGGCTGTTGTTTTCTAGCCTGTCTCATAAGCATGTTGGTATCTGCCACACCCCTAGGCAGATTTTTCCTTCATTTTGAGAATATATTATGCTGAAGGTTTGTAGGTAAACTGAACCTCTTGTTTTTTAAGGAGTTTTTCTTTAGGGCCATATCTGGTGTTTCTATAGCAGTGCATGTTGCACTTTACAGCCCCCCCCTTCCCCCCGCAGGTGGACGCCTTGAGCACAGGCTTAGGATTGCCTGACAGTTAATAAAGGGAAACACAGCCTGGATGGACAGGATAAATATATAAATTGACATACTTGAGTTGAATGAATGAATAAAAGGAGTGTCCCTCTTGGAAACATTTTACTCCCAGCTGCGCTCTTTCAAGTCTGATATGTAGAAATGTATTTAATTGGTTAGTAATTCTGATGTTATTGTATTGTTTCCATAGCTTAAAGCACCATTAATAAGCAATAATAGCAGGCAAGTGGGTGCTGCAAATCTGCGCCTGTTAGGAAAAGAATAAAATCTGTGCTGAGGATGATGAATAAGATTATATTAGCTGCATGCATGTACATGTAAATAATACAATGGAGGGCCACTTGCTTGCTGGAAGTTTAAAAAATACAATAAAAATCAGCCTCTGATTTTATGAGCAGAATATATAACTATTAATTAATACCCTGTTTCCCCGAAAATAAGACACTGTCTTATATTCATTTTTCCCCGGAAAAAGGCACTTGGCCTTATTTTCGAGGGATGTCTTGACAGAAGACAGGCAGTGTGCGTCTCCTCCACCTCCCTGGAGCTCCCCCCTTACGTGCCCCGTCATTACGCCCCCTAGTGGTTACAATACCAGGCTGCACAGAGCATCAGGCTGCTCAGCTGTGCTAGTTGAGTATGCCTGCTATAGCCTGTGAGAGTCTCACGGGACCCGCACGGCGGGCGCCGGGCGGCCTATGCGGGCCGTGTTTGCAGGCTGCTGGGCCTGTTTTAACGTAGGGACCTGGAGCGGCAGCTCCGTCCGCCCCTACGTTTATCCGGGCCTGCTTACCTGTACCGTATTGTCTCGGTCCAGGTCTCGCTGGGGCACACTCGGCGGCGCGGTCACAGGGAGCAGGCGGCGGCAGCTTTTCCTCAAGTTCGCGCGAGCTCTCTGACATCCCCCTGCGCACCGTCCCTCAGTAAATACCCGGCTGAAGTCTCGCGTTGCTCCACAGCGCTGCAGCCAATCAGTGAGCTGCGAGGCGCCACCGCCCCAACGGTCTCTACGGTAGAAGCTCCGGATCCTTCTGCAACATTTCGTGGACGGAACTGTACCAACGGTGAGGCCCTATTTTCGGGGGAGGATTTATTTTCGGGTAAGAATTATTTTCGGGGGATGACTTCTATAACGATATCCTCCGAAAGCAGGCACTAGGCCTTATTTTCGGAGGATGTCTTATTTTCGGGGAAACAGGGTACTAATAATTATAAATGTTTGGACTGGTCATAGGGAGACTCGGGACAATGCTTTGGGGCCAGTTGGGCTACTGCTTTTAAAGCAGACCAAAACCCACACCGATTGGCCAGGGAATCTATAAGATTCCCAAATCGGGATGCCCCACTGAGTGAAACCCCCCAGGTCGCCCCATTCACTTACCTCGTTTCCTGGTTCCACGGCACGTCTAAGAGAAGCGGCTACATTCAGCTATCCCTCTAGTAGGGCATTCGCACCCACTCCAGGCATTTATGAATGACCGTCGCGGGCACGCTCCCTGTTAGAGGGAAGCAGAGGATGCGGCCGTCAGGGCGCCTAGAGCTGCTCTTAGACACGCCTTTGGACCAGAAAGAGGTGAGCTGGTCTCGCCACGGGGGGGGGGGGGGTCACGCAGCAGGGCACCCCAGATTGGGGTGCCCCGGGGGAAAGGACCAAAACCCAGGATAGTCAAAATCCTGGGATTTGGTCCACTTTAACACCCACATTCAATCCCTGCCTCCTTAGTCTCCTTCTCAGCCCCACTGTACCCACAAACCAAGGAACCCCAGCCCCCAATGCTATAGCCCCAGCAAGAAGAAACTTAATGATAGAATAAGGGGGCACAACCTGAAGCTAGCCGGGGGGAGGATCAGGAGCAATGTTAGAAAATATTATTTTACAGAAAGAGTAGTAGATGCTTGGAACAAACTTCCAGCAGAGGTAGTTGAAAAATCAACAGTCACTGAATTTAAACATGCCTGGGATAAGCACACATCTATCCTAAGATAAAGAGAACATACAGTATACACATAAGGGCAGACTAGATGGAGCGTATGGTCTCCTTCTGCCGTCAACCTTCTATGTTTCTATGTTTCATAGTGGGGGAGCCTTAGCAAGGACGTCTCGGGCCAGCCAGGGGCTGGTAAAATCCACCAGTCTGCTGCTGCACATGATGTTAAGCTAAGTTAGTTGGACAGTAAAGCAGAGTATACTGTAACTATATAAAAAAAACACAATAGACAAAAAGACATGTTATTGAAGAGTATTGCTATTTATGATATTAAAATGCAGGTATTTTTCAGGTAGATGCCCACTATTTGCTTCCTGAAGCTTTTCATTTTCTTTTAAAGTGATACATTACAATTTTTAAGAAAATGGGTGTTTGGTAACCAAAGTACTGAGTGCAGCAGGCATCCAGATTGTCGGTGCTCCTCTGCACCACAATTCTTGCTTTGTACCACATGACTGCTGCCGGCCAATCATAAGGCTGGATTTCACCAAGGAAGCATGGTGCAGCTAAGTAATACAGAGGTTTGCAGGGAGTATGTCCAGTTGGAGGTCAGGTAGTCTGGATGCTCCACTGTTTTTATCACTTTAGCTACAGATATTAAATGGGGCCCCCTTTATGGCTCATACAGTAACCTTTAAACCAGCATCGATGCAATTGGACAAAAAAGACCAAAACAATTGGCGACCCCTTTCTGTACATGATGTAGCCCCCTGACCTCATGGGCCCTAATGCACTTGCACCTCCCTGTAGTTACACTCCATTGTATTTGCAATAAAAACAATAAAAAGAAAGAAGTATCATTGTCACTGTAAATAAGCCAATATTATTACATTCGCACTAAAAAGGAAATGTGTTCTTTTCAAAAGCAAGGGGGCCTGCTGCAGAGTAGACAAGTATAGTTTAATATTGTGAAACGCCAATCAGATTAATGATGTTGACCTAGACCAAGGACAAGCTTGCAATTAAAATTGAGACCTGACTTAATTTGCATTCTGCAGTGTACTGCTAAAGCTTCTGTATGCACTTGTATGAAAAGGAATAGTTGCCTGTACATAATACATCATATAATAAGATCTTCTTAAAAGGAGCTGTATCACGAAATCACCAAAATCCATATAATCATGCTTAAAGCGGACCTTCACTCTGATTAAGAGTCTATCTTATATGTTTCCCACACCCTGTACATACAGATTGCTCACATTAAAAATCATCCTACCTGCATCTACTGCATTTTATAAGCCTTTAAACATCCAAGATGGCGGCTTATGGAAGCTGCCATTTTTGCAGGCAGCCTGCAAACAGGAAGTGCCTGCAAACAGGAAGTGACTGTGCTGCTCTGCATTCTGGGACTGCTGACCTTTCCCTGACCCCAGCTCTGCTCTGTCTGAGCAAAGCACAGCTATAACCCGCCCCCCTGTACCTTATCCCACTCTCCTCTCCTCAGTAAGTGTGATGCTTCTGAGTCAAGATGGCGGCGCCCGTATCCTAAATTCCCGAACAGAGTTGCAGCCCAGTGGGGGAAAGTATAATAAATTAGTGACTAAACATGTAAAATATATTAATTTTAGATGCTGAGGAATTGTTTTTTAAGAGTTTGGGCTTTTCATTAAATCATGGTGAAGGTCCGGTTTAATAGCGAGAGGAGGGGTCATCCCAACTAAAACAAAATCCTGACAAGCTCTGGTAGGAATAAAATCCTTGGGTGATGGGTTCATGAGCGTTCTATTCAACTTTTACAGGAGCGATCAGCATCCTTCTCATGAGTCAGGGAACAGCAAGCATTAACCACTCGGGGAGGCTGATTTATTAATAGCGCCAGGTAGCGACAGTTGAGCGTAGCTGTATTTTCACAGCGCCCGCTAGTAGTCGCTGTGCTTGGCCGTTGTTCGGTTGTTGATAGCGACTCAGTCGGTTTGCAGTAATGTTGAATACAAGGTGATGAGTCGCTATTTGACAGGTTCCGCGCTGTATGGGAGCGCATGATAGCGAATGGCCATAGCGACCGGCTCCCACCATATTCATTAACAAATCACGCTCCAAAAATTCTCGCACTGTGAAATGCATGTTTAAACCCCAGAGCGCTGGCGGCGATGGGTTAAAAGTAGTTTTTTAACCCCCAAACAACCATATTTTTTGAAACCAAAAAAAACAAGTTTATAAAAACATTTTGTAATATGAATACATTAATATCAGACCTGTAATATCAATTCTGCACAAATTTTTTTTTTATTTTTTTTTTACCTTAAAAAAAATATCTAACATGGCAGAAGTGGTAACAGAAATGTTCACATTAAAAAAAAAATAAATAAATAAATATTAACAATTAATGATTAATATTTAAAGATTGTTCCATTGAAATGCATTGGAGAGCGCCAGGTAGCGAGAGGTCATACCTGGCGCTGTTCAAGGTCGCTCGCTGGCGCTGTGGGGTGAGGCTGGAATAATGATGAATGAGTCGCTATCTGGCACTATCTCAGTCGCTAAGCAGGATCGGCTTGATAAATGTGTGATTGTGGTGGGGAGCCGGCGTTCTCGTGGTGGTGACCGTCATTACCGTTCGCTCACCAGTCGCTACCTGGCGCTATCCCTTGTTAAATAAGGGCCTAAATGTCTGCTGAAAGCATGTCATTATGGGTAAAAGCATCGACACACATCAGAAAGAATGCAACAGGCTGGCCCAGGCGGCAGCCCATTAGAGTATTCCTCCCCTATAAAAGTTGAATGGTACATTCAAAACCTGTCAACCCTGATTCTTCTTCCATTCATCAAAAGAAACAAGCTTATCTGGAATTATTTTTTATGTAGGGTACGTAAGTAACCCCCCCTTGCCACCTTGCATATTTATGCAATATATATATATGCAATTATATTTTATGCATTTGTTATTTTGTTGTTATAGTGGTCCTTTAACCATTTTCCCGCCTGTTCCAGACACTAGCACCTCTTTTTTTTAACCTGTTCATCTGTTTTACAGCTGCTTCTACAGTATCTCCACCAATGAAATGCACATTGCAGCCTTATAAATTCCCTTCAGGATTTTACCAGTCTATGACATCCCAGCTAAGCCTAAGTGCCCTCCAGGGCTAAGGCTATAGCATTGTAGGGACAGGTCATGAAAAGTAGTGGTGGATATGGCCAACTTTATGGTACTTAAAGTGGACCAAAACCCAGGATTTTGACTATCCTGGGTTTTGATCCTTGCTCCCGGAGCACCCCGGTCGGAGATTTCCCACTGTGTGAAACCCCCCCCCAGATCACCAGATCTCACTCACCTTTCCCCAGTCCTACAGCGCATGCGCAGCCTCTCGTCCAGTCAACGTGCCGGCGAGCGCATCCCCTGCTATCCATTAACAGGGAGGTACCCGTGCTGCCCATTCACAAATGCCTGGAGCGGGCATGCTCCCTGCTAAAGGGTTGCAGCCACTGTTCGCGCATGCGGCATTGGACCAGGAAAGAAGGTGAGTGTCCGGGCGACTTTGGGGGTTTTACACAGCAGGGAACTGGATCTGGATGCCCCAGGGGGAGCGAGTATGCCTGCCCTGGGGTATCATAGAGTCCAGGGTGGGTTTTGGTCCACTTTAAGCTTAGAATTGTGGGGGCAGATAATGTTGTAGGGGGTGGGAATGTCATGATTAAGGGCCCATTGTGGCCTGAAATGCGTAGACGTGTTTTTCATATCTTTTATTGCCTGTCTATTTTTATGGAACAAGAATAAAGTTTTGTACTGATTTTGAATGGAAACTTTGGCTGGCTATCCTTTGACTGCGAGTGGGAATGCTTTACAGGTAGCACTGGGGACGGAACATGGGCTGGGTTTCTTATATAGGAGGGTACAGTGCCAACAGGCACAGGGGTTCTGGAAGGGAGACAAGGGAGATAAAAAATAGATAAGACGTAATAAGCAGCAGTCCAACTGGCCCTAATGTAGTGCAGCTCACTGGGAATTCTCCCAGGTCTCTCTATGAACATTCTGCCCCTGGGTGTGGCTGTTTCTGGATGTGCTGCATTAGTTGCAACCAGTCAATGCAACTAGTTGAATTATGAGGGAATCTAAAATGCATTTATATTTGGAATTCACATTGTTTTTTAAAGGTCAAGTATCATGAAGCACCTGTGATAGAGGCTAGAGATGAGCGAACTTTTGAAAAGTTCGATTCGGCCGATTCGCCGAATTTCACAAAGAAATTCGGGTTCGGCCGAATCGAACTTTTACGAAGTTCCCCATCATAAATGCCGGCATGTTGGGAGCCGGCCGGCCCGCTCCCACCATGCCGGCATTTAAAAAAAAAAAAAAAAAAAAAAAAAGCATTTTTGCCGGCATGGTGGGAGCGGGCCGGCCCGCTCCGCTGTCAGCGGAACCGGCCGGCCCGCTCCCACCGTGCCGGCATTTCAAAAAAAAGCAAACACTTACCTGCAGGTCCGGAGCGTGGAGGCCGGCGCCGCTCTCAGCTGTCATCTGAGGGCGCGTCATCAGAGGGCACCCACCATGCCGGCAAAAATGCTTTTTTTTTTTTTTTTTTTTGTTTTTTAAATGCCGGCATGGTGGGAGCGGGCCGGCCGGCTTTACCGGCCCGCCGGCCGGCTCCCACCATGCCGGCATTTTTTTTTTTTAATTTCAGGAAAAATTCGATCGGCACGAACCACAAAATATTCGGGTTCGTGCCGAATCGAATATTTCCTGAAATTCGGAGCGAATTCCGGTTCGTCCGAACCGGTTCGCTCATCTCTAATAGAGGCCATAAGACATACAAATCATAAGCTTTGTCCCATCAGAATTTTCAGTTGGGTGCCTGTCATTTCTTGACTCACTAACATAGCTGTTACAGCTGTTTAGCAAATGACAAATTAAACTTAGAATGTTTCAGGCATCATGTCTAGATGATCTATTGATATTGGGGTCAATTCAGAATTCATTGGTGGAAAGACACACCTCTATCTTCAGGAGAGAATTGCCATTCACTTTCATTGTCTACCTTGGGGCTGATTCAAAGCCAGGTGAAAATTTACACCCAGTAATGAAAGTCAGGGGCAATTTTCTCTCCTAAAAAAGTGAGAATTCTCACCATGCTTTTAATTAACCCCATTGCGTAATATGTAAAGTAACTATTACACTTCTTTCTTCTTACAGGTCCCAGTCAGTGGTTGAACCTGGCACGCTGATGCATGAGAACCACAGGGAGAATGAAAATACTCAACCTCTTCTTGCTCTGGACTGATCTCCCCAACATCACCGTCACTATTGAGTTCACCAAAGGGGCCATTTAGTTTTTTGCAGTTTTTTTCCACTTTGCAAAATAATCACCAGCCACAAAAGGTCACTGCGCGAAGACCTGTTTCTTTTAATTGCCATAGTGCCAATGACCAGGAAAAACTTTATAAAGAACTGCTAAGATTGTTTTACTGCCAAAAGGACCCAGGCAAAGTGCATTAGAGCCTTTCTCGTTGTATGATATTTATGCTGCTTATTGTAAGGGAAATGTATTATAGGTGTTTTTTGGCTATATAAGAGTTAATGGTCAGTATTTTTATATCATGGTCAATAGACTCATGAGATCATATTGTTTTATTGATCACCAACAGAAGGCTGTGAAGATAAAATGTAATTATGTCAGATTATTATAGATTGCCATCTCCCAAAATGTGATCAGTTTTGTACCCACTGACATAACCCCTCCATGTGCAAGTTCCTCCTCTACCGAAAGAATAGTTACTGGTTCCCACACAATGACACAGATTAACAGTTTTTTTCTTGTGTTCGCTACTGGCAGCAGAATAGTTAGCTTCCCCAAATGGTTGTGTCATTTACAAACCTTGAAAATTGTGCAGTAAAGCTGGGGCCACACTTGAGGTTGAGTAATGCAAAGGATGAGTCTCTGCCATTCCCTTCCCTAGGTCATTACTTTTCATATTGCCTGTTAGATGACGGGACTCACTGGCGTCCCATTCAACTTAATTGCTCTCCCTATAAATAGAAAATGTAATATACAAGCAAATATTGGGATTTGATGACATCAGTCAAAAATGGTGTGTTAGAAATACCTTATTAGCTCCTTGTACCCCTAGCTGCTCCCCTTTGAGATTTCCAGTTTTCCTTCACTAAACGTGTCCACTCTTACTACTTAACTAACTTGGTTAAAGAGCAAGTCTAAGAAGTTTCTTCAACCCTCAGCTGTCCCCGTCCTCTGGTTCCTTCGGAAAGCCCAATTTCTATAAAAAGTAGGGAACCCCAGGAGAATCCTCAGGGACCATTTTAGGGCCAGCAGGGCTGCAGCTTCTAACACCCCCACCCCATAAATCGTTAGTACTAGTAATTAAGGTCATCCTTGCCCATGTTCTGTCCCTGCAATTATACTGCCATGGAATGCAATCGCTGACAGGCAGGGGAGCACATTAGAGGGCTCATCAGCAAGTGCTGGACATTGCCTTGTAAGATTCCAGGCTGATTTTTGACCCCAGTCCGCCAAACCTTCTCCGATCACTCCAGCAGCCCAGCATGCCTGGACAGCAATAGTGGAGCTAGGACCTGCTGTGACCTCAGCAACATTGCTACTGCAGCTGTGATTGGCTAACTCAGAGGGCACAGCAGGTCCTAGCTCCATGGAGCAGTGCAACACTGCTGGGCTGTTGGGGTAATTGGAGAAAAATTGGGGTGTTTGGGTGCGTACCCATTTTACTTTCTAGTTCAAGTTAGGCTTGCCTGGTGTGCCGGGGGGAGGGGGCACAGCTGATGGTTCCTCTGATTTGTCATGATATCTATTCCAGGCAATGGTATGTCAGAGTATAGTAACACAATGAACAACAATAAGATTATAAAAAAAACATATTGTTGAAAACTGGCCAAACACACATGTCGCAACATACTGTATTTTGCCAGGATAAAGAACAATTTGTAATTACCTCATTTTTTGACCCTTTACCCATAACACTCTTTTATAAATGATCCATTTCCATATTCATAATTGTTCCATCATGAGCTCCTTTAGCAGAATATGTTGTAGATGTGTGCTCCCTCCTGAACTGTCTGACGCAAAGTGTAATATCACACGATGAACAGTAGAGGGACCACATTAAACATACCACAAACTGAGTGGAGATCTCATGATAGAACATTTTGCTTTAGCCGGTGCTAAAGACAGAGGGAGACAAAAAGACTAAAGCTCCCATTGCTTTCCTAGTGCTAGTTTGTAAGAAAACTTCCTTTTTCTGCACACTTTTTATTGGACATATACAAGGTGGTGGGTGCTGAGTATGTACATCCTTTCCACTTGCCTTTGCTGTATTTTGTTCAGATATAAGGAAAAGCCTCAAATGGCAGTGATCACAGTGGTTTCAAGCAGTGTGCTCCTTCTACAGTTTAGTGTACAGTGCAGCATTTGCCATCATTCTAGAAACTATAGACCACACCCAGGGGTTAACTGGCCATATGGAGCAACCCACCTCACCTAGATCATGTACCGTGGTTTTTTATTCCCCTTGCAACCCCCTTCTGCATCCTGAGCCTCCCTATCAACTCACCTGCCAATATGCAACCCCTCCGTACCCCGCAGCCAAGACATTGGCTTTACCTCAGCCACCAAGCTATGATCTGTTCCTGTTTTTCTATAGGTGCAGCTTGTGAACACACTTGTAGAATGGCGGGAAAACACATTGGAGGAGGGGCTCATCAGCTCATGGGCTGGCTAGGGCCTGTCAACTCCTAGTCACAACCTATAAAATAGCTCAGTAATTCATGCAGGTGAGGCATTTCTAAATAGTGTGATTGTCACTGAGGCTGATTGGAATAACAGAGCAGTGTTGATCACTGCTCGGATGACCATGGGGACACCCAGATTAGCGATGCTGCCTCGTTTAGCGTACATGCAAAAAAACTAGGCCCCACAACTGACCACCAGCAGGGCCTGGAGTCCTCTTTTGAGACACGTGCCACCAAAGGGATTTAAGATGCCCTCGTCCCTGCACTGTGGCCGCCATGCATTTTCGTAAAAATTGATGTTTTTCTGCTTTAAGAAAGAATAACAAGTAATTGGAGATGGAGTTCACAGTGGTTAGTGTACTCCATTTTGATGGAATGTTGTGCTAAAACTGCCTGGGCACAGAAACCCCCTTCTTGTATATATACGGTCACCAGAGAAATTATTTAAAATGAAACACATTGTGCATTTAGTTGTAGTTTTTATTTACATTTATTTATTTATTATTGTATTTATTCATTTCAAATTGTAGTCACATTTGTGCTTAATTGGACTTTGTACTAAACATGTTCCATTGAACAGAGAGGATAGATTGAATGTATTATGTTTTGTATGTTGATTTGTGTCATTTGTATTTTCAGTGTATGCGGAGGGTACACTGCACACCCCATGAGAAGAAATGCCCCATTGTGCTGATAATAAACACAAGTCTTTATATTAGTATTAGTCTCCGAGCACTGTCTTCCCTATTTCAAGGAGCTTTGGTAATAAACACAGATCTATTTAATACTATTAGGATTAATATTTTTTTCTATTTGACAATTGAAAATTATTTGAAATTATTATTTGGCATTCTGTTTGGTACATTCAACAGACTTCGGACAGTTTAACTTGGCAGTGCCAAGGAGCTGGACCTCATACAATCGAAATGTCGAAGTCCATGAGCACTGAGGGTGTTGGTGAGGCGAGTAGATCTATTGCATTTAGAAGGGACTTGCTGGAAGAATATTGAATGTAGTGCACCACAATCATAGTATTGCTATTTAAAAGTAATACAAAACAATCCAGGGAGCATAAGGGGCAGAGGCAACAATACATAAGCACATGTGATCAGACACTGCCATAGTCTACACACAAGTGTTGGGGCTCTTCATCACTCCATTTCAATTTAGTGTGGTCAGGGATAGTACTTTGACCAATCCATCCTGGAAGAAATCCAATATAACAGGAGTAGAAGAGGATGTGTAAGTTAGACCCTTCCGTCTATTCCAAAACTTTCCAGAGCTTGCTGTATATTTTTCTCATAACTGGTTTACAACTCTGTAACAGGGTCTTTAGAACTGCTAAAGAACAACTGCTTTATAACTGCTGAAGAACACCCCATGAGAAGAAATGCCCCATTGTGCTGATAATAAACACAAGTCTTTATATTAGTATTAGTCTCCGAGCACTGTCTTCCCTATTTCAAGGAGTTTTGGTAATAAACACAGATCTATTTAATACTATTAGGATTAATATTTTTTTCTATTTGACAATTGAAAATTATTTGAAATTATTATTTGGCATTCTGTTTGGTACATTCAACAGACTTCGGACAGTTTACCTTGGGAGTGCCAAGGAGCTGGACCTCATACAATCGAAATGTCGAAGTCCATGAGCACTGAGGGTGTTGGTGAGGCGAGTAGATCTATTGCATTTAGAAGGGACTTGCTGGAAGAATATTGAATGTAGTGCACCACAATCATAGTATTGCTATTTAAAAGTAATACAAAACAATCCAGGGAGCATAAGGGGCAGAGGCAACAATACATAAGCACATGTGATCAGACACTGCCATAGTCTACACACAAGTGTTGGGGCTCTTCATCACTCCATTTCAATTTAGTGTGGTCAGGGATAGTACTTTGACCAATCCATCCTGGAAGAAATCCAATATAACAGGAGTAGAAGAGGATGTGTAAGTTAGACCCTTCCGTCTATTCCAAAACTTTCCAGAGCTTGCTGTATATTTTTCTCATAACTGGTTTACAACTCTGTAACAGGGTCTTTAGAACTGCTAAAGAACAACTGCTTTATAACTGCTGAAGAACACCCCATGAGAAGAAATGCCCCATTGTGCTGATAATAAACACAAGTCTTTATATTAGTATTAGTCTCCGAGCACTGTCTTCCCTATTTCAAGGAGTTTTGGTAATAAACACAGATCTATTTAATACTATTAGGATTAATATTTTTTTCTATTTGACAATTGAAAATTATTTGAAATTATTATTTGGCATTCTGTTTGGTACATTCAACAGACTTCGGACAGTTTAACTTGGGAGTGCCAAGGAGCTGGACCTCATACAATCGAAATGTCGAAGTCCATGAGCACTGAGGGTGTTGGTGAGGCGAGTATATCTATTGCATTTAGAAGGGACTTGCTGGAAGAATATTGAATGTAGTGCACCACAATCATAGTATTGCTATTTAAAAGTAATACAAAACAATCCAGGGAGCATAAGGGGCAGAGGCAACAATACATAAGCACATGTGATCAGACACTGCCATAGTCTACACACAAGTGTTGTGGCTCTTCATCACTCCATTTCTATTTAGCTGAAATGGGCCCATGGCAACGTGTGGCGAAATTGTAAATATGATCAACCCTCACTGACCACTTGCCTGATATTTTATTTGCTTCATTGTCAAACTGATTTCATTTCTGCCATCTCATTGCTGAGTTGGGTCAAAACCCACTTGCACTATAAAGATCTTTAGAAATATCTGAAATGTGACAATGGGGGTCTTGGTAAAGAATAGTGAAGCAAGTGTAAATCTGGGTGTACACTTGAGTGTGAATTACAGCTTGCATCTCGGTAAAGATTTTAATTTTAACACACAAAAACATGCAATAAAAAATGTGTACAATTTTTTTCTGAAAATTACCTGCACATGTGATGGGGTGTTTTACAGATGATGTGCATCATTTTTCCAGTGAGCTAAGAATAACTGTTTAAATGTTTGGAAACAGCAGCACCCTGTGGGGTATGCAGAAAAAATAACACATTTCTTAGCATTAGCCCATAGGGTGCTGTTGTTTCCAAACTTTTCAAATCTGGGGCTACTCACCAGTAACTTCCTTTCTAAGAATACTCCGGGACGGTCCACCAGGAGAGAGCATGTCTCCTCCCCTGCCGGAAACACAACAAGACAACGATTAACAACAATTAATAGCCCCTCCCACCCTGATCCTCAGTTATGTGCAAGAGACCAAGAACCAAGGCCAAGGAGAGTAAGAAGCCCCCAGTGATATATAAAATAACCCTTTATCAAGGTCCTGCTGCTGTGTTCGGAATGAGAAAAAGAGCGTGGGTGGTATGCACCATCCTGGATTATTCTGGAAAGGAAGTTACCGGTGAGTAACCCCAGATTTCCCCAGTCATATCTGGGACGGTCCACCAGGAGAGGTAGCCAGAGAAAATAAAAAGGGTGCATACCTTGCGGGAGACAACTGTAATGCTTTATAAACATATTAGGAGAAGACCAGGTAGCTGCCCTGCAGATGTCTTCAATTGAAGCACCCACTCTTTTCACCCAGGAAACTGCCAAAGAAAATGTTGAATGTGCCTAAATCATGAAAGGAAGAGAAGAATTCGACAGCCCGTAAGCTGTACAAATAATTAGTCTTAACCATCTGGCTCTAAATGATCTTGAGGCTGCAAAACACTTTCTTGCTACTGAGAATAGAATGAAGAGCCTATTCGACTTGTGCCATTGTTTTAAAATTTCTAAATAGGCTAACAAACATCTTCTTGAGACAATGAAAATCCACCTCCTTTGGTTATTTAGCATTCTTACAGAAAGAGGAAACCGCTATGGCCTGTGATCTATGAAAGTTGGAGGGTCTTTTAGATAAAAAGGCTGGATCTGGAGTGAGGAGAATATTTTCCAGTAAAATCGTGAGATAAGGTGCAAGAAGAAAAGCAGTTTTGAAAGTCAATAACTTTGGTGAAAATTCATATATAGGCTCAAAAGGCTGCTTAACTAGTGTTTGAATTACTAAAGAAAGGTCCCTGGGGGAACCGTCTTTCTCTAAAGTGGTGAGGAGTATGCAACTGCCGAAAAAAACATTTAACTAAACTTTCTTCTGCCAGAGATCTATCTAAGAAGACAAATTAGGCACCTGCTTGGACTTGTAGTGTGGTCAGGGATAGTACTGACCAATCCATCCTGGAAGAAATCCAATATAACAGGAGTAGAAGAGGATGTGTAAATTAGACCCTTCCGTCTCTTCCAAAATTTTCCAGAGCTTGCGGTATATTTTTCTCATAACTGGTTTACAACTCTGTAACAGGGTCTTTAGAACTGCTAATGAACAACTGCTTTATAACTGCTGAAGAACAACCCTTGGACTCGGGGGACCATCAAAGCTGCCAAATTCAACTTCTCTGGAGCTAGATGCAGAACCGGTCCCTGACTCAACAGATGCCTCCTGAGTGGCAAAATGCTAGACTTAAAAGGGTCTTGAACCAGGCTCTCTTAGGCTAATAAGAACAAATCAAGACAGCACTGGCTTCCTGTTCTCTGATCTTTTGTAGAACTAGAGGCATCAGTTGAATAGGAGGGATGTGCAAAGAAACACCTTCAGCCAAGCTTGAGAGAGAGTGTCTAGCCCCACTTCTACCTGATTCCTAAATAGGAAAAAAAATGGCTGAACCTTTGTGTTGTACTTCTTGGCGAAAAGATCTACCAGTGGTTGCCCAAAAAAACTGCACACTTGCTGAAACACCAGGTCGTTCATGCTCCATTCTGACTTTGAGATCCAAGTTCTGCTCAAGAAGTCCTGAACCCTTATATGCACTGCCTGTATTGATTGAACATGTTTTTTTACTCAAAACCCTATGTCCTGAAAAATAATCCAAAGAGAATCCGACCTTGTTTCTTCTTGCTTGTTGACATAAAAAAACTGTTGCCATATTGTGGGAAAAAATCTCTCCCTCACCAAAGATGTTGGAAAGAAATGAGAGCCAAAAGTTCCCTCTGATTTGAGGAATTCCCTGGCAAAACTCTGCGCCACAGAGTACTCCCCAGCCCCAAGCACTCGCTTCAGTGGTTAGCAAGACTTGCTCTTCTTGCCTCCAGCACCTTCCCTGAAGTAAGTTGTCTGGGCAAGTCAACCAAAGTAGAGAGGTTTTTACTTCTGGAGGAAGCTGAACCTCCATTTCTAAGGCTACCTGCCTGTAATGGCCTTGTATGCAATTGCGCCCATGGAACCTCTGTAAGGTAGATGTCACTATGATCCACTCACCTTCTACCCGGTTGGCTTCAGGCGCCTGCTCGAGCGGTGCTAGGGCCCCCATCCTCCCCTCGTATCCCTGGCTCCTTTGTCCATGCACACGCGTGCAAATGTTGTTTATGCCCTCCAGCAGCACTGCAGACAGCGTGCTCCCTGGAGGCTTATTTGAACGGGCCACTGAGCCCCATTGTTTAATGTGGGACCGGGTGCTCTTGTTGTTGTTGGTGGATTAATTTCCCTCGAGTTATTCATGAGCCAATGAGCCCGAAGCTGTCCCAACCAATCCCTAGCACCCAAGCCCTATAATGTATTCCCATGTCACTCTTAATTTCCCGTGACAGCGTGCTGGGTGTTATAGTGCCTCTGCTAGTATATTGTTATTCATTACTGACCTTGCTTTGCCTGACCACTCCTTTTACCGCTGCCTGCCTGACCTCGAACCCGTCTCATCCTCTGTATTGCGAACCCTCTGACCACCCAGCTTGAAGAAGTAGCGGAGATTGGGGGATGTGGACTAACCAGCAGGTGTATGTCTCACGGGGCTTTGACAGTTGTCATGAGATGTAATCAGTCCTAAGCCCTTCATCAGGTTCCTCATGGACGAGCCCGGAGCAGAGATTAGATGTGCTACAAACTCCCTTAACCCGGACCTTCACCATAATTTATTGAAAAGCTCAAACCCTTAGAAAATGATTCCCCAGCATCTAAAATTAATATATTTTAAGTTTTTAGTCACTTACTTATTATTCTTTCCCCCACTGGGCTGCCACTCTGTTCAGGACTTTAGGATACGGGCGCCGCCATCTTGACTCTGAAGCATCACACATACTGAGCAGAAGAGAGTAGGATAAAGTACAGGGGGCTGGTTATAGCTGTGCTTTTCTCAGACTGAGCAGAGCTGGGTTCAGGAAAAGGTCAGCAGTCTCAGAATGCAGAGCGACACAGTCAGAAGGCACTTCCTGTTTGCAGGCTGCCTGACGACCCATGAGCCGCCATCTTGGATGTTTAAAGGGTCATAACATGCAGTAGATGCAGGTAGGATGATTTTTAATGTGACCAATCTGAATGTGCAGGGTGTGGGAAACATATTAGACTCTTATTCAGAGTGAAGGACCGCTTTAATGCACTTATCTTATTGTCTACCATACAAAAACTTTACAGAATCAACCTTTAGGCCAATTGACTGTGATGGAATCAACACCAATTTTCTCAAGTTGATCAAAAAAACTACTCAATGAAAAGATGCAGGGTGTAATCTAGGTCTAACCGGATTTTCTGTACTAAATCTGAATAGATCCGGAAATTGTCGAGGTAAGGGATGGGATTATGTGTAAGCTCTGTAGCCTCAAAATCAATACTACTTTTGCCAGCAACTTTGTGAACCGACGCAGGGCTGTGGACAGACCAAAAGGAAGTTGAAATTGCCAGTAAAGAACCGCAAAATGCACATATCTCTGGGAGTCTACATGTTAGGGATGTGCAAATAGAAGTCTTGCAAATCTACCTTTACCATAAAGCAACCAGCAAACACAAATTTAGGTTGAGGATCAGCCGCAACTCCCCTGAACGCTTGGGCACCATAAATACATGTGAGTAAAATTCCTTTTCCCTCTGCTCGGGGGGAACTAGCATAATCACCTTGTTTAGTCTCTGCGACTCTATTTGTTGAGAGAGAAAAATTTCTTCCCAGGGGGCCCCTGTTACAATTAATCTGTCTGGAGGGACAGAGAGGGATGAGAACCAGAAGGGCCCCTATGCTGGTAAAGGCCCCTAATCGCCCCCCAAAATAAAGCATCCCATCATTGGGGGTTTTGGGGGGTATGTGCATGTGGGTTGAACAGGAAAAAATTTCTGCCCTTACCCCTGGCAAACTTCCAGGGGGCCTATCCTTCTGAGGCCTATCCTTGTCCAGGAGTCCTCTGCTTTTAAAATGAAAGGGTTGCTGAGGCCCAACAGGTTTCTTCTCTGAGTCCCAACAGGTTTTATCTTTGAGGGCTCCCGCCTCCTGGGACTCCACAGTACCAAAGCCAGGACGCGGGGACCGTCTCCTCTGAACCCGCATCCCCTTATTGAAGCCTGGGGAGTTCATTTCTCCTGTTGTTCTGGCTTGGAAACACAAACAACACTGAGGGGGTGGGAGGGGCTCTTGTTGTTTTGTTTGTGTTTCCGGCAGGGGGAGGAGAAATGCCCCTTCTGGTGGACCATCGCGGATATAACTGGGGAAAAAATATTCTTACCTCATTGGAAAAATGATGTACCCCACCTGTAAAAATGTGCAGGTAATTTTTTTAGGAAAAACATTATATATATATATATATATATATATATATTTGCACTTTTATGTGTGTTAGAATGAAAACACTCACAAACTGTAGGTTGCAATTCCCTCCAAATGTGCACCCAGAGTTACACTTGCTGACCCATTGAGGGTCATGCTAATTAAAGTTAAATGGCAAATTAAAGTTAAAAAAAATGGTAAAGCCAGTGTGACTTACAGTGTGCATTGCAACCTGCATCCCAGTAAGATTTTTAGTGTTAACACACAAAAAAGTGCAAAAAGAATTGTTTATTTTAACATTTGTCACATTATGCCGCATAGCCCCTGTTTCCAAAGTAAAAAAAAAAGACATCTTTATCTCATAGGTTTCTTTTGCACTTTTTTTGTTTGTTAAAATGAAAAAGCTCACTGGGATGCAGGTTGAAATCCACACTGATAAGCACACCAGAAGCCATACTGGCTTGAACAAATTATTAGCATGGCCTCCATTGTCACATTCACTTTGGATCAAACATACCATCAAACAGTGGCGGATTGGGGCCATGAATCAGGCCAGGATTTTACCAGCCCATGGCTGGCCCAAGACATCCCTGCTAAGCCCCCCACCCCCATGATGCTAGTGTTCCTTGGCTTGTGGGTACAGGGGCAGAGAGAGAGAGACTAAGGGGGCAGGGACTGAATCTGTATGTAACAGCAGCCCAACTGGCCCCAAAGCAGGGGGAAATCTCCCAGGTCTTCCTATGGCCAGTCCATCCCTGCCCTAATAGCTTAGAATAATGACGTATTGCAACTTGAAGACGTTTTCAGTCAAAAAAATAAAAAGCGCTAAACTCACCTAGTGAGTTGCAGACCATCAGCTCTTACCTGATAAATGGATCCAGGTCCCACGCTGCCCGTCCAATTGCTTGTCTCTTCCTGTGTCTTCCTCCATTCACTGCAGTGAAAAGGGGTGTGTTAGGTCTTCACACCCCCCCTTTCCAGATGAGGTGAGCTGCTTGCTGCTTTTCATTAAAATTGAAAGGGGAGCAAATTTGGATCCCTGCTAAGGCTTCTTCCCTACACTGCAAGGAATGGAGGAGAGGCACACGATGGGAAAGGCATGGGCGAGCTGCTTGCTATAAGGCAGCATTTTCCCTGCATTGTGATTGTACACAGAGACATTTAATAGGTGTGAACAGAGCCCGAAGTATATTGCTGTCTGATATTTGTCCATTTTTAGTCATTTTATTCTTTTTTGATTGCTTGAATTGATTTTGTGTCAAATTTGGGCCTAACACACACTGTATTATACCCTTTTATTTTTATGTGCATTCATGAAAATTTGACTGAATATCAAAACAAAAACCTTAATAAACCCTGTCACAATAAAAGGGGAAAATCCCACCTAAAGGCTACTGATTACATGAGTGATACATGATACATGAGTCCCAGCTTAAAGCAGGATATCCTGGGTCTAATTCCCTACCCCAGGGGCATCCAGATTTGGGACACCCTGCTGTATGGAACCCTCCAGATGGCCCATAACTCACCTTTTCCAGGGCCTGCAGCATAGCATATGTATGGGATCTCGCCCAATCAGAGCTATTAGTATGTTCAATCATATTCATCTTAAAACAGTGATATTGGCTTACTCCAGTCAATATTTTTCATGCACTAGATACTGAACAATATATGCAGGGCAGCCATTAGCTTGGAAGGTGCCCTGTGCAAGACTGTCGGATAGCAGACTGTTAACCGCCCATGGACCACCCACTTCTAAAACATAAACCTTCCAGGACACACTGTGTGTCCCCAGCTCCAAAGAAATAGTAGATGTGAGGAAACCCCCCCCCCCCCCCGGGACTATCTTCACTATCTTCCAATAACATCGCTTACTTTTAAGCAATCAGCCTGAGCTGTCAGGTGAGACCCCCTTCGTCCTGCCTGGGTCACATGGTGCCAGTCAATTAAAAAAAAAATTCCCAAATAAGGAAAAAGTCTATTGGGAGCTGCTCCACCTGAACACCCCAAAGCTTGGCCTTGAGTATATAAAGAGACCGCACAAAGACTTACTCAATTATTGTAGTGTTTATTTTGAAAACAGTAAAGGTTTTGTAATAAAAGGTGTGTCTACAAAGAACAATTATAATATCAAAACATTTATTACAAAAATATCACTCTCAGAAACAAGTACAAAGTAGGCAGCGTCATACTGAGGTCCGAATATTGATTTGTTCATATTATCGTATACAGTGCAGAAATTTCCAGCAATCAATATCTTGCTGCGCTCCACCACTTATGGTCACATCTTTTTTGTGCACCATTTAAGCTTCACCCTTCACTCTCCCGGGTATTGTTCAACTCAGACGGGGCATCTCAGATCAAAATTTGGGATGCCCCACTGTCTGTATTCTCCCAGAAAACGCCAGAAAAATCATTTTCCGGCATTCCCACAGTGCAGGCGTGGACCACTCAGATCAGCTTCACAGCAGCTAGTGAGCTGAATGGAGTAGAGCGCGCCCCCGGCCCCATCTCCATTCACCTCTAGCTGGACCTAACAGTGCCACACAAATGCCCAGTGCGGGTATGCCCCTAACTAAAGCTGTGGCCCACATGTGCCCCTCTGGAACGCTGCTAGGTTGGTGTGGCGATTCTATGGGGTTTCACACAGTGGGGAAACCCAACTCGGTATGCCCCAGGGAGGGAATGGTCGTCTAAGAGGGTCAAAGTTCCTCTTAAATGAGTCCCTGTAAAGTTATATCTAAGGAACCAATCTTCTTCTATTACCTTGAACACCAAAAGACATACACAGCATAATTATCTAAAACGCAAGCATAAAGGTGTAAGGGACAAAATCATTGGATAGAACAGTAAGTACTATAGCTCATTTATATTTACAGGCTTTATTGCATGTGGCAATCGATTCCTATTGGAATCAATGGGTTGGTCTGAATTCTGGGGGCTAAATTCGAAAGAAAAGCATTACGAGGTTCATATTCAGTGTAGGAGTGGGGAGTTTGGGGTCCACCAGTAGAACTGACTTTGGGGGCCCACCCTAAATTTAGAAGCAAGTATCACCGGCTTGCATTCAGGGCCCATGCACAGAAACAAAATGCCAGACTGTGTTTTCTCTGTGTGTGCACTTGGGATGCCACAAATAGCTTAAATTTAGCTCAGGTTTTGGTGATGAATGCCCTCAAAGGGGCTCCAGGGGTAACCCTGCGGGCCAGTCAAAGTCTGTTCATATTAGAACTGTTCTTCTAGAGCAGGGGTCCAAAGCCTTTCCAACCATGAGAGCCACATTCAGCAGTGAGAGGTGGTCACTGAGAATGGTCCAACTCATTAACCACAAAACCACACAAGAAGTGTTGTCAAGCCACATGTGGCTCCGAGCTACAGGCGAGGGGCCTCTGTTCTAGAGGGACAGATCTGGTGGCAGAGGTAATTCGCTTTAAAGGGATCTTCCAGGCTAAGTATACCAGGTCCCGAGATTGACTCCCACAGTGGGCAGACCCCTCCTCCCTTTACAGGCAACATAGGAGTTGAACCATTGCCCCCCCCCCCCCTCCACATCAGTCACAGTGACTGTAACATATCCATTTCATTTAATGCAATGGAGGGGTTGTGACAAGGCCTGGCCCACCCCTCCACTGCATTGAATAGAGTGGGTATGCTCCAGATGCTGTGGCTGAGACAGGGGGAGGCCTTTTGCGCCCTACGCCACCAGTGAATGGTGAAGAGCCCACGCTACAGGTCTTGATCTTGGGACCTGGTGAGTTTTATTCAATCAAAGTAAGTCGGAACAGGTAAGTATACATTTGTTTGTCTTATTTGCCTGGACAGACTCCTTATAAGAAAGATCTATAACGGAAATAATTTAATGTAACGAATCTGTATAAACTTGAGCGCTTACTTATATACCATGTATGAAAAAAAATTAGAAGGAAGAAAAACAGGGGGTGGGGGGGCAGGTTTTAGAACTCATCATTCTTTTACACAGGAGGAGCTGCTAAATAAACTTCCTGTCTCTTGAGTAGCATTAACTACTCTAGCAAAGCATTGCATGATGGGTAAAAAGCACCTACAAAAAGGAGAATGGTACTTGTATGAGTTCAAAATGTATGTTAATAAAGAAATAGCAGCAGTTGTACAAGGACCATATTAATATTTACTCTATATAATACAATATGTATATGGTGGCCTTTGAAAGCAGAAATCAGTGATAACATACAGGAACTGATAGTTGAATATTTCAGAAAACAGCAATAGTGGTTTATCTTATTTTTTTCAGAGATATAGTTTAAGTGCACATGATCCAAGTATTACCCTTCAATCAATTTTGAACAAAAACCACTAGAAATGTGGTGCAAAGAAATATTATCTGCCCAAAAAATGCCACAACACCCATAAGACTAGAGATTGTTTCCTTGCTTTACAATCTTTCTTCATGTGATTTGACACTGGAATACCACTTTTAAATGGCAGGCAGTGTCCTCCTCTGATGCTGTGTTAGCTCTGGGTGCCAAACATCCACTATAAATATCAAGCGATAGGAATTAGCGTCTTGCCACACCTCGTGTTCGAAGGAGTCGTCAAAGATCAGAACCTTTCCTTCCTCCCAGGCTCTGGAAAATATTAATAGGGGATAAAATTCCTTCATCGTGTCCAAGCAACATAAACCTGCTTACAGTATTTCAATTTTTTACATACAAAAAAAACTGCCTTGGTCCAGCGGATTTTTCTTTCATGTTCCCAACATGATTTTCACTATGCTGGGCCTTGTTCCTCCTCCCAAGGGCATTCTAATTATGGATACTCCCCTGTGTTAACCCCCCAAGAATGCGGGGTTTGCTTACCTCCAATCAGCATTCTATGTTGTGCATATTAATGAGTGAACACTATATGAAAGGAAAGCGGCAAGCATCTCCATGGATTCACGGAATGAATGGGGAATTGTGGTAAAGTTCAGATTTTTAACAACCTGGGGGGCTTCAAATTTCCAAGTTGGGATGCCCCATTGAGAGAGAGACCACCACCCCCTTATCTTATTGTTTGTTCTAAAAGGGGCTAAAAACCTTCATAAGTATAAGTTTTGTGTATTTTAAATTGTTGTTTTATGAGTTTTTACATGTTTCGGGTGCATGACAACCGGCACACAAACCTCACCGATATACTGCCCCCTCCAGTTTTACCTCTGAATTCTATTTAGTCACCTCCCCTGGGGATCCATCTTCTGGGTCCCTCGGATTCCAGCTGACATTCTGACAGGTGGTGCCATCTTGCATCCCATCAGGCACTGCTCCTGGACCCCGATCTACTGCACACTGCTCATGGAAGGGATGCAATGCAGCTGTCCAAAATCCCACGAGACTTCGCTCAGCGGCGCGGGACTTTGAAGAACAAGTCTAAAGCAGTGCTGTCACTAACAGACGGCTAAGTCAGCGGGGGGCAGAAGATCGGGCCCTGAAGACGCTGGATGTTGCTGCAGCAGGCAGCAGCGTCATCCAAAAGGAAAGTAGGTGCTGATGGGGGGAATGGCCCCTTTTTTATTTTTGGTTCGATGTTCCTCTTTAAGGCCATGTTCCCCTGTCCCTTGCTGTTCTCAGTTTTCCCTCTATGAGGTGTAACATGCAGATCTGCATCAATAAATAATTAGTTTGCCTATTCAATTTGTTGGTATTATTGTAACTATCTCATATTCATCCCTCAATAAGGGGGCGTGGCTTAATTTAACAGTTATCCCCTTTTCCCACCCTGCAAAGTGGGAAGGTATACCATGTAGGTATTTGGTGGTTGATGGACCTCTGATTAAGGAAAACATGGGGCTGAGGTCATTGGTTGGATGCTATATTATTAGTATATTTCCCAGTCCATGTATGTGTATTAAAGAACATTTGCAGGCAAATATATAAATAATGCATGTTTTGACACTTTGATGACAGTTGGTCTTTCAAAACAAAATGCTATTGTTTCAGTGTATTATATCATTTTAACACAACACATTTTACGCAATGAACAAGCACTTAAAGTGGACCTATAAGATTCCCGGGCCGATCACCTCCCTCACCGCGGGGCATCCGAGATCGAGATGTCCCGCGGGGTGAAACCCCCCCAAAAAATCTTACCTTATCGGCGACGGATCAGCTGCCGCCGCCTCCCGCGCATCCCTCTAGCAGTGCGCGCGCCCGCGCCGGCCGTTTGTGAATGGCCGGCGCAGGCGCATGCCCTGTAAGAGGGACGCGCGGGAGGCGGCGGCGGCGGCTTGTCCGTCGCCGAAAAGGTACGTTTTTTGGGGCGTTTGGGTGGGTTTCACACAGTGGGGCATCCTGATCTTGGATGCCCCGCTGAAGTGGACCAACACCCAGGATAGTGAAAATCCTGGGTGTTGGTGCACTTTAAAACTTCTTGTAACCCCAACCACCCCCTCCTCCCCCATGCTAAGCCAGAGTTTGGCATTAAATGAATGAAACAGCTAACCTGATCGCTGTGCTTCTTCCATTAAGCAGGCAGAGGAGTGGGGCTCTGCACAGCAGCCAATACTGGGAGCAGCACATCCACATTGGATTGGGTGACTACTATGTCAATCTTTAGCTCCAGTGCAGAGTGCGCTTTTCCTAGTGAATAGTTTTTTATATTTTTGCCCGAAATTGGGCTTAGCATGGGGGAAAGGAAGGGTGGTTGAGGTTATATTGTTTGGAGGATAGTAAATAAGGACCTTGGTTGTAAAGGCATGAGTGTCACTACGACATCAAGCTATTTTTTGCTGAATTAATGTAAATCCTAAAAATAGAATCAGAGTTTTCATACATATTTCCCAGCAGAGAGATAGTTGTGTCGATGTTATATTTGCTCTATACTCTAATATTCTTAAGACACCACAACCCCCCCTCCCAGATGTGCCCCCTACCTGCTCTTCTCAAAAGAGACTTTTGTCTCGCTGCAGGGATTAACACAACTAAACCTCGTTACTTAATTGGAAAAAACAGAGTGAGTGGAAGCTGCCAGAATTAATTACACAATGTAACTGTACGAGAGACAGCTAAATCTTCTACAAAGCTGTCTGCTTCTCTATACCCTCCCATTCAGAATATATCAGTACTACTAAAGGCCTTTGTTTTGGCCAATGAACAAGAGAAATAATAAACGTTATTAAGTGCTAAAAAATGTAAAATCATGAGCAGAAATGTAAAGCACACAAATATTATACTCTATGCATACCTGGTGTCATTAGCACATCGTATTCTACAACCGGTCCTTGGTATAACCAGTCCTAAGTGCATCCGCAGTCTGCAGTTTGTTGGTCCTGTGTGGGGCCAAACATGAGTTCCCGGGTGCATCACTGAATACTTAATCTACGAGAAATAGAAAAAGTTCACAACAGATGTTATCAACATTATAAAAAGCTACATTGATCCTTTTCCTGTAAACATGGCAATTCGGAGGCCTGGGGGTGAGGGCCCGGCATATGGCCTGCATCCCCAACAGTGGCCCTGACTCATCTGTAGGATGGCTGGGCTAAAAGCACCTCTAAAAGCCTTGGTGCCCAGGACAAACGCCCTGCTCGCCCTTTGCTAGAAACAGCCATGGTCATCATCATCATTTGGGGGAGGAGTATAAAGAAATGTTTGCAAAAAGCTGTGTACCTGTCCCCTGCGACATCCGGTAGATTCAGGAAATCTTTCTAGCAAGGCGCATGTCCTAGGTGCAGATGTACAAGATTTTTCATTCTTTCGACCTAATAATAAAAAGGTTTAGGACTTAAAGAACCTGACTGCAATATGTATAAAGCACTACAGTACTTTCTGACCTTATATTCTTTTTCTGGAATTTCTAGAAAATAGTCATAGTATTAGGCAAATATATATATTGTTTATTTCTAAAATCTAACCGTTAATAACCTCCAACTGTAAAATTTTATACAACAGACTGTTTCTAATCAAGTCGTTCAAATGTAGGGGGCAAATGTATTAGCTGAGGCAGATTGTGGCTAAGGTAAGAATTATTGGTGTTCTGAGGAGTTATGTGTGTGGGGGGCTCCAGCATTCTGGATGCCCCCTGACTGTCTTATAACGGTGTGTTTAGTGCATGTACAGATCACTTTAGATCACCAAAATTGCTTCTGGTTGCGTCGGGAGATGTGGAGGGTCCCTACTGGTGATGCCCCCTGCAACCGCCCCAACCGAACCTCTTATGTGCATGTCTTCTGGGTTCTGGACCAACATAACCACCAATGCCAACTGATGTCCCTGGTGAGGCTGTAGTAACTGGCTGTCTGCGGTCACATTGGTCCAGGACTTGCCACCAGATCATCTAACCTTGAAAGTGGTGAGAGCAGAGGGGGGCATCACCATTCAGTTTGCCCCCTCCCAGACATGAGCAGTGGGCCCATACCACACAACAGGGTGCAGGACTGCTTTAACTGAACTTTGGAAGGGATTGTATAGTGAAAAGTATGCAGTGGCTTCTACATCTCCCATCGCAGGGCATCCCAGGTAGACATGGTTACTTAAATCCCTGGAAATATCTGAAACCAGGTAATAAAAACCTGTGTGCTACCACGGTCTATGTGACCACTGGCAAACAAGTGGGCAGGCTGTTGCAGCTGCCATATGCACAGGGTGCCACATGAGACTCAAAGCTAATTTTGGGTGGAGTACCTACTCCAACTCCGACAAAGAAAATCTCTAGTATTGTATAATTAATGCATCTTTAGTAGGAAGTTTAGAAATGTTAATCATACATATATTTTATGCTCTTTCAATCTAAGGTCCTTGTTTATAAAAATCAGTGAAAAGCATCAGCAGCAGGGTGTTCTAGCGGTGAAAGATAATGCATTCTCCCATTGAAACCATAATTCTTTTGGGCGATAAACTTGCTTACCTTGCTGCCACAGTGTGTATTGACTCCAGTCACCCTTTTCCCTCAGATTTTCATCTTCAGGAACAAAAAGGCCTTTGGTTGTATCCATCACAGCAAGACCCTCATCTCGAATTAATTTCCAGTTGGCTTCTAGAGTCTTGACAATGAAAAAAAGCAAAGGATCATTAATGCATAAGACTGCGCGCTGTTGATCACTATTTCACAAAATGAATAAGCACGCCGCGCCATGCTGCATACCAAATCTGTTTGGTGGACTCATTATCTGGAAAGAAAATGTGCCTAAATCTATATGCGCGCATGGCTCTTCAGCAGAAATTGTTCTTGCTCTTTGACTCACAACAATGCATTAGCCATTAAGTTTCTCTAAATAAGGCAACGCAGCGGTAGCACTTCTCACAGCCAGATAATTAGCTTGGAATAATAAACCATAGTCACAGAGCTGCTGCTGTGTTTTTAGATTTGTTCGCCGCTGTTCAGAAAAAAAAAAAAAAACTCACCATCCAGAGACATGCTATCACTTTACCCGCCTGAAAATATTATAATTGCTGCAGGTAAAGAAAAGGCACAAAGCGATAATTAGACCTCCATTTCCTGCAAGTAGAGGCAATATACAACCCTCCATGAAAGAGTATCTTTTGCATATAATTAGCCCAGGCAGCAACTTTGTGAACGTGGTCACAGTAGACTTTGGCGTATTAACTTTATTAAAATGTTGGGAGCTACATTATAGTTTACTGATGATAAAGATAAAATATATATAACTAGGTTGTTGGTAATGAGCATTTACTGTTCTCAATAAATCTTGTCTGTTATCTAAAGCTTTTCAGTCAGGCCCACACTGGTTCCAGCAATGTTTAGATGCTCCAGTAGGAAAGTGATGGTCCATGTCTGAAGAAGTGGGACACACACAGTGGGTTGTGGTAATGAAGTGGAACAAAAAAACGGGTAGAGGTCCAGCACTAACATCTCTAACTTTCAAACCAGACCTCCATGTGACACTGTTCCTGGTTTACAAAGACCCTAATCTACTGCAACCTACTGCCTCACACCATCAGTGAGCCCTGCATTAAAGCGGACCTTCACCCTGAATAACAACATATCTTGTATGTTTCCCCCACCCTGTACATACAGATTGCCCACAATAAAATTCATCCTACCTGCACCTACTGCCTTTTATGAGCCTTTAAATATCCAAGATGGTGGCACATGGAGTCTCAGGCTGCCTGAAAACAAAAAAGTGACTTCTGACTGTGCTGCTCTGCATTCTGTAATTGACCTTTTCCTGACCCCAGCTCTGCTCTGTCTGTGCAAAGCACAGCTATAACCCGCCCCCCGCAATTTTACCTCCCCTCTCCTCAGTATGTGATGCCTGAGGCAAGATAGCGGCGCCCGTATCCTAGAGTCCTGAACAGAGTTGCAGCCCAGTGGGGGAAAGAATAAAAAGTAAGTGACTAAAAATGTAAACTATATTCATTTTAGATGCTGGGGTTTTTTAAGGGTTTGGGGGTTTTCATTAAATGATGCTGAAGGTCCAGTTTAAGATACTCACTCTGAGAGTGCCATTCAAGCCATCAATACAGATGAGGGCGTGGTCTGGACTAGCTCCTCGAGCTAGTATTGGTGACTCACAACTCAGCGCCAAGGTGGCGCTGGAGAGGCAGAGGAGGATGTATTGCCTCATTCAGGGCGCAGAACTGAGAGGAGGCACAGCGCTGGAGGACTGCTTGGCAAGGTAAGATGCGATTTATAGTTTTTAGCCTTTTGCCGGAAAAATCCCTTTAATTAAAGTGCTATTTTTCTGAGCTCCTTCCTTTATAGTAATACCTGTTATAGTAATATAGTAATATCTGTTTTATTATGCCATAACCACCAATTAACCTAACTGCACTGTGAGCAACAATGGGAAAGCACAAACGAACAGCAAACCAAAAACACCAAGGCTATTATCTAAGCACACCTGTAAACTAAATAGAGCACCCCACCACACTCTAAGTGAAGAGCAAACTAGAAACTACATAAATACTACTGGAAAATGAAGATGATAAACTGAATAAATGGTAATCTGTTGGATGCCAAGTAGCTCAGAGTTGATAGTAGATCTAATACAAGAGATCTCCGACTTAGCTGGGGGGGGGGGGGGGTACTAAAAGCTTGGACTTCCTCTTTAAAGAGCAACCCCACCCAAGGCACATTTTACAGGGCTACACAAATGAGACATAGGCCAGTCTCCTGCAGTTCCCAAAGGCCTACGATAAATCTGTCAAAGTAATTTCCACAACAGTCACATCTAACACAGTCCAATTTAGCCTGCCACAGATAGCCTCTCCTACAGGATCAACAGACTTCCTCCTCGGGATCCCTGTAGTTGTCTCCTATTCAGGCTCCCCCTATTAAAGTAGCAGAAAACCCCTTTCAGGTCCCCACCCTTTTTGAAGCCTGCTCTTTTTCCACTGCTGAGGCCATGCCCACCTGGCATTTTTGAGATCATCCATTGGCTGATTTCAAGAATGCCGACTGAGGTGGACCAGCCCATTGGCCACAGCCCTGGCTAAGACAGCTCCACGAGAGACACTGTTTATCGGCAACCCCTGGGGTCTTTAAACAGTGAGGCATCTTGATTTGAGATGCCCCATGGGAAGACTAGCTGTCTTTTAGACTACAAGGCCGCTGCAGGAGGATTTTGGTCCACTATAAAGAGGGTGTTTATTTGCCCTTCGACCATCATGTTGGTTTTAAAAAAGCAAACCATGCATCTTCTCTAATGGGGGAAAAAACAGGGCGCATTTAATTTCTCTCTCTGTCTCATGTATTGTGTCCCGAACATAAAATATAATGATTTATGGAGCACTGTTTCTATGGACCCAAAAACCTTGCTGCTGTTACAATAACGTCTATATATCTCTAGAGCATTTTTACACCTACGCTGAACTGGGGCCAGCATTCATTACTGGAGAAATATTCAATCAAAATAAAGTATTCTATATAGACCTCAAATAAAACATTCTCCAGCCACTTCTGCAATAATGTGAGTGCAGGTAGGACAAAGGGACACATTTACTGTGTGAGGCTTTGGCTATTTTTTCACATACTGCAGAGAGAGATGAAGGACAAAAGCAGAGGATGAAGTCACTCATCCATGCCGAGACTTTCACGGCCGCACTGTGAGTTCTTACCCCCCACCCCCACCTTGTATTACTGACAGATGAATCTGTTTCAGCAGAAAGCTGGGAAGTGAGGATGGTGGCTTGTAAAAAAAAACACATGAGCTATATCGCTGAATCAATCTCCAAACCTCCAAATCAATCAAGAACCAATCACTATATCACAGGATACATTCCAGTTACGTACACGTTCTCTTGCTTTTTGCATACAGTAACTGTGACAGGAAGAGTCCTGCAAGATGATAGTTACAGGCTTGTTCCTGGAGAGAACCAGTGATTACTTTAATGGAAAACCCAGGTTTTGGGGTTCTGTGTTACTGATTTCCTCTAAAATAAACCCATGGGTTAGGATTGTGCAGCCATAACTGTAATTTACTTATTAGCATGCTGATTCCATGTTTCTTATATCCCTGTGGCTTTGCCTTGGTAAAATAGGAGTGGCTCTCTTGCCCTTTAGTATAGCTCTTAGTATACTTTCTGATTACAAATCCCAGAATCTTCCCACTGTAACAGGTGAGCTCATTAGCAGCTTTGGCTAAACAAAGCAGCAGCAATTAACTAGGCTGTGACCCCCCTATCTGAAGAGGTTACATTTGAATGGGGTTAAACTTTTCATCTTTACCTCAGCCAGATGATTATCAAGTCAGAAAGTTTCTGAAATTTACCAGAGCACCACATTATTGCTAAGAAAACTGTTGTCTTTTATAACAAAGAGTTGCAAACAAGATAGATAAGATGACATAAGATAGATAAGCTTAGCACCTTGAGCACATATCGGCCAATTATAATGGAAACTTTTAAAAATGCCATTGAAAGTGGAATTACCCTTTAACTTACTCCACCAGACATATATATTTATATACTGCACATACAATATCAGTCAACAGTTTGAACACATCTCTTCATTCATGTTTTTTTTTCTACAGTGCAGAATTGTATTGAATAAGATTGAAGACGAAGTGTTGAAAATATTTTACAGATTCTTAAAGCAGGGGTTCTCAACATTTTTTCATCAAGTACCACTTAACAGCTTCTGATTAAATCAAATACCACCTGGTGGTGTGTGAGTGTTGGCAGTCACATAAACCTGTAATCAAAACCTACACAACCGCAATTTAAAGTGGACCATCACCCTCGGGTGATCGGCCCGGGAATCTATAAGATTCCCGGGCCGATCACCTCCCTCCCCGCGGGACATCCGAGATCGGGATGTCCCGCGGGGTGAAACCCCCCCAAACACCCCAAACCCCCTTACCTTGCCTCCCTCGCGCCCCTCTAGGCGTGTGCGTGCCCGCGCCGGCCGTCTGTGAATGGCCGGCGCGGGCTCGTCAAGAGTGACGCGCAGGAGGCGGCGGCGGAGGAGCCGCTTGTCCGCGACTGTCAGAAGCTTGTCCGTCGGCGCTGGGAGCGGGGAGAGGTGAGTTTTTCGGGGGGGTTTCACACAGCGGGGCACCCCGCCGAAGTGGACCAAGAACCAGGATAGTCAAAATCCTGGGTGTTGGTCCACTTTAAAGTGAATGAATCACACAAAAACTGCTGCTGTTTTTCATTTATGGTGCATATCACACTTGCATGGCAGATGGCACCAGATCGGTTTGGGTACAGGTAAGTCTGCAGCCTTGTTGAGTACCACCTAAGAGGACATCAAGTACCACCAGTGGTACTAGTACCACCTGTTGAGAATCTCTGCTTTAAAGCATCCCCTTTTTGCTTCGATGACAGCTTTGCACATTCTTTGAATTCTTTCAGTCAGGGGACCTGGAATAGTTTTACAATGGAGAGGTGTTGCTCCTTTGTTGGTTGTTTTTCCTTCGGTCTGTGGGCCAGTTCATCCCAAACCATCTCAATAGGGTTTAGGTTGGGTGATTGTGGACATGTCATGTAGCACAGCACTCCATCGATCCCCTTCCTGTTCAAATAGAGGTGTGTTTGGGGTGGCTCAAAAACAAATGATGGTTCCACTAAGCTCAACTTAAATGAGACACAATGTCACTGTTTCAAGATAGAAAAGCAGCATATATCTAGTTGATTAGGTATCTATAACCTCACCCCTGCACTTCCCCCCTCTCCTCTCCTCAGTATGTAACGCTTCTGAGTTAAGATGACAATGCACGTATCCTAGAGTCCTGAACAGAGTTGCAGCCCGGGGGGGGGGGGGGAGAATAACAAGTAAGTGACTAAAAACTAAAAATATATTAATTTTAAATGCTGGGGAATAGTTATTTAAGGGTTTGGGCTTTTCAGTAAATCATGCTGAAGGTCCGGTTTAAATGTGCATTTTATTTTGAATAAATCATCAACTGTGTCACCAGCAAAGCGCTTCCACTTGCTTTCAGTAGGAACCACACATCTAAAAATGACCCACTCACCCTTTCTGTTGGTTACAAAAACAGGGCTCTTGAGACCAAAAAGCTTGAATTGTCACGCAGGCCTAAGAAATTCCATTATGAAGGACTGATTTTTACAGTCTGGTGTGTGAAGATGTGTCTAGTACTTGAGAAGTATTTAAGTGGCCTCTAATCTGAGATGGTGTTGATCTGAGTTTTTGAAGCTGGTAACTCTAAAAAACGCCACAGATGTAGCGGTCTTCCTTTCCTTGGCATTCCTCAAAAAAGACAGTTTTAGCAAAGTGATGGTATTGATCATTACACTTCAGGATACCTTCAAAGTTCTTGAAATTTTCCAGACTCACTAACCTTCAAGTAATGTTGGCCTCTAATTTCTCACTAGATGAGTTGTTCTTGCCATACTGTAGATTGGAGCATTAGCTGAATAGGGCTGAACACTAAACACAATACTGACGGTTTCAAACACATCATGAAGGCATAGCTGTGCACTGAAAACCATTCCAGGTCATTACATGATGAAGGTGATTGAGAGAATGGCAAGAGTGTGCAAAGCTGTCAAAGCAAACGGGAACTACTTTGAATAATCTAAAATATAAAACACGCTCTAGTTTTTTAATACTTTTTAGTTTTCTTCCTAATTTCATGTGTGTTTCTTCATAGTTTTCATTTTAATATGCCTCTAGTGAGAGAGAGAAAATAAAATATTCTTTAAAAAAAAAGGACTTGTGTAGAGACAATACCCCCCCCCCCCCGCCCCTTGGGAGAAAGGGCACAAAAATAATGGGAGGACTTTGGTTTATTGTATAATTGAGGAATTGAAATTGCTAATTGTGGACCCCCTGTATTGCAATTAAATTACTGTAAAGAAGTTGGGACTGATCCCCCCGTCTGTACTGCACTTTGGAGTTTTTGGTGCCTTTCAATCAGGATTTTCTGACCTTACGTACTCACCCTTGAAATGACTTTCAGGAAAGCGTCCCTATCCCGAATAGCCCCAGCCTGTACACCCCTGTGACAGGTTGCATTTGTATAATAAATACTGGCACTGAACCTCCACCTCCACCACGTTCAACATGGTTCTGATATGGTTTTCACCATATTGCATTTATGTAGTCCTTTAAACCACCATTCACTCATTTTAGCATCATGACATTATATCCCTCTTGATCTACAGCATTACTATTTCGTGGCTTTTTTACAGTACCTGTATGTTGTATATTACCAGTTGCAAATATTTTGTATTATTGGATGGGAACACTGTGTGTTGTGGTTTTGATCTATTATTACGTATGATGTAATTTAGGCATTAGGCCATGACACATGCGGGTACAGGATGCATGTTTTTATCGTTGCAGTGCAGTCTGCTGTAGATTTAGAGTAGCATTTATTGTATGATGTATTTTTGTGTTTTGTGACTTTGGGGTACCCTATTGTTCTCAATTGTCCCAAGTTTATGTGGTTGTAAAGTTGTTCATCCAGCCACGCATGGGACTTTTTGAGTATCTCATGACCCATTCGACCGCTAGTGTGTTTTAGAGCTCACAAGGTGGGAATGTGTGGCAACCCCATATGACACATGTAAGCATGCCCAGCGAACCCCAATCGGCCACCAGCAGGTAAGAGCATGCAAAGGCTGAGGCTGCCATATCCTATGAACACAGAAAGGTGAGCATTATAACCTTCACCAACAATAAAACACAGGAGAGGGAGTATCCAGTCAGATTTCAAGCCTCTTATTGCTCTTTGACCAGAGGGGCATTACAAATCATGATGCATTGAGGGTGGGGGTATAAGCAGGGCTAAAGTATTGTTTGACTGTAGGTCTGCTTTAAAGGAGGATATCATTTTATTCGGGTCACCTTCCAGTGTCAAAGAAAATGAGGCACTAGCAATCAGGGCCAATCATTAATGACCCCAGAGTACAGTATAGCTGAGCTATAATTACAGTCCAGAGAAAGGCACAGTATATTAATAAGGAACAAAACCATTGAATCAAAACAAGATGAAATGTAATTACAACATAATAAGCAGATTGGAACAATGCATTCACAATCACACACCTCCAGCTCCACAGGATTTTACCTGCACTTTGGGAAATTAGCAAGAGTACAACTACCAGCCCATTATTATTCAAAGAACAATTTTAATTGTATCCAGGTCTTACCTAAAATAACTTGATAAAGGCATAATAAAGAACTGATGGTAGAGGTCGAAGGTGGTGGGCGATTGGAAGTTTGGGTGGTTGGAAAAGCTATGTTTTATTCAACAAAGCAGATAATTTGATGGTATAGCTGCTTCTGGCAATAATTTGGGCAAGAAAGTTGAAAGAGCGGAACCAAGCAATGTTACAGGGACATCCCAGTCTAAATAAGAGCAGCCATGATGGGATTACCTGCGGCTGCTGCCCCATTATCTTTTATTGAGATGTATAATACAAAGCACCCCCCCTCCTTTTTCCTCTCAATAAAGGTCAATGGAGCAGCATACCACAGTAATCCCATCATGGCCTCTCCCATGAACCACAAGAGTTCTGGGGAGCCCTATTTTTAAACTGAGGAAGGGCAGTCACTGTAAATGCTGGTGTCAAGCTTAGAACTATAGGTAGGTGAGAGAAATAGTCAACAAGCTGCCCTCCAATGATGGAACACAGGATCCAGCCTGAATTCTCAGATTCTGCCACAACACACATAAAGGTTGATTCACGTCCGTATTTCTTTTTTTACTTGCTTTTATTTTATTTGAGTAAAACACTTGATTTTTGTAAACATTTGATTTAGCTGTGTATTTTGAACTGCTAAATTGCACAAAGGGATTAAGGGTGAGTAAAAAGTGTTTACTCACAAAAAAGTAAGTAAAAAAAGAAAAAATAAAATAAAATCATGGTCCGCTTTACTACCGTCGTGATCCTGCTCTGTTTACGTTAGTGGTGGACAAGTATATGCTCATCTTCCAGCTTTCTGGTTGTGCTGGACATATGTCTGCCAACAAGAACTGACCCAAGCCAAAGCTACCAGAACTACTCCTCACTCGTGATCCCCAAACATGACAAAGCTCAAGCAATTCTGAAAACTGCAGTGTGTTCAGAGACCAATCCACTTAATGTTGCAATTGCTGCCTAAAGTGCATCCGGTAAGTAGAAACCTAAAGAGTATAGATTTTTATACAGATACTATTTTTTACTTCAACATCAAGTCTATTTAATGCTTTAAAGTGTCTGTATAAAGAAAACAGGAACTTACCTTCTCTCCCTCACAGCAGCTCCCGGCCAGTCCACCGCTCAGAATTTTTTTTTGGGTTTTCGAAACTGAGGGGTGTCAAGCACATGCGCCCCAGAATTCTTTGGACCAAGACAAATGCTCCCAGTAAGTCATGGCTGTGTAACTCCCCGCCACTCAGTAAAAAAAGCAAAAGAAAAGGGGTGCACCACCTATCATAAAATTAATGTGCTCACTCTAAAAATGTCACCTAAAAGCAAGAATGGAGTGGACGTGCCACTAAGCACACCTTCCTCCCAAAGAGGAGCATCAACACATCTAATCATTTAGCAATTACTTTATGAATACAAAAAAGGGCTAAAAACACATAACACAGGACAATTAAAAAACAACTGCTCTAACCCCTGAAATTCTAATACATAAATGATACCCAAACAAGGGGAATATCAATAATACCCACCATGGGACAACAATATGCCCTAAAAAAGTGATTTTTGTGCCGGCACAAAAACTAAAAATAATAGGAATAAAGTGCTACATATAATCTGAATCACTATTAATCAATATCATACCTTATGTATAATCAAATACCTCTACAGTGCTACACCACACATGAAATTTAATTAATGAATTAGTAAATCCAAAAATGTTATATATAAAAATTACATATCAACCATATAAGTCACATATTGCACAGACTCCCATCCCAAAGGACACAATAATAATCAATAATGCAAACTGGTGAACATAGACACATTTTAAAGTGCATGTGCCAGCAACAGATTTTAAAACACCAAAGAGATCTCACGTATAAGGGCCGCCCATAGCACCACAACACGGGGTTAGTAGCAGTTCAAGCACCCGCGCACACGGCTCCCATGCCACTTCAAGGGTGAGGGTGACCAGAACTGCCACTCAGTGTTTGTGGACAGCACCCTCTATTTATTGCAATAGAAGGGGCATGCATTTGTGCACAGGGAGTGTGCAAATATGCATTTGTATTCAGTCTTTCACATTTTTAGGTGCACTTATCTATATTTAATAAGAAACCTGTAGCTGCCAAAGGAACTTTGTTCTTGGCACCACCATTTGGTCCTAATGGGAACCAAGAAATATCTCTTACAATAAAATTTTGGCGGCTAATCTGAACCTGTTCTAAACATAAATCCCCCAACTCATTTAATGAAAAGCCCGAACCCTTAAAAACTATTCCCTAGCATCTAAAATTAATACATTTTACGCTTTTTGTCGCTTACTTATTATTCTTTCCCCCGTTGGGCCGCAACTCTGTTTAGGGCTCTAGGATATGGGCGCCACCATCTTGCCTCAGAAGCATCACATATTGAGGAGAGGGGGGGAAGTGCAGGGGGGCAGGTTATAGCTGTGTTTACACAGACAAAGCAGAGCGGGGGTCAGGAAAAGGACAGCAATCCCAGAATGCAGAGCGGCACAGACACTTCCTGTCTGCAGACCGCTTCAATGTCATATATATATATATATATATATATATATATATATATATATAGGTTTTGTGGATATGAATAACATTACATGCATGGAGACAGTCCCTATACAGCGCATATTTCAGAAATGCTGGTGTATAGGAAGCATTAGATCTCCATATTGGTACATTTTCTATTTCTGAAAGCAGTCCCTGGACAATAACTGGATGTTATACACGGAATGAGGCAGCCAAAGTACAGTACTATGCAGAATGTCATTATAAAGTGTAGTCAGGTATACTGTATATTAAAAGTCAATTTGGTGTGTCTAATGCACCGCGTCCCACCGCAAGTATACAAGAAGAGAATAGCAAAAACACTAGTACTCCATGTCCGCTAATCAATCTATTGAATAATTATATAGCCATTCGTCACAGGCAGTGCTTCTGAGTGATAAATATGCATTTTAGTAGTATTTTAAAAGCCTACTGAGGATATAAGGGAATTATGGCTTTGCACATTATTATTCAGCTACTTTCTCATTGAGATACAGAACAATAGGCTTCTGATTGCAGAATTCCTATTTTTTGCATGAATGAACTCTGTATGAGAAATAGGCAAAGAGCGTCTCTCTAGATAATAATAGAATGAAGGATCATCTTGCGTTACCAGATTCAACCAGAAAGCACATAGTGACTAGTAGTTATGCATACCCTGAGGGAAGGTCTATCAGTGTATAAGCGTGTGTTTTTTGTCTCCCTTTTCTCCTTCGCTCTGTGTGTTGAGTTTTTGGCATTAAAGAAGACCGCTAGATCAGCAGTCCGCTTCCCGAATCTCACCCACCTCTCTTTTGACCTCCACTCCAATTCTGGGGGTGCGACTAAAACAAATTTCCAAGTCAGTGAAAATAGCACCAGCAGCCAATTCCCAAGGAAAGTTCAATAAAACATTACTAAGCAAGGTGAAAAGCATCCAACACAACAATGCCCATTGGGTCAGCCCAACGTGTTTAGGGGGTTCTAGTATTCCCCCTTAGTAAAGACTAAGAAATGACTAGCATTTGAGAACTTCCAAATGCCTTGTTCCAACTTATTGGGCATTGTTACATAGTTACATAGTTAATACGGTTGAAAAAAGACATATATCCATCAAGTTCAACCAAGGGTGTTGGGGTAGGGGAAGTTATTTTTTTAATTTTTTTACCGTTAACCACTAATAGTAACTGTTAACGTTATTTTCTTCTAAATAAGCATCTAATCCTTTTTTGAAGCTGTCAGCGGTTGATGCTGTGACAAGCTTCTGGGGAAGGCTATTCCATAGATTTATAGTTCTTATGGTAAAAAACGTTTGTCGCCTCCGGAGACTCAATTTCTTTTTTTCCAATCGAAGGCAGTGCCCCCTTGTCCTTAGAGAGGATTTTACATGAAATAGTGTTCCCCCATATTTTTTGTACGGCCCATTTATATATTTATACAAGTTAATCATGTCCCCCCTCAATCGCCTCCTCTCAAGACTAAACAGATTTAATTCTCGCAATCTTTCCTCCTAACTAAGATCTTTCATTCCCTTTATTAGTTTGGTGGCTCTCCTCTGCACCCTTTCCATAGTCAGAGCATCCTTTCTATGAATGGGTGCCCAGAACTGGACAGCATATTCCAGGTGAGGACGCACCAGTGCTTTGTAAAGAGGCAAAATTACATCCCTATCCCGTGATTCCAGGCCTCTTTTAATGCACGATAGTATCTTGGTGGCCTTGGAAGCAGCTGCTTGGCATTGCATGCTGTTATTTAGTCTGTGATCTACCAGTACCCCCAGTTCCTTCTCAACAAGTGACTCTCCCCGGTTTTAACCCCCCCCTCCCCCCGAGGACATATGTGGCCTTCAGGTTGTTAGACCCCAAGTGCATGACTTTACATTTTTCCGCATTGAACTTCATTTGCCAAGTGGATGCCCAGGCACTCAATGTGTCCATTTCAGCATGAAGCTTGTGAACATCTACAATAGACTGCACTGTGCTACATATCTTTGTGTCATCTGCAAAAATAGAGACAGTGCTTTTAATTCCATCTTCTATGTCGTTTATAAATAAGTTGAATAATAGTGGGCCCAGCACTGAACCCTGGGGTACACCGCTTACAACTGGTAACCATTCGGAGTAGGTATCATTAACCACAACTCTCTGCATACGATCCTTCAGCCAGTTTTCTAATCCTGAAGATCTCATTTTCCCCAATAAGAGTCTATGGGGGACAGTGTCAAATGCTTTTGCAAAATCCAGAAAAACTATATCCACAGCCGCCCCTCTGTTCTACTCACCTCTTCATAGAAGCCAATCGGGTTAGTCTGGCAGCTTCTGTCCTCATTAAAACCGTGTTGGTTGTCACTTATAATATTATGGATAGCTACATATTCGTGTATGTTGTCCCTTAATAGTCCCTCAAGCAATTTCCCCACAATGGATGTTAAGCTAACAGGTCTGTAATTACCCGGAGAAGACCTAGAGCCCTTTTTAAAAATGGGCACCACATTTGCCTTGCGCCAGTCCCTTGGCACTATACCAGTTACTAGTGAGTCTTTAAAGATCAACAACAGAGGTGACGAGATAACAGAACTGAGTTCTTTGAGAACTCTTGGGTGAAGTCCATCTGGTCCTACAGTCTTATTCACATTTAAATTATTTAGTTTTTCTTGGATGATATCCATGTTTAGCTTGTTAATTATTATACTTGGGCTATTGCTATCAGTGGCATCTCCTGTGTTGGCTCCTTGCTTCTTTAGCCCTGTACACAGAGCTAAAGAATCCATTTAACAGCTCCGCCTTATCTTCATCCCCAGTGACCATTTCCCCGTTATTAATTAGGGCACCTACCTGTTCTGATTTCGTTTTCTTCGAATTAATATATTTAAAAAATCGTTTAGGGTTTGTTTTGCTTTCTTTGGCCACATCTCTTTCATTTTGTGCTTTTGCCAACCTTAGTTCTTTCTTACACATTTTATTTACTAGTTTATACTTTTCAAGTGTTACAGCTGAGAGTTCAGCCTTGTAGTGTTTAAATGCCCTTCTTTTGTTCTTTATTGCCCTTTTAACCGCAGGTGTCAGCCATGAGGGGTTTAATTTTAGCCGCTTATATTTGTTACCCGTAGGAATACATTTTGCAACGTTGCTACTCACAATTGATTTAAAGCACTCCCATTTGGCATCTGTATCCTTATTCCTAAACAAATGCTCCCAGTCAATGTCCTTGAGTGCAGCTCTGAGCCTGGGAAAGTTGGCCTTTCTAAAAATACCATTTTGTGAAATACTCACCTGTAAAATGGGTATTATAAGTATGTCACACACCCCGCTTCAAGATATCCATAACATGTGGGTAATACCGACCTGAAGGGGCGCTCCTGCAGAGATGATAGCAAAAAAGAAAGCCCCTCCCTGATCCATAAATACCTGCGACCTCCCACTCATCACCCAGTATATAGAAGCAGTAAGGTAAGGGACCAGGAAGAGGCAAATATAAGTCATAACAACGCAAAGTTCACAAAATAAAGGATCCAGAATACAAGAAGGGCGGGTGAAGCGGGGTGTGTGACATACTTATAATACCCATTTTACAGGTGAGTATTTCACAAAATGGTATTATTCTAAGTATGTCACACACCCCGCTTCAAGATATCCATAACATGTGGGACATCCAATAGCAGTGTCCATAAAAAGGGCGGGGATCCAAAACAAGGCAACAATGCACAACTTAAACCACAACAGCTTGCAGAACTTTGCGGCCAAAAACAGCATCCGCTGAGGCCCGAACATCAACCTTGTAAAACTTGGAAAAAGTGTGAACAGAGGACCAAGTAGCGGCCTTACAAACTTGCTCAACAGAGGCCTGGTGCTGGAAGGCCCAGGACGCTCCAACCGCACGAGTAGAATGAGCAGTAACACGAAAAGGGGGACTCCTCCCCTTGGCAGAATAGGCCCCAATGATGGCCTGACGAATCCATTTACTAATGGAAGATTTGGCAGGAGCCAAACCTTTCCTAGGACCAAAGGGCACCACAAAAAAAGCATCAGTCTTACGAAAGGAAGACGTAACCACCAGATAATATTTCACAACACGAACCACATCCAAGGAATGCAGCGCCCTTTCCTTGTCATTGCTGGGATTAGGACATAGAGAAGGCAGTGTCCTGATTCAGATGAAAAGCAGAGACCACCTTAGGAAGAAAATCCGGCTTGAAACGAAAGACAACCTTGTCCTGGTGCCTTTCAAAGTACGGAGCTTTAATGGATAAAGCTGCCAACTCAGAAACACGCCTAACCGAAGTGATAGCCACCAAAAGGCCACCTTTTGAGTAAGTGAAGACAAAGCAACCTCATTCAAGGGCTCAAACGGAGGACCCTGAAGAGCAGAAAGAACCAGGTTCAAATCCCAAACTGGAACAAAAGGCTTCCTAGGAGGCCGTACATGCGTAACTCCTTGGAAAAGGGTCTTGACTAAGGGATGAAGTGCAAAGGACCTTTGAAAGAACACCGCCAGGGCAGAAACCTGCCCCTTCAAGGTACTAAGTTGAAGCCCCAGATCCAGACCATGTTGAAGAAACTCCAGAATTCTGGAAATGGATAACTCCCGACAAGAGAAAGACCTACTTTCACACCAGTCAATATAGGACCTCCAAGTCCTATAGTAAATAGTAGAGGAAGAGCGCTTCCTGGCGCTAATAAGAGTCTGAACCACCGCGTCAGAAAGACCCTCCTCCTTCAAGATGGCGGTTTCAGCAGCCACGCCGTCAAAGCCAGCGAAGGTAAATTGGGATAGCGCAGCCGACCCTGAGTGAGCAGGTCCGGCAGTAGAGGCAGAACGAACTGATCCTCTGCCAGTCTTACTAGGTCTGCGAACCAAACCTGCCTTGGCCACCTTGGTGCCACCAGAATCGCCGACGCGCCCTCCAGGGCCAGCTTGCGCACCACTCTGGCTACCATTGGAAACGGAGGGAACAGGTAAAGCAACCCCAGATCCCTCCAGTTCAGAGACATGGCATCCACTGCCAGAGCCAGAGGATCCTGCGAGAGAGACACAAAGACTGGAAGCTTGTGATTGTGACGAGAGGCAAAGAGGTCCACCGCTGGGAACCCCCACCTGAGACAGATCGAACGAAACACCTTGGGACTGAGAGACCACTCCCCCCGACGAGAGGAGGCCCTGCTCAGCGAGTCCGCCTCCGTGTTCTCCACTCCCGGAATGTAGACTGCTGAGATACACGGGACGTGGCTCTCCGCCCAGTCCAGAATCAAAGACACTTCCCTGAGGGCACTCCTGCTGCGAGTCCCCCCCTGGTGATTGATGTAAGCAACCGCCGTCCGGTTGTCCGACCGGACCTGAACAGGCAGGCCCCGCAACTGATGAGTCAAGCGAAACAGAACCAACCTGATGGCTCTTAATTCCAGAACATTGATGGGCTCGTGAGCCTCCTGCGGGCCCCACAGACCCTGAAACTGGAGGTCCTTCCAAACACCCCCCCAACCTGACAGACTGGCATCCGTGGTGACTGTTTCCCAACACGGGGCCAGAAAAGATCTGCCCTTCAACAGATTGACCGACCCCAGCCACCATTGCAGGGATCGACGAACTCGGGGAGTCATCAGGAAGGACTGATCCAACGATAGGGGGGATTTGTCCCAAACCTTCAACAGATGAAGCTGAAGCGTCCTTGTATGAAACTGCGCAAAGGGAACTGCCTCGAATGAGGCCACCATTAACCCCACCAGCCTCATCCCTAGCCGGATGGCCGGACGAGGGGCCGACAAGAGAAGCCGAACTAATTCCTGAATCAAAAGAATCTTGGCCTGGGGCAGAAACACCCTGGCCTGCGAAGTGTCCAGAGACATTCCCAGAAAGGTCACTACTCTGGACGGAGAAAGAGAAGACTTGGGGTGGTTGACCACCCAACCGAACCTCTCCAGGGTGGACACCACCACTCTGGTGTCCAACTCCGCTTGGTTGAAAGAGGAGGCCATGATCAGAAGATCGTCCAAATAGGGCACAATGCGGATACCCTGAACCCTCAGCAGAGCCATCACCCCCACTAGCACCTTGGTGAACACCCGAGGAGCCGAGGTGAGACCGAAGGGGAGTGCCACAAACTGAAAATGGCGATCCTCCACCACGAACCTGAGAAACCTCTGGTGTGTTGGAAAAATTGAAACGTGTAAATAAGCATCCTTGATGTCTATGGACGTCAGAAAGTCTCCCTGACGAAGAGAGTGAATGGCCGAGCGCAGCGTTTCCATGCGGAATTTCCGAGGCCGGATGAACCTGTTGAGAAACTTCAGATCCAAGATGGGTCGGACCGATCCGTCCTTCTTGGGTACCGTGAACAGATTGGAATAAAAACCCCTGCCCTGATCCGAAGGGGGCACTGGGCAAATGACAGCCATGTCCAGAAGGTTCTGCACTGCCAACAGGAGCCCCTGCGCCGCTAGAGGCTCCGAAGGCATCCGAGACCTGAAAAATCTGGAAGGGGGGCGGAGCTCGAACTCCAGCTTGTAACCGGAAGACACCACTTTCCCGGATCCATCGGTCCGAGACCTCTTGATCCCAGACCTGGGAGAAGAGTCGCAGCCGTCCCCCCACCCGCAAGGGTGAGGGCGCCCCCTCATTGCTGAGCCGGCTTGGCAGCCGGCTTGGGCTTAGAGCCCCAACTGAATCCTGGACGGGCACGTCCTCTGCCCCTGCTCCCAGAATCTCCTCTGGAAGAGGGGAATGCAAATCCCCTGCCAGATCTGGCCCCACGAAAGGAGGGGGTAAAGGAAGGCGCCCCCCGAAAGGGACGGCGTTGTTTCTTGCGTTGAGGTAACCTACCACCCTTGGTAACAGAGTCCAATGTCTCTCCAAAAAGCCGTAATCCAACAAAGGGTAGAGCCGTTAGTGACTTCTTGGACATAAAATCTGCCGCCCACTGGCGCAGCCACACCGAGCGCCGAATAGTGACCAGCAGCGCCGACGTCCTTCCACACATCATCAAAGTGTCATCCAAGGCTGTCAACACAAAGGATAAAAACAACTCACACCGTTTAAGGCTAAGGAACTCAGCACTACCAGGACGCAGCCCGGAAGAAGTCAACAGGTCCCTCACCACGGACCTGGCAGCCAACACCATTAGTGCCGATGCGCAAACGGGCCGCATGGCTGACCCAACGCTAGCAAAACCATGACAAGCCATCTGGTCAATACGTTTATCCTCTCCATCCTTGAGAATGGAACAATCAGGTCTATTTAAAACCGAGGAATTGGACAACCCCAAAACTGGTGCATCCACCTCGGGGGGAGATGCCCAGCGCTTAACCGCCTCCGAAGGAAAGGGATATTTCCTATCCCATCCCTGAGGGATGCCAGGGAGCCGAGCCGGCCTGTCCCATTCCTTGGCAATAATTTTGTCAAAATGCCTTTGTGTAGGGAATTCCAAGCGCGGCCTGGATTCCTCAAACAATTCACCCTTCTGCTGTGACACCTCCTCAGGAGGGGAAATATTCAGTACCTCTAACATCAGAGCCAGAGCGTGGGGAGTATCAGAGGATCTCCCCAAGTCACCAAGCTCGGCTTCAGCGCCAAAGGACTGCTCATCGTCCGAAAAATCAGAATCCTCATAAACTTCCCCTTCCTCTAGCTGGGAATAATCAGACCAATCCAGATTATTAACATCCTCCTGGTCCTCCACCAGCGGAGCCGGCGACAAATGCTTTCTCTTAGTCGGAGCCTTACGGGCGACCGAGCTGGAGATAATTTTTTCAAGGTTAGCCAATCTGGCGCACATCTCAGATTGCAGCTCCCTGCCCATGACGACGTCACACGGGGTGCGTGTCAAGGCGGGAGGGGGAGATGAAGCGACTGGCGGTGCTGACCCAGACGTCTGGGGTTCGGACTGCCGCATGATGGTCTGCTGTGCACATGGTATACACAGAAGTACATCGTCCCCAGAAATGGATACCCCACACAACATACACTTTCGGAGATGCCCCGAAGGGGCCCTGAGCCCAGTATCCGGGGATGCCTCCATAAGGTTAACTTTTTTAGGAATAGTCGCTATGACCCAGGGAATTACGCCGCTAGACAACCCGGGATGCCCCTATAATGTCCCGAGTGGGAGGATTTATAACAATAATGAACCCAGTGATAAAGGATCGGGAGGGACCCCCTAAATGCTAATGGAGATCCTCCTAAACCACCACCTGAAAGACACAGAAGGACTAATAAGGCAATGGCTAAAAACAACCTACAGCACAATACAGTGAAGAAGGAAAAGGGGGCCATAGGCCACTCACGGAACCGCGGAGCTGGAATGGCGACCAGAAGAATCCTTCTGATGCTGCTGTGAGAAGAGACGAAGAGGAGAAGAGGAGAAGGGGGCGTGGCCAGCGCGGGACGTGCGCGAAGCCGAACCACGCCCCCCCCTCTCTCCCACACCATGCAGAGCTCCGCAGCGGCGCCGGGGACAGATGGGGGCGGGCAGCGGTGACGCGCGCCGCACCGGCCCCGCCCCCCGAACATCGTGAGGAGAAAATCTCCTCAGATCAAAAAAGGCACCAAGAACCGGCCGGCGCCGCAGCATGAAGTGCGGCCGCCGGCCGGTACAGTCACACAATCACACACACACACACACAGGCAGACAGCAGGGACGGGTCCCGGCCCTGTGCCGACGGACCGGCCCCGTCCCCCCCCCCCCACTAATGTGTAGTATATGGCGTGAGGGAGCTGCCTCCGCCATAGAAGACAGAGGCAAGATGGGGGGGGAATAAGAAACGGAGACAGAGAAACTCAAAGTATGCTGCCCTGTGAAAAGAATGACAATTAGCTACAGTGAAACATTTAAGGAACACTCACACACAATATGAGAGAGATACTTCCACATAACCCCTGGAACTAATAAAGGAGGGACCCACACTCCCCATCTCCGCTGAGGAAAAGGGAATTGGGAAGGGCCAGTGAAAATTAATTCAAGGGACAGGGCATCCCAAACCGGGGTCACCAACCCGGTATTACCGCCTACCCTCTCAAATATAGGGTCTCACGGTGGAGCATAGCTCCTGAGCACCTAAGGTGCTGATATACCCTCGCCTGGACCCTCAGCCGAGGCTGGGAGGCATATGGATTCTGGGGAAAAAAAGGGTCCAAACAGAAATAAATAAATAGCGGGCCGGGAGTCATCCCGGCTACCTGAAAACCCCCTGTGCAAGGAGGAGCCATCATCTTCTGACTTGCTCGCCGTCTGCAGAGATGGAAAACTGGGTGATGAGTGGGAGGTCCCAGGTATTTATGGATCAGGGAGGGGCTTTCTTTTTTGCTATCATCTCTGCAGGAACGCCCCTTCAGGTCGGTATTACCCACATGTTATGGATATCTTGAAGCGGGGTGTGTGACATACTTAGAATATTACAATTCTGTGATTACTCACCTGTAGAATTGGTATTATATGTATACAGCACGTCCTGTTTCAGAAGATATTCCTTACTCTTGGGTTATACATCCAGTAGATAGCGCTGGACTGCAGAGACAGAAAAGTGGCTCCTCCCGGCCCCATATATACCAGGGACCTCCCACAAAATCCCCAGTATTGAAAAGCAGTTAAAATGAGACCGGGAGAACTATAACCAATTTATATTATATTATATTTTATATATATTTTATTTTATATTTATATAAAATTTTGAACATAAGAACAATTACCATAAAGAGGTAACGAAAGATAATGATAACAAGGGTGGGGTGGGGTGGAACAGGACGTGCTGTATACATATAATACCAATTCTACATGTGAGTAATCACAGAATTGTATTATTCTAAGTATACAGCACGTCCTGTTCCAGAAGATATTCCTTACTCTTGGGACATCCAATAGCAGTGTCCGTAAGGTAGGGTGGGATCCCCAAAAGTAACAGCAGACAGTTTAATCCACTGCCGCCTGCAGAACTTTGCGGCCAAAAGCAGCATCAGCTAAGGCCCTAACATCAACCTTGTAAAACTTAGAAAAAGTATGAACAGAAGACCAAGTGGCGGCCTTGTAAACTTGTTCAACAGAAGCTTGGTGCTGAAAAGCCCAAGAGGCACCAATAGCATGAGTAGAATGAGCAGTAAGGCGGAAGGGAGGCTCCTTCCCCTTAGCAGAGTAGGCCTGTATCACAGCCTGACGGATCTAGGTGCTGATAGTGGACTTAGCCGGAGCCAGACCCTTCTTAGGTCCAGACGGGAGCACAAAGAAAGCGTCAGTCTTCCTGAAGGATTCAGTAGCCACCAGATAGAACTTCAGAGTCCTGACCACATCCAGAGAGTGTAAAACCCTCTCCTTAGAAGTACTAGGATTAGGACAAAGAGAAGGCAAAACAATGTCCTGATTGACATGAAAGGCAGAAACAACCTTAGGCAGAAAATCTGGCTTAAAATGAAACACCACCTTGTCCTGATGTCTCTCAAAATAAGGGGGCTTGATAGAAAGCCCCGCCAACTCAGAAACTCGCCTCACAGAAGTGATAGCCACCAAAAAAACCACCTTAAGCGTAAGAATGGACAAAGGGTCTCCTTGCAAGAGCTCAAAGGGAGACCTCTGCAGGGCAGATAAGACCAAGTTCAAGTCCCAGACTGGTAACATAGGCTTACGTGGAGGATGCACGTGAGTAACCCCCTGGAAGAAGGTCTTGAACAGGGGATGCTGAGCAAAGGATCTTTGGAAAAAAACAGCCAAGGCATAAACATGACCTTTTAGAGTACTGAGCTGAAGACCCAGATCCAACCATGTTGCAGAAACTCCAGAATCCCAGGAATTGAAAACACACGACAGGGAAGCGACTTAGACTCGCACCAGTCAATGTAAGTACACCAAACCCTGTAGTAGATGGAAGAAGAGGACCTCTTCCTAGCCCTGATCATGGTATTTACAACCGAGGCAGCCAGCCCTTTTTCCATCAAGATGGAGGTTTCAGCAGCCAGGCCGTCAAAGCCAGCATTTGTAAATTGGGGTGGCGTAGGTGCCCCTGAGTGAGCAGATCTGGAACCTGGGGCAGTGCGTAATGATCTACTGCCAGCTGCACGATGTCTGCGAACCACACTCTTCTTGGCCACCTGGGGGCCACCAGTATGGCTGGCACCCTTTCCTGAGCAATCTTGCGCAGCACCCTGCCCTGCAGGGGAAAAGGGGGAAAGACATAAAGAAGCTGAAACCCCTTCCAAGACATTGCCAGGGCAGCCATGGCCATAGCCAGAGGATCCTGGGACAGAGAGACAAAGACTGGAAGCTTGTGATTGTGACGGGACGCAAACAGATCCACATCCAGCTGACAAACACCCTGCTACTGAGGGACCATTCTCCCAGACGAGAGGTCCCCCTGCTCAGAGAGTCTGCCTCCTGACCTGAGATGAATCCAGAATCATGCCCAGGAAGGAATTCACCATGGAAGGAGACAGGGAAGATTTGGGGTGGTTGATCACCCAGCCGAATGACTCCAGTGTGGACACCACCCTCTGAGTGTCCAGCTCTGCCTGATGGAAGGACTGAGAAGCGATGAGCATGTCGTCCAAGTAGGGAAGAATGCGAATGCCCTGAGATCTCAGCAGAGCCATAACTCAGATCTCACAGGCCACAAATTGGTAGTGCTGATCCTCCAGAGCAAACCTGAGGAATCTCTGATGACCTGGAAAGATAGGTACGTGAAGATAAGCATCCTTGATATCTACAGAGGTCATGAAGTCCCCTGGGCGTAGGAAAGTCACAGTTGAGCGCAGAGTCTCCATGCGAAAGTGTCTGAATCTGACAAATTTGTTGAGGTGCTTCAAATCCAGGATGGGTCTGATGGACCCATCTTTTTTGGGGACGATGAAAAGATTGGAGTAATAGCCTTTGCCCCTTTCCCTCAAGGGCACCCGGCAGATGACACCCAGTTCCAGAAGGCCTTGGACAGCCAGGGACAGACCCTGAGCTGACAGGGGGTTTTGAGCTAACCGAGATTTGATGAATCTTGGGGGCGGCCAGGCTGCAAACTCTATCTTGTAACCGGAGGATACTACCTCCTGAATCCACCGGTCTGAGACATGACAGCTCCAGACATGAGCCAAGAGCCGAAGCCGTCCCCCCACCCTTATGGGTGAGGGCGCCCCTTCATGCCTGAGGGGGCTTGGGGAAGGACTTAGGCTTGGGACCCCAGGAGGGGCCAGGGCGGCCACGTCCTCTGCCCCTGCCCCAAAAATCTCCAGCAAAGGAAGCTCCCCGTCTCATTCTGGAGCCCCTGAAGGAAGGAGAAAAGGCACCTGAACCCCGAAAGGACCGGGGCTGCCTTCTACGCTGAGGTAACTTGCCTCCCTTAGCAAACAAGTCCAGACGTTCCCCAAAGAGGCGCAGCCCCTTGAAGGGAAACCCAGTGAGAGCCTTCTTAGCAGCTTTGTCAGCTGCCCACTGGCGCAGCCAGACCGAGCGGCGTATAGCCACTAACAAGGCAGATGCCCTGCCACACATTCTAATGGTATCATCCATGGCAGAGAGGACATATGCAACAAATTCCTCACAACGCAGAAGAGCTCTATACTCTTCACTACCAGCATCATCAGGGGCCCCATCTAAGACTCCTGACCAGGCTTATAATAGCAACAGCCGTAATGGCAGAGGCACAGACCGGACGCAGCGCGGTCCCCACACAGGCAAAGGCATGGCAAGCCAGCTGATCAATGTGCCTGTCCTCCCCATCCCTCAGTGTAGTAGAGTCAGGGGAATGCATGACGGATGTGTTGGAGAATCCCAGAACTGGTGCATCCACCTCGGGAGGACATGGCCACTGTTTAACCAGTTCAGCAGGAAAGGGATACCTCTTATCCCAACTCTTTGGCACCCCGGCTAGGCCGTTTCCCCTCCTTGAGCACTAGATTATTAAAATGAGTTTGTTCAGGAAACTCCCAGCGTGATTTAACAGTATGAAACAGCTCCCCCTGCTGCCGCGGAGCCACCGACTGCGAAGCGGAGTACAAGCGTGCGGCGGTGGCGGCGGCAAAGGAAACCAGTGCAACGAATTCAAAAGGGATCGTAACATAAATCATATAGACAAGACATGCACCCCCCCCCCGCCCGAGATCTACCAGGGAGAGCGAAGAGGAAGCGACGGCCTGCCTAAAGGGAGCCAACTGCGGGGACAGGGGGCGAGGGGCATAAGACGCGGGAGGGGCATCCCATAAGGCTCACCATGGGCCTGTACCGCCTACCCTTTGGTGGGGGACTGCGGTTGGAGCAGCGCTCCTTAGCACCTGACAGCGGTGCTGCCTACCTTCACCCAAACCAGTGCAGCCTAAGCTGGGAGGCAGTAAAAGGAAACGGGTGGGAATAGTCCTACAGGGTCGCAGGCTAATAGCCCCACTCCCCTGCGAGTAGAGAGAGCCATCTTCTAGTCATCGCAGCCCAGACTGCAGAGAAGAACTGTGGATTTGTGGAAGGTCCCTGGTATATATGAGGCCGTCTCTGCAGTCCAGCGCCATCTACTGGATGTATAACCCAAGAGTAAGGAATATCTTCTGGAACAGGACGTGCTGTATACTTAGAATATTTAATGTTTTTGCCTTCCCAGGCAGAAAATCTTTCTTACAGTTTATGTTAAATACAATTATATTGTGGTCACTGTTACCAAGATTTTCAAGGACTGTTACTGCCTCCATCAGGTCATCATTATTTGATATTACAAGATCTAGAATAGCATCACCCCTAGTAGGTGCCTCCATGAACTGATTCATATAATTATCTTGTAGCAAGCTGAGGAATACTCTCCCCCTTGTAGTGGAAGCAGAACCATGTCTACAGTCGATTCCTGGATAGTTGAAGTCCCCCATCACCACCACTGTGAAGCCTGTGACGCCCGCTCTATCTGTTTATGCAGTTGACCCTCTATTTCCTCAGTTATATTTGGGGGCCTATAGATTACACCAAACTGTATTTTAGCATTGTTTACATCGCCCCCTACTTCTATCCACAAGGATTCTACATCCTCACAATCTTCTGCTAGTATCCCCTCAATATATGCTTTGAGTTCTTGCTTTACATAAAGACACACGCCACCCCCTTTCCTTTTTGCTCTGTCTTTCCGAAGAAGAGCAAAACCTTGTAGATTGACAGTTCAGTCATGTGTGGAATCCAGCCATGTCTCAGCCACACCAACAACATCAATATTCTCTGCCAGCACCAAGGCCTCAAGCTCCCCTACTATTTATAGTGACATAGTATGTAAGGCTGAATAAAGACTTTAGTCCATCCAGTTCAGCCTGTTTAACTCCTTCCAGTGGTCTAGCAGCCATAGCTGGAAATGTTATTACATGCTAGGAAGGCATCAAGGCCACTTTTGAACGTTTTTACTGTATCCATCATTACTACCTCCTCTGGCAGCGAGTTCCATAGTCTCACTGCTCTTACAGAGAAGAATCCCCTCCTATGTCGGCAGAGAAAGCACCTTTCCTCTAACCTTAGTGGATGCCCTTGGGTTATGGTTACACTCCGGGGTATAAATAGATTGTGGGACAGATCTTTGTATTGACCCCGAATATATTTATACATAGTTATTAGATCACCCCTCCTGATGCACCCCATGATCCTATTTGCTTTGGCAGCAGCTGCCTGGCATTGATTACTACAGTTGAGCTTATTGTCAACTAAAACCCCTAGGTCCTTTTCCATTGTTGTTTTACCAAGTGTTTCTTTATTTAGTGTGTAATCATGACACAGATTTCTCCTTCCCATGTGCATAACCTTACATTTATCTGTGTTAAACTTCATTTGCCATTTAACTGCCCATGCTTTCAATTTATCTAAATCTGTTTGTAGCTGCCTGCTGTCCTCTTTTGTTTTAATTACTTTACACAGCTTAGTATCATCTGCAAAGATTGAGACTTTATATAAATGACATACCCAATGTCATTTATATATATATTGAAGAGAATTGGTCCCAGAACTGACCCTTGTGGTAATCCACTAGTAACAGTGACCCAATCTGAGTGTGTACCATTGATAACCACCCTCTGCTTCCGATCATCTGCACACGTTTTCCCCCAGTCCATGCATTCTCATCTTTTGTACCAGCCTTTTATGTGGCACAGTATCAAATGCTTTAGAAAAGTCAAGATATATGATATCCAATGACTCCGCCTAACCCAATCTTGAACTTACCTCCTCATAAAAGCTGATTAGGTTTGTCTGGCAGGAGCGATTGCTCATAAATCCATGCTGATATGGAGTAATAAGGTAATTTTCCCCAAGGTGCTCCAGGATAGTATCCCTTAAGAAACCTTCAAACAGCTTTCCCACCACAGATGTTAAGCTTACCGGTCTGTAGTTCCCAGGTTCCCCAGATCCCTTTTTGAATATTGGCACCACATTTGCCAAGCTCCAATCCCTCGGAACAGACCCTGTAGTTATTGAGTCCACAAATATTAGAAATAATGGCTTGTCTATTACTGTACATAACTCCCTTAAAACACGAGGATGTATGTCCCGGTGATTTATCGATTTTTATCTGCTTGAGACGGTGCTAGACTTCTTCCTTGGTTAGACCAGTGACATTTAATGGAGGGTTTTGGTTATTCTCCTGCATTTCACTCGACATGTCACATTCTTTTGTGAATATAGAAGCAAAGAAGTTGTTTAGTAAATTTGTTTTCTCCTCATTTCCCTCTATAGGTGTCCCCTCCTTGCCTTTCAGGGGGCCCACACCATTAGGTTTGTACCTTTTACTGTTTATGTAGCTAAAGAATAATTTGGGGTTAGTTTTACTCTCTTTCACGACCAGTCTTTCTGTCTCCAGCTTAGCTGCCCTTATCTGTTGTTTACATTGTTTATTTTCTTCTTTATAGTTTTTTAATGCTTCCGCTGTCCCTTCCTGCTTTAAACGTTGAAATGCCTTTTTTTTGTTGTTTATTTCCCCCTTAACCTTTTTGTTTAGCCACATCGGTTTACATGTGTGTCTAATAGTTTTATTCCTGTAAGGTATATATCTGTCACAATGAAAATTAAGGATTCCTTTGAAAGTATCCCATTTAGTGTCCATGCTTTTGTTTTTAAGGACATTTTCCCAGTCAATGCAGTTTAGGGCACCTCTAAGTTGGTCAAACTTTGCCTTTTTGAAGTTCCGCATTTTTGTGGCTCCTTGATAAGGCACCCTAGTGACTGCTAATTGGAAATTAAAGATATTATGATCACTGCTTCCAAGGTGTCCCCCAACCTGTACCTTTATTACTTTGTCTGGTACATTGGTTAGTATTAGGTCCAATATGGCTTTCCCCCTTGTTGGAGCTTGTACTTGTTGGGAAAGGTAGCCATCTTTTGTTTTAGATAAAAAACTATTACTTTTATGCGAAACACATTTTTCAGCGTTCCAGTCTATATCTGGGTAGTTAAAGTCCCCCATAATCACTACCTCATTTAGTTTAGCGGCTATATCTATTTGGCTTAGCATCATATTGGATTCAGATATATCTGGAGGTTTGTAGCAAACCCCCATCAGTATTTTATTTTTGTTTCTCCCTCCATGTATTTCTACCCATACAGACTCCACATGGTCATTCCCCTCACATATATCCTCCCGCAGAGCGGGTTGTAGAGAGGATTTTACAATTAAGCAGACTCCACCGCCTTTGCGTTTGTGACGGTCCCTCCTAAACACACAGTAGCCCTGTAGATTTACTGCCCCGTCATAGCTTTCATCCAGCCAGGTCTCTGTTACCCCCACTATGTCATATTGCTCTTCTGTTATTATCAGTTCTAGTTCATCCATTGTATTAGTCAAGCTTCTGGCATTTGTAAGCATGCATTTCAAATGCTTATGATAATTTTGTATATTGCCCTTTTTCCTCCTAAATGTGCTAACTCCTCCCCCCTCTCCACCCCAGTTTCATGTCTACACCCACTGTCACTTTCTTTCCTAACTTCCCCTTTGTAACTGCTTTTACCCTCCCCCCCCCCCCAGTGCTTAGTTTAAACACTCCTCCAACCTTTTAGCCATCCTCTCCCCCAGAACAGATGCACCCTCCCCATTGAGGTGCAACCCATCCCTGCCAAAGAACCTGTAGCCCAATGTGAAATCGGCCCAGTTCTCTAAGAACCCAAACCCCTCCTTTTTACTCCAATTTTTGAGCCACCTGTTTACCCCTCTAATCTCCTGCTGCCTCTCTGGTGTGGCTCTTGGTACTGGTAATATTTCTGAGAATACAAACAGTTGAGGTCCTTGCCTTAAGCTTACGGCCTAAGTCCCTGAAATAATTTTTAAGTACCTTCCACCTACTTCTTCCTATGTCATTTGTGCCAATATGCACCATGACCGCTGGGTTCACGCCAGCCCCTCCCAATAATCTGTCAGCCCGCTCTGCTACATGCCGTACTTCTGCCCCAGGAAGGCAACACACTATTCGGCAATCCTAGTTTTGTGACAGATTGCCCTGTCTGTTCCCCTAATAATAGAGTCACCCACTACCAGCACCTGTCTTGCCTGCCCTGTTCTTCCATTTCCCCTCCCTTTCTTACTGGAGCTGACAGATGTGCCATCCCTGAGCTAACATCCTCCTCATCTGCCAACTGGGCAAACTTGTTTGGAGGTGCCTGTTCAGGGCTAGTCTCCCTGTAACTTTTACCCCTACCCCGCCTTTTAATTGTTATCCAACTAGCTGCCTCATTTTCCTGCTTTTCCTCTCCCCCCAAACTACCACCCTGCCCCTCCCCTGACCCATGGAGTGCCAGATCAGTGAGATCCAGACTCTTTTCCATGACAACAATGTCTCTCAGTGTTGCCAGTCGCTTATTTAGATCGTGAATGACGGCTTCCAAATCAGCAATTCGCAGACATCCGAGGCATAAATATCCACCATCGACCGATTGATCAAAAAGTGCATAGCACAAGATGTACACTGGACAGCATTGTTAGGCATGGAACCCATTGTATCAATTTGTTGAAACACCGAGTGAAGAATTTACAACACTTAAAATAACAATCTGAAATCAAAGGCAGATACTTACAGCTTCAGCACTTCTGTTTGTAACTTATGCTTTTAACTCACCACTTACCAAGTAGCCACTTACAGAGTCAGCCTTCAGGAGCAAGCTCCAAGAGCTGTACAATGGCTTATATTTATATTTATATATTAATTATATATTAATATTTTCTTTTGTTTAAATTTGTGCCAGCATTAACACACTGATTCACAAAAATAAAACAAGTACAGTTTGTTATATTTTACTTACCAATTGAGCCCAGTTTTCCAAAGCTTACCACAGGAGTTCCTGCTTTAATTCACCTCTTACCAAGCAGCCACTTACAGAGTCAGCCTCCAGGAGCTTACCAGACTTCTGGCATTTGTGAACATACACTTTATGTTCCTATCCAGTTTGACACATTGGGGTATAGTATTAGTTCCTGCAGTAATGCATCCGTCTCATTTTTTACTGCTGGTTTGCAACACATGGATCTTCTTATCCATCATAGCAGTCCTCCCCCCTTCAAATTCTCCACCCACCATCATATGCTGTCCCCTAAGTAACCTGTCTTCACTTTTGTTTTCATTCTTGCCCTCCCCCCTCATCTCTAGTTTAAATAACTCTCCAACCCCTCTAGTATCCTCTTACCCAGCACAGCAGCCTCCCTTCCATTCAGGTGCAAATTATCTTTAGAATACAGTTTGTACCCCAATGAAAAGTCAGCCCAGTGCTCTAGGAACCCAAATCCCTCTGCCCTGCACCAGGACTTGAGCCATGCGTTTAACTCTCTAAGCTCCCGCTGTCTTTCGTGTGTAGCGCATGGCACTGGCCGTATTCCAGAGAATACAACCTTGGAGGTCCTTCCCTTCAACTTTGTGCCAAATTCCTTAAATGTATTCTTAAGGATCCTTCATTTCCCATTAATTCTGTCATTGGTTCCCACATGGACCACGACAGCTGGGTCATCCCCAGCCCCTCCCAGTAATTTATCCACCCTTTCCACCACATGTCGAACCCTGGCACCAGGGAGACAGCAAACCATTTGGTTGAGGCGGTCTTGGTGACAAATTATTCTATCAGTCCGCCTGATAATAGAATCCCCTATGACCACTAACTGTCTAGTCCCACCTGCAGTCCCAACCACCCGCTCACTAGCTGGACTGTTCTCCTGGCTGTTAGGGAGAGCAGTATCCGCTAGGGCTGCCTTTTCTGAGACTGACACTCTTGCATCATTACCCAACTTGGCAATTTTGCTAGGGTGCGCAGACACAGGAATGGCCTTCCTTTTCTGTGCACCCTTTCTACTCCCTCTATTTACATTTACCCAGCTACTTATCTGCTCCTCCTAATCCATTTCTCCACCCTCTGTATCTACCCCATTTACTGCCTGCTCAGTCAGCAGAAAACTCTTTTCCATGTTGTCAATCCTCCTCAGTCTCGCATTTTGCTCCTCCAGATTTCTAACCCGAGCTTCTAGGTTTGTAATTTGCTCACATTTACCACAGCAGTATTCACCAGGGAACTGCTGCTCCTGAAGTGTATACATATGACAAACTGTGCACTGAAGTAGACCTCCAATATTGCTAGCTATTATCCTAGTTACAATTCAGCAGTAAAAAGAATTTTAGTGCTCACAGTTGCAGCAACTTTGGCTTTTACCTTCTTATTTTAGCACATAGGCAATAAGAACATTTGTTGAAGTCCCAATCTAAAGTCCCTTAATGAAAAGTCCCCTCACTTATAATACAACCTCACTTGTAAATACAACTGGAACTCGCAAAAGCTCCTGAACTCGCTTTAAAAAATCTTAATTATAACAAAGCAATACTTCCCTTCACCAGTGTCATGCTCTGTCTGGCAAACAATCAGAAGGCTGTCCTCAGGTGAAAGAAATAGGCTGCTAATTAGGCAGGACCACCCCCACCCAGGTAACTGCTTTCTATCAGATGGGAGCAACCAATGTAATTAAATGCAAGGCTAAACCCTGCAATACAAGAAAGAAGAGAAAAAAAAATAACACAATTCTTTTTTCCCCCTCTTCCTTTTCCTTCCTTTAATGAAAAGTCCCCTCACTTATAATACAACCTCACTTGAAAATACAAATGGAACTTGCAAAAGCTCCTGAACTTGCTTTAAACAATCTAAATTATAACAAAACAATAATTCCCTTCACCAGTTGTATCGGGATTACGCCTTTAACATTGATTAGTAATTTTTAAAGGGTTTATAAACCCAAAAGCGCTTGTTGTTTGAGCCCCACTGCTCCTGCTGGATCACGCTGGTCACTCCCAGCTTTTAGGCTGTGCTGAGGACCTTGAGTGGCATGTTAGTCATCCAATCACTGCAACAGTCAAGGTCCTAGCACTATGGTAACCAAGGAAAAATGTACATTTGTGAACAGAGAAGGATTGTAGCGCTCAGGTTTATTTCCCATATCGGACTTAGCTGAAGGCGATGGATGGGGGTAAAAAATAGCTGGAGGTCTGCTTTAAGTCAACATCCACACTGCCAAACCCAACAATAAAAACACAATTCTGTGAAACTCACCTGTAGAATTGTTTTTTCTGGAGATCCATTCCAGGCCGTCCTCTTCCTTACATTTGGGTAATTCCTGCCCAGAGGGCGTGGACTGCAAGATTAAAGGTATGGCTCCTCCCGGCCCTATAAATAAGCAGCTGCCTCTAACCAAACCAGTACTTAAAAAGCAGTAAAACATATATCAAGGGGCTAAAGCCAGGAGGCCCCAGGTATAGGATACAATGTTACTTCACACTGAACTCTGCTTGTTTTCTCTCGAATTTTTTTTAATTTTTTTTTATTTTTTTTTATTATTTTTATTTTTTCAATGCCAAATTATATAATAAATGGAAACATCACCATAAAAAGGCATTAAGGATAAAATGAACCCCAAAAAGAGGCGGTTTGGACGGCCTGAAATGGATCTCCAGAAAAAACTATTCTACAGGCGAGTTTCACAATTGTGTTTTTCTTTCAATCAATTCCAGGCCTTCCTCTTCAGTACATTTTGGACCTCCAAAAGCAGTGCCAATATATGGGCGGGATCCCCAACGCGAAACAGCAGGTAGTTCAATTCACTACCGCCTGAAGAACTTTTCGACCAAAAACAGCGTCAGCTGAGGCCCTAACATCTACCTTGTAAAATTTGGTAAATGTATGAACTGAATATCAGGTGGCAGCTTTAAGACCTGTTTCACCGAGGCCTGATGCTGAAAAGCCCAGGAACCACCAATGGCCCTAGTGGAATGAGCTGTGACCCGAAAAGGGGCCTCCCTCCCCTTGGCAGAGTAGGCTCTTACAACTGCCTGTCTAATCCACAGTGGATTTAGTTGGTGGAAGCCCCTTCCTGAAGGATTCTGTAGCAGCCATGTAATATCTTATGGCTCTGACTACATCCAAAGAATAAAGAGCCCTTTCCTTAGAATTAGCCGGAACTGGGCATAAGGAAGCTAGAACTACCTCCTTGTTGAGGTGAAAAGGAGAAACAACCTTAGGTAAAAAAAAATCAGGCTTAAACCGAAAGACCACCTTGTCTCTGTGTAACTCAAAGTAAGGAGCCTTCATACATAAAGCGGCTAATTTGGAAACCTGACGCACAGAGGTGATCGCCACCAAGAAAATTACCTTGAGCGTCATTCAAGGGTTCAAAGGGAGCGCCCTGGAGAGCAGATAGCACCAGATTAAAAAAAAAGAGGTGTCATGGAAAGGAGAAATGGAGAACTAGCGAGAGGATATGGAGGATAACATGAGGAAAAAAGCTTGTACAGAGGGGCTGCAAACACATCTATCACTGGGAACTGGAAATTTTGTAATTTTTACTAAAAGTAAACCACAGTTAAGTCTCTTCAGGCACAAAACTCATTCTAGTCAGGGACTTTTTTCATTTGAGTCTCTTAAATCCACATGCAGGCCATATTTGACTATGTTTACTATTTTCTGGGGCCTACTGCATGTATAAAGCTCAGGTGAAAAGACATGTGTTACATTTAAAGTGGTCACAAATAATTGTTTGCTTACAGCCCCACCTGTAGGGCATTCCAGTTCAGGATGTCCCTCAGTTAAAAACTGTCTGGAGAACAGCTCATGAGCAGTACATTTGTCATCCAGCAGCCACCCCCACTGATCAAACTTCAAGGTTATTTTACCTAAATCCTGGCTATCCTTTAATCTAATTAATTAAAGGGGCATCCTGAAACATGATTCCATAGGAAAGGGGCGGTAAGAAGACCTTTAGTCAACCCCCCACTACCTTTGAACTTTATTAGACATCTCCATCCAGTTGGGGTAAGGGGATAACCTAGTGAAGTGGGATTCTGATGGTGTAGGTTAGATTTTTCCCTTTAGCCAATATAAAATGTTTTTTCCTCTCAACACTTACCCTAACAAGGTCAATGTAACCAGTTTCTTTTGCAGTCCACCAGGGCTGAGCTTTCAATCCATTGACATTGTACAAAGATCGCTGCCAGACTGAGGCAAAGTGGCCTTTTTTGTGGCCAGCTTCATACCATGTGTATGCCTGGAAAAGACAAGCATTTTAGGTTTAGAAATTATTGTAAGTAGATAATACCACCAGTATGATGACTTCAAAGTGTTATCTATGAAACAGTAATACAAGAGAGTTCTTTCCTTTAATGTGTGGAGGTCTGTTTTATTACCCAACTCTTGCAAAGATTTTTACATGTTTAAATGAAGCAGAGTTTAATTAGTAAGTGAACAATGTGTTTACCTGCCATGCATAAGTCATCTTAGTCTTGGCAGTAGGAACCATACCAATACTTTGGTACTAAAAAAGACATGATTTATTTTGCCTCCTCATTGTGGTACAGAGCCTCATATTTCTACACCCAGATGGGTAATTTGGGGACTAAAGAGACAGCTTCATAATTAAAGAATTAGTCACAAGCGCCATTATGATGGTAACAAGCTTATGCCACAGAGACAACTGTAAAATAAAACACTAGAGCAGGGGTTCCCAAACTTTTTTTTCATCAAGTACCACTTTCCATTTTCCAATTATATCATTTACCACCTTGGTGCAGGGTGTGGGTTGCCAGTCACCTAAAACTCAGATAAAACTCACAAAACACAAAATGCACATATATTTCTCATCACCGTTAAAGCAGTTTTGTACTTATATGACCACTATCACGAAATTGTATAATATTAAAAATCAATATAAATACATCAGCTAATGAGAGGAGGGGTCACTTATACACCTAAACTGAATAAAACTCCAGCCAAGCTTGTGGTTTATGCTCTTATGGTAAGAATAAAACCCAGGCGTGATACCAGATGGAATTTTCTTTCCAATAAAAGAAAGAAAATCAAGGCTGCCAGGATATTTATTGATGCAGGGTGTATAAGTGACCCCTCCCCCCCATCATCCAGCATACTTATATGGATTTTTATCATTGGGCCATTTTTTCACAATAGTGCTCCTTTAAGGAGTAAGGAAAAAATGTAGAGGACATCAGATCAGGTTGGGGTGCAGCCCTGATTAGTACCACCTTATGGGACCTTGAGTACCACTGGTTGGGAACCCCTGCTCTAGAGCAAGGAGGGGATCACTGGCTGAGTTTCAACATGTATCACACAGAACAGATAAATTAAAACACCACACATAAGGTTAACCCATATGGCAATCACATTTGCTTTGAGGAGCTCTATCGCTAAAAAGTTCTAATGATAAAAATCCAGATAAATTTTAAATGTTAAATAAGTCACCCCATTTCTTGCAAATCAGAATGTATAGATAGATATTTCATGTTATTTTCGAGCTGGTTGCGACACAAGGGGCATCATAATTATTGCTTGGATCACTGTGAATAGACTGTCTAGGAGGTTCAGCCATGTTGACCTGAAAAGAATACATAAACCATCTGGATACTTTGTGTGATCATGCCCAACTATTAGAAGAACAGAGTGCTGTGCAAATCTACTTTTTAGCTTTGGCAATGAAAACTTTCCACAGCCAACACGCCTACTCCAGAATTCCTCTTGCACATGTGGCTGGGTTCTAATGGAGATTGGTGGGAAAGTTGAGTAAGATAAACATCTAATGCGATATTATCCTTCACCACCTGTGTTTCACTCATCCACTTCTTTGCAGCAGCACTTAACTCAGGCATATTGTACTTACCTCTTTGTCACCAACTCTCTGTAGAGCATCTCCCAAATGAAAGTAAAAACGACCATCATCTGTACCAGGCTCTTCAGACAACAGACCTTCCTATAAAAAATAAAAACAACAGTGATTTCATTGGCTGGATTATCACTACGTTAGGTCCGCTCAGGTAGCCAAGCGGAATTTGAAATGTAAATTAAACAAACATTTAGGAAAGCTCTCCTTCTCAGGTGATGTTTGGATATCTCTCAACCTGAATACACAATTGAAAAAAAAATACCAGTGAGACATTTCCACAAAGTAGTAATTAACACCCCACTATGGGGAATGCAAGCTCGCCAGATAAAGGCAGAGAGTTCTCCCATATTTTACTAACTTCCTAAGATCTTAAAAGCATCCACTATTTCGTCATTCTGCCAACACCAGATTAGACCAAAAACAAAAATGCAGTCAGAGGATGCAGGGCTGATTAGAAGGCACTCAGATATAATTAAAGGAGGGACCCATGCTTCTTGAGCATAGTACATTTTTATATAATATTATACATTTTATATAATTTTATATATTCCTAATTGGAATTATACATTTCTCTAATGTGATTTGCTCATCATATATGAAACGGCCTCTTAGATTCCCCCAGGAACTTTTTGATCTGCCCCTGGTTGAGTCTAAATGAAAGGTTTCTTTTAAACAGGGAGGTCTGCACACTTCTGAGGCCTAAATCATACTACTGCAGAGAACCTACCCTCAGGTAAGGAATACTTTCAGCAATCTTGTTATCCGCCTTTAGAATAAATCCATAATGTACTTTGGCAAATCCATTATTGGGATCCAGTGATAACACCTGACAAAAAAACATAAACATAAATGCATCAATAAACATGAAACACTCAACCTCTGTGTGTTTCAGCTGGCCTCCAGGGGTTAAGACAAGGCTCTTCTGTATACCTTGGCCATTGGAGGTACGAGTTATGGGGCAGGGGTAACGGCATGTCCCCAGCCACCATTTTGGCAGGTAACTTGTTGCCCATAACCCTTTGAACTGTACATTACTTATTACCAAATTATTTAACAAAAATAAAACCTATGGTTGTCACTGGGACCAAGGGGAAGTCAATGCCATAGGAAAAAAGGAAAATTTGTGTACTCACAGATAAATTTTCTTTCTCGTCATCTTCCATTCCATGGCACCACCAGTAGCAACGGTTAACCTCAGCTGTAGGCGGAAACTGCAAGAAAGAAAAAAACTAATCCCTCCTGGCCTATATAGGGCAGGCTGTGGCAGGAGATCCTTAGTTAACTAAAAAGCAGCTCAGCCACAGCATCAGGCGGGGAGAAACGCTAACTTGCACATAATGCGTGCTAGAGCCAGTGCAACAAAACTAAAATCATGTAGAAGGCATCAACCGCCACCGACGCAGTCGTAACACAACAGTAGGGAGGGTGTGATGCCCCGGAATGGAGGATGAGAAAGGAAGTTTACCAGTGAGTGCACAAATTTCCCTTTTCTCATCTCCATCTTCCATTCCGGGGCACCACCAAGAGCAACGGGTGGAACATCCCAAACCCAGTACCCTCAATAAGGGTGGGACCATGCAAGAACTACCAACAGCCGACTGCGTCAACATAACCAAAAACAACGGCACTGACACCTCAAGCTTAGACCCCCAGAGAGGGGTTCACCACCGTCTGCAACAAGTTAAGCCCCAGAGCGGCATCGGCAGATGCCCTGACATCAAATCTGTAAAACTTGGTGAAGGGGTGGAAAGACAACCAGGTCGCTGACCTGTCCCACCGATGCCTGGTGTTGGAAAAGATGCGGCAATCACCCTAGTGGAGTGAGTGGTGACCCGGAAGGGTGCCTCCTTCCCCTAGGTTGTATGACCGCCTGCCTGATCCATCTGCTAGGAGTGCACCTGACAGCCACCAGGCCCCTCCTTGGTGCTTCTGGGATCACGAACACGACATCCGTCATACATACCTCTCGAGTAGCAGCCAAGTGATTAAGAATGAGAGACCTTGGCAAAAAAAAAGAAAATTCTGTGAGTACTCACCTGTAGAATTAATTTCTCTTCCATTATTATTACTTAAGGCCATCAGAAGAATTCAGAGACAAATGGGTTAACCTTTCCCGAAGGGTGTGGTCTGCAAGAACAAAGGTGTGTCTCCACCTCCCGGGCCTATATACTTGATGCACTTCAGTTTAACTGAAAAGCAGTAGAACCAGCCACCCAGGAGGCATACCTATCCTGTTGAAAACAAAAGGCTGGAGACAAAATACAAGACTCCTCTCTCCGTTTAATTTTTTTTTTCTTTTGTAATGCTGATCATTATTTACAGCAACTATTTACATATTTACCACTCCACTAAAACTAGGCAACCAAGACATGGACATAGTAACCTAGCAGACCCAGGATCTGATGTCCTGAATTAATAATGGAAGAGAAATTAATTCTACAGGTGAGTACTCACAGAATTTTCTTTTCTCTTCCATTTTACTTCAGGCCATCAGAAGAATTCAGAGACGAATGGGACCTCCAAAAGCAGTGCCCTAAATCCGGTGGGATCCCCAAACCTTATTCCTTTCAGGAATAAGACATTCCAAAAAACCCTTATTCCTTTCAGGAGTAAGACATTCCAAAAACCCTTATTCTTTGCAGGAATAAGACATTCCAAAAACCCTTATTCCTTTCAGGAATAAGACATTCCAAAACCATCTAATTACCACTGTATGTAATTCCTTCCTACCAAAGGCTCTACCTTATAGAATTTGGTAAATGTATGAGCTGAAAACCAAGTAGCGGCTTTGCATACTTGTTCTATTTAAGCTTGATGCTAAAAAGCCCAGGAAGCTCCAATAGCTCTTGTCAAATGAGCAGTAGTCCTATAAGAAGAATCCTTCACCTTAGGGAATATAGGCTCTTACCACTGCCTGTCTAATCCATCGCTGATGCTAGACCCTCAGGTATGACAAAATAAGGAGTCCAACCTACAGAAAGATTGTGTAGATTCTGTCCCTGGAGCGTTGGTGATTCCATGACACTCCCCCAAACGGATAGACTGGCATCCATGGTGATGATCTTCCACTGTACTGGAAGGGAGGATTTGCCAGTCTGAAGAGGCTGAGGACCAGGCTAGAGACTGCCTTGTTGACGGTGTCATGCAAAAAGATTGATCCAGAGTGTGTGGGTCTCGATCACAGATTGTGAGCAATTCCATCTGCAGGGGTCTTGTGTGAACAGCGCAAAAGGTACTGACTCAAAGCAAGATACCATCAGGCCCAACAGACATATTCCTTGTTGAATCGTCATGTGAGGGCAAGACAAGAGACCCTGTACCCTGGCCTGAAGTAAGAGTCACTTCTGTGTTGAAAAAAACACTTTTGCCTGAGACGTGTCTAATTCAACTGGATAGTCAATTATCCAATGTCGATCAGACAGTCTGTGTATCCTTCTGGGCCCCCTGACATGATGGGGCCCATATCAACAAATAGTCTAAGTAAGGGATTATATGTATACCCTGACTTCTTAGAGAAAACATGAGACCTGCCAACACCTTGGTAAACACCCTTGGTGCTGAAGATAGACTGAAGGGTAAAACCACAAACTGAAGATGTAGGCCACCTACAGCAATGTAGGTATGTATCCTTATATATACACTACCCGGATGGAGTAACTTCACTGTGGATCAACTCCAATCTCTAAAAAGGCGAGATACGGCCGATCTCAATGCTTCTGCTTTCTGCGGAATTCGGGATACCCCTGACCAAGAGAATCTCCAAGGGGGTCTGGCTCCTAATTTGATCTTATAACCTGACATGTTACATGAAGCCTCCAAAAAATACAATTCTGTGAAATACTCACCTGTAGAATTGATATTATACGCATACAGTACGTCCTGCTCCATCTATAATACTTACACGTGGGTAATCCTCCGCCAGATGGCGCTGTTCACTGCAGACATGCAAAAACAGGCTCCTCCCGGCCCTTCATATACCCAGGGACCTCCCACAAATCCCCAGCATTGAAAAGCAGTGAGAAAAGGAAGCCGGGAGAAACCAACCACCAAACTGGTAACAATAACAATGATAACAATCACCATACAGGGGATCCAGAACAAGGTGAAACCAGGGTGGGGTGGAGCAGGAGGTACTGTATGCGTATAATATCAATTCTACAGGTGAGTATTTCACAGAATTGTATTATTCTAAGCATACAGTACGTCCTGCTCCATCTATAATACTTACACGTGGGACATCCAATAGCAGTGTCCATAAAGTAGGGTGGGATCCCCAACAACAAAGGCAACGGCAAGTAGCTCAAACTACAACCGCCTGCAAAACCTTAAGGCCAAAAGCAGCATCAGCTGAGGCCCGAACATCAACCTTGTAAAACTTTGAAAAGGTGTGAACAGAAGACCAAGTAGCGGCCTTGCAAACAGAAGCAAACAGATCCACATCCGGTAGGCCCCAACGGTGACACAGGGACTGGAATACCTTGTCACAGAGGGACCACTCCCCCTGACGGGACATCCCCCTGCTCAGGGCGTCCGCCAGCAGGTTCCCCGCCCTCGGAATGTAAGCAGCCGAAATGCATTGAACATTGGCCTCCGCCCATGTCAGAATCTGAGACACCTCTTGGAGTGCACCCTTGCTCCGGGTCCCTCCCTGATGATTGATGTAGGCAACCGCCGTTCTGTTGTCTGAGCGTACCTGGACCGACAGACCCCTCAGGTGTTGGGTCAAACGCTCCAGTACCAACCTGACTGCCCGTAATTCCAGAATGTTGATGGGTAAATGGGCCTCCTGAGGACCCCACGTCCCCTGGAAGCGCAGGGACTTCCAGAATCCCCCTCAACCTGACAGACATCCGTTGTGACCGTCTCCCAGGAGGGGGTCAGAAAAGACCTGCCCCCTGTCAAGTTCCTGTGGTCCAGCCACCAAGCAAGGGACTGTCTGACCGAGGGGGGAAGCACACATAACCCATCCAAGGACGCTGGGTTCTTGTCCCAAACTGACAGAAGGTGAAGCTGCAGAGGTCTCAAATGGAACTGGGCAAAGGGCACCGCCTCGAAGCTCGCCACCATCAGGCCCACCAACTGCATTCCCTGCCGGATGGAGAACTGTGGGCTCGAGAGTAGGAACCTTGCCTGCGCTGTCAGAGCTTCCACCTTCTGTTGAGGAAGGAATATCCTTGACTGAACCGTATCCAGAATCATTCCCAGGAACGGAGTCACCGAGGAGGGGGACAGGGATGACTTGGGGTAATTGATCACCCAGCCGAAGGACTCCAGGGTGGACACTACCAGCCGAGTGTCCAACTCTGCCTGCCGCAGAGACCGAGAGGTGATGAGAATATCGTCCAGGTAGGGCAGCACGCGTATGCCCCTTAGCCTTATCAGGGACATCACCCCTGCCAGCACCTTGGTGAACACCCTGGGAGCCGACGTTAGGCCGAACGGCAGGGCCACAAATTGGTAATGCTGATCTTTTAGTGCAAATCTGAGAAACCTTTGGTGTCCCGGAAACACCGGGGCCTTGCAGGTAAGCATCCTTGATGTCTACTGACGTCATGAAGTCCCCTGGGCACAGAGAGCCAATGGCCGAGCGAAGAGTTTCCATGCTAAAGTTCCTGTTCTTGACAAATTTGTTGAGGATTTTTAAATCCAGAATGGGCCTGACTGACCCATCCTTCTTGGGTACTGTGAAAAGGTTCGAGTAGAACCCCGTGCCCCTGTCTCCAGGGGGGACCTTGCAAATGACCCCTAGATCCATGAGACCCTGTACGGCCAGTAACAGGACCTGAGCTGAGGCAGGGTCTTGAGGGATTCAAAACCCAATTCGACTCGGCTTTGCCCCTCAGAATCCCTCACCACTTCAAACAATCCCCCTGCCTTACTCTCTTACTTTCTTCACTCCAATAACTGAGCTTGGACTAACCTCTCTCATTTCTAGGGCCCACCTGACTACCTGCTCCCTTGATCCTATTCCATCCCACCTTATTCCTCAACTGTCTCCATCCCTCACTCCAGCCTTAACATCCATATTCAACCTTTCTCTCTCCACTGGCACCTTTCCTTCTTCCTACAAACATGCTGTTATTACTCCGATAATCAAGAAACCCTCTCTCGACCCCTCTGCCCTCTCCAGCTACCGCCCTATCTCGCTACTCCCTTTCTCCTCCAAACTTCTTGAACAACATGTCCACTCAGAACTGTCACAATACTTATCCACTAACAACTTATTTGACCCCTTACAATCAGGATTCCGCCGTAACCACTCCACTGAAACTGCCCTCACCAAAGTCACCAATGATCTGCTCACTGCCAAAAGCAAAGGTCACTACTCCATCCTCATCCTTCTTGACCTCTCCTCAGCCTTTGATACTGTCGACCACTCTCTGCTTCTTGATATTCTCTCCTCTCTTGGGGTTCAAGGGCTTGCACTCTCTTGGCTCACCTCTTACCTCTCTGACAGATCATTCAGTGTATCCTTTTCTAACACAGTCTCAACCTCACGTTCTCTTTCTGTTGGTGTGCCGCAAGGTTCTGTCCTAGGCCCCCTACTTTTTTCAGTCTACACCCACGGCCTTGGCAAACTTATAACTTCACTAGGCTTTCAATACCACTTCTATGCGGATGACACTCAGATATATCTCTCAGGCCCCAATCTCTCCTCTCTCCTATCTCGCCTCCCCAACTGCCTCTCAGCTATTTCTTCATTCATGTCATCTCGCTACCTCAAGCTAAACATGGACAAGACTGAACTGGTCATTTTCCCACCATCTAACTCCCCTCCTTTCTCTAACATGTCTATTTCTGTCAACAATTACACAATAACAGCAACTCACCAAGCTCGGTGCCTGGGAGTCATTCTGGACTCTGCCCTCTCTTTCAAACCACATATTCACTCCCTGGCCACCTCCTGTCGCCTCCAACTTAAAAACATCTCCCGCATCCGTCCTTTCCTCTCACCTGACACCACTAAAATGCTAGTGCATGCCCTGGTCATATCCCGTCTGGATTACTGCAACATCCTTCTTTGTGGCTTACCAACTAACAGACTGGCACCCCTCCAATCTATCCTGAACTCTGCTGCTCGCCTCATCCATCTCTCCTCTCGCTACTCTAGTTCTGCGCCTCTCTGCCAATCCCTACACTGGCTGCCAGTCCCACAGAGAATCCTGTTCAAAACTCTAACTCTCACATACAAAGCTCTCTCCAACCAGGCCCCTCCCTACATCTCATCTCTATTCCAACAGTATCAACCTAGACGCAGCCTCCGCTCCTCTGCCGACCTACTTCTGTCCTCCTCCCTGGTCACCTCCTCTCACGCCCGCCTCCAGGACTTCTCACGTGCAACCCCAATCTTCTGGAATGCCCTCCCCCACCCAATCCGCCACTCCACAACCCTCAAAACCTTCAAAGGCGCCCTTAAAACTCACTTATTCAGACAAGCATATAATCTGACCTAACCAATCTTCTAAAGGGCACATGCCACAAAGCTCAATACTGACTGTTTGTGATCCTTCCCCCTCGTCTTCACCCCTCTTCCTTTAGACTGTAAGCTTGCAAGGGCAGGGCTCTCTCCCCAATTGTATCCTGTATTCAGAATATCCATTGTCAACTCTGTACAACTGCATTTGAAATGGTATATGTATCGTATGTTTCTACCCTGTCTGTAATTACTACTTTGTAAAGCGCTACGGAAGATGATGGCGCTATATAAATAAACAATAATAATAATAATAACCCAATGAACCTGGTGGGGGGGCCGTACAGCAAATTCTATCTTGTAGCCGGAGGACACTACCTCCTGAATCCACCGGTCTGAGACGTGGCGCCGCCAGATGTGCTTGAAGTGCTGTAGACGTCCCCCCACCCTGATGGGTGAGGGTGCCCCCTCATGCCTGGGGGGCCTTGGGAGGGGCTTTGGGCTTGGTTCCCCAGGAGGAACCTGGACGGTGTCCTCTGCTCCTGTGCCAGGGATCAGCGTGGGCCCCAGCGAAGGACACCCCGCTACCCTGTTTGGCCCCATGGTAGGCAGTTGATAGGGAGCCTTGGCCACGAAAAGGCCGAGTCTGCCGCCTGGGGCAACTTGCCTCCCTTGGCAAAGAGGTCTAATCGATCCCCAAACAAGTGCAGCCCTTTAAATGGAAGCCCCGTGAGAGCTTTCTTGGCGGCATTGTCTGCGGCCCACTGGCACAACCAGACCGCGCGGCGTATAGCTACCACCAGGGCTGATGACATGGCCCACATCTTAATAGCATCGTGCGTTGCGGACAGGAAAAAGTTCACAAACGCATTACAGCTGGACAGAGCGTTGACAGTATCAGGAGGCAACTCATCTGTGCCATCGAGCCTCCTAACCACGGCCCTGAGCGCTACTGCCGTAATGGCTAAGGCGCAAACCGGGCGCAGAGTCGCTCCCCCAAATGCAAAGGCATGACATGCCAGTTGGTCAACACGCTGGTCCTCAGAGTCCCGTAGCGTAGTAGTGTCAGGAGAGTGCATAAAAGAGGTGTTGGACAACCCTAGAATAGGAGCATCGACCTCAGGCGGCGATGACCAGCACTTGACCAAGTCAGCAGGGAAGGGATATTTTCTATCCACGCTCTTAGGGACCCCTTGAAGTCTGCTGGGATGTTCCCATTCTTTAAGCACGAGGCTATTAAAATGGGTCTGCTCTGGAAATTCCAAGCGAGCCTTAGCAGTATGAAAAAGATCACCCCTTTGCCGGGGAGGCGCAGCAGGGGGAGAGAGGGACAGAACCTCAAAGATCTGAACCAGCAGTCTATCAATATCATCCGAGGACCAATGCTCGGACCCAGACCCTTCCTGACCTCTGGACTCGTCGTCATAAGACTCTGAGTCAGAGAACAGTTCCCCTTCGTCCGAGGGGATATGGGCATAGGAATGCAACAAATCATCAGGTTCTATAGGGAAGAGGGTCGATTCAGGGTTCAAGTGCCGCCTCTTGGTGGTGGCTTTACGTGCTAAGGAATTAGCAAGCAAGTTTTCAACACTAGCCAGCCTCGTGGCCAGATCAGGATGAGAATCCCCACTGGTATTGGGGGTTAGACTCAGGCTTGGGGGAGTAGGTGAAGTGCGGCGGGGTGCAGGCCCAGCCTCAGAGGAGACGGGAAGCACCGATAGCGCCTGCTGTGCACAAGGAACACAGACCCGTGCATTGTCACCGCTGCTAGGTAAGACCCCACAAGCTACACACAGCTGGGCTTGTCCCGAAGGAACCCCGTTCACAATATCCTGAGATGCCTCCATATGGTGATTTAATCGGCACAATATGCCAGTAGGGATTGACGCTGTAAGCTACCCTGGATGCCCCAATAACCCGCTGAGAAGTGGGAGTAATTTTTTATGGTCACGACCGGGAGCTACGCTGGGCCGGGAGAATCCACTGAAATCCGCGGTGTCAGAGCCATGCGCAATGGGCATAGAAGGTAAAGAAGAGTCGCCCGCAAGGGCACTTACAGACAGAGAGGACGATCTTCACCACATGCGCGGGAGAAGAAAATGGCGCCAAGCGAACCTCGGAGGGCGGGCCTGAGCCGACTGCGACGCGTAGCGCGCCAACCCGGAACCACGCCCCTCCCCAGCGAGCGCGAAGCTCGTAAGGCATCTAGCAAACGAGAGTACAGAAGGTAGAAAAATCTAATGTAAATGGCGCTCGGAGCCAGGACAGGCACGGCCGAGATCCGTACTCGGGCTTTCCTGTGGCTCCCCGTCGGGGATGAACCCCGGTCTGCCGTGACAAGTATACTGAATGAGACAGGCGCTCAAGCCAGCGCAACCTAGGAAGAGCCACTAAGGCTAAGAAGGTGAAGGAAGGAAGAAGAAGACGCCGAGGCGTCCGCAAGCCGCCGCCGTACGTGCGGTGCGAGCAGAAGCAGACTAATGGTGCTGCGGTTAACAGTAAGGTAAGAGCGCGGCTCTGATCCCCGTTCCCAGTGAAGCACAGCCAAGCCATAAGCGTGTAAGGATACACTGAGGCCGCCATACACCCCCCCCTTCTGTTCCCCCTGACTAAGGGGGGAACGAGGGAGGAAGGCGACCCGTTACATAGGGTCCACCGCTACATGGGGCGTGAGGCAAGATGCGGGAGGGGCATCCCCTGAAGGCTCACCATCAGCCTTGACCGCCTACCCTATGGTGGGGGATTGCGGTGGTGGGTTGCTCCGTAAGCACACATGGTGCTGCCTACCTTCACCCGACCAGCGCAGCCCAGGCTGGGAGGCATATCACACAGAGGAGGGGTGGAAATAGTTCCGCAGGGCCGCAGGCTGTAATAGCCCCGCTCACCTGCGAGAGAGTGATACTTCATGTCTTCGCAGTCAGCACTGCAGAGAAATCTGGGGGATTTGTGGGAGGTCCCTGGGTATATGAAGGGCCGGGAGGAGCCTGTTTTTGCATGTCTGCAGTGAACAGCGCCATCGGGCGGAGGATTACCCACGTGTAAGTATTATAGATGGAGCAGGACATACTGTATGCTTAGAATATTAGCAAAATGCAGAAGCGATCCCCCACACCTGCAAGAGCTGGGGTATCCCTTCATGCCTGAGCAGGCTTTGAAGGGGGTCTGGCTTTATTCTGCCAGACACCTGTTGCCTTAATTTGGAACTTTGTCTTATTCAAAAAATCTCTTCGGTATCCCGAAGAGGCCGCACCTCTAGCCGGAACCCCGGAGTATTAGAGGCAGATTAGATGATTTACCACTAGCAGCATGCTTTACCATGTCAACCAAGCACTCCCCAAACAGACACCCCACCTTAAAGGGGAGTCCTGTCATTCTTTTTTGGAGGCTATGTCAGCTGGCCATTGCTTAAGCCATAAAGCATGCCTTAAGGCTAAAACCAGAGCTAGGACTCCGGCACTTATCCTGCTCAATCCTCCATAGCCCGTATCATATACCTGTTGTAGGCAAACTGGTCTTGATCACCTGGGAGCATGACTTCCATGAACGACCCCTACGAGTCTTCGAGTTGTTTTAAAAACCTTCTGCTTCCCAAAAAATGCTTTGGATGTAGCCCAGGCCGGCCGCAAGGTCGACCCCATAATAGAATAAGCATAACATGCCACCTGATCCACGCGCTTATTCGCTGGATCCTTTGGAGAAGCACTATCTGAGGATGGCATAACCAAAATTTAAAAAAGAACTTGGTCTTAAAAAGTGTGTCCACCACAGGAGGGTGGGACCATAATTCAATCTGATCTGGAGGGAAGGGATACATAGTATCTAGTACTTTAGGAATGGGCGGAAGACAACCTGAATTGTGCCATTCCCTATTGATCAGATTAGAATAATGTGTATGCTCTGCAACATCCTCCAGAATGGAGGAAATCAAAACCATCCATCCATCTTAACTGAGCACCCCCTTGTGTAGAGGACTATGAATACGAGTCCCTACTGGATAAATCCTCCCCAATGGATAACTTTCTGGGAGACCATGGCATCTACAATATCCTCTTCAAGTTAGAGGATAAATCTTTTCTTTAAAAATCTTTTTAGTAGCCAATCCTTCTAAATGACTTTCTAAAGGTTTAGGACCACTTGAGGGCTGCCAACAGAGTTTAAAGACACTTTTTTTTTTTTTAAACCTTCTTAGTAGCCGATATGACTTACTAAAGGTTTTAGGTCCGCTGGAAGGCTGCCGGGGGGGTTTAAGCTCAGAGGGCACCGGCAACAAGGGTCAGAGCCCTTGCAGGGAGCAGACAATTGTCTTCCATATCCACTACTACCGTAGCATAACCCTGCACACCGTGCTATCCTCGTCCAGTGTCTGTTTGCATACTGGACATGGGGTGAATCTATTTGCTAAAGGACCAGACCTGATTACCCCAGATACCTCCTGGTCATGGTGACTAATACTAGCATTACTGATACAGACATTATCCTCAACTGTATATACTGATGTCCTATGTGTATTCTTGCCAGGAATACAATCTGAGGAAACACTCTGTGAATACCTTACTTTAGATGCTTCTAGTACCAGGTATTTTTTTACCTTTATCATATAGTCTGCATTTGTAAGGTTACTGATAAGGCTATAATATATCTTGTTCTTTCAACAGTAAGGTATACACAGTTCTGACAGTATTCGCTAAATAGGACAACATTGTATCCTTTTTTTGTCAGATTCTACTCTATATACTATTGGCTATATACTATTTATAACATACAAGGTATTTTTGTGTGTATTACACTGTATATATGTATCACTTTTGTATGACCTATAAATACATTGCAAGCATATATAAGTGGTGTGCTTCTACTTTCTCTAGTATATTTTGGATTTTATGTGGGGAAAATCCCCAAGGAAGAATCACCCAATCTACATACTATTTTTCTTCCACTGGTGTGCCGACCAAAACATTAATTATTTGACTAATACTAGATTACCTCCCAGGAGGTCTAAAACCTAGTATGTGAACATTTCCCGATAGTCGCAAGACTATTCTGAGAGTTCAGAGGGTGAACCACATCAATATATTGCCAGTCTTATCCCACAATCATATATATTTTGAAAACAAGAACAAGTATCAAATTAATATTTACATATGAATAAAATGTCATATTAATTAATTAAAATTCATATTAATACACATAATCATTAAAAAATGATCTAATGATCTAGAGATTTAGGTACGCCTGAGGGTGGCCGTGCAGCGGCTCAGAAGCAGCCCTTTTTGCCGGCCAACAACCCCAGTATCAAGTGCTGCCGGAGAAGAACCTTGAAGTTCTGTATTTTTGTGCTTCCCCCAGCCAAAAATCTTTCCGTGAAGGCGGCCGGAAAAAAACACGATCTCAGCGATTCTCTGCCGAAAATCTTCCATTGAAGGCGGCTGGAGAAGAACCGCGATGTTAGTGGTACTTGCCGCTTCGCCCGGCCGAAAATCTTCCAGTGAGAGTGGGGTAAGAAAAGAGACACACACCGGTGCTCGCTGCTATGCTAAGCCGAAAATGTTTCCATAGCGGCGGGTAGATACAATGCTTTGAGTCGGAGGAGGCAAACATTCCTCATTGATCGCCGGAAAGAATCCTTTGCTCCCTTCTTGCCGCAAATTTTGAATTTTTCAACCAGTAAAAACACATGGGAAGAGCAATCAAGAGGAAATTAATTACCCTGGTTCCCCTCAATCAGGCTCACCAGACAAAAGCCTTATGGCTGCTTTTTCCTGTGGCGGAATTCTCAGCCAGGAGTGTCACCCTTTTTTAAAAAACAAAAAGGTGACCTTGCCATCCTGATCCGAATGCAGCTTAGCTGCGGAGGCAAAGTGGGTCCATTCAGATCCAAGAAGTATAAGGGCCAAGGAACAGTCAGGTTTCCATTACCCCCGCTTCCAAGGCATAATTCCTTTAAAACAAAAAGTAAATGGGAGAGGAGTTCAGATAAGTCCTTGCAGTTCCACTGCAAGAAAGAAAACTTAAGTGTGGAGACACACTTTTGTTCTTGCAGACCACACCCTTTGGGAAAGGTTAACCCATTCGTCTCTGAATTCTTCTGATGGCCTGAAGTAATATGGAAGAGAAATCCTGCTTCACATGAAACATCGCTTTGTCTTCATGCAGCACCAAAAAGGGTGATCTGATCGAAAGCGCAGCCAGCTCCGAAACCCGCTGGATGGAGGTAATCACCACAAGAAAAGCCACCTTCACCATGAGCGGAAGCAGGGAAGCCTCCGCCATGGGTTTAAAGGGGGGCCCCTAATGTGGTGATAGGACCAGATTGAGATCCCTGGGCGGGACTCGTGACCGTTGCGGAGGCCGAACATGCGCAGTGCCCTGCATGAAACTGCAGATTAACCTATGCTTCGTGATCGTCCGTTGGAAAAAATGGACAAAGTCGAGACCTGGCGCTTAAGGGTGCTGGGCTGTAGTCCAGTGTCCAGTCCTTGCTGGAGGAACTTCAAAGTTTTGGGGTCTAGGTTTCCTCTGTGGCTTTCGCTTACCCAAAAAATCCTAGCGGCGTCTGGAGTCTGTCGAACCTCTGAACTTCCTAAAGGGACGAAAATACGGAAACCACAAAACAAGGTCTTCAGTTTCCGTTTCTGTGGAAGCCTAGTCAACTTCCCACCCGTGGCCTTCTGGATCAGGTCATCCAGAGGCTCACTGAAAAGACGACCCCCTGAAAAGGAGAGGGCAGTAAGCATCTTCTTGTAAGCCAACACTGTTTCAGCCAGACTATGCATCGCAAAGTGACCAGCAATGCCAGCCACCAGATGCACCAAGTCATCCATAACCAGCACAATGTATCTGAAGACCAGATATACCACAAGTGCAGAGGAACGCGAGCCTCCATGCCGCAAATGCTTTTTCTGCTGCTTCATCCAGACCTTGTCTGCCATAGCAGCCTTGGATGTGGCACAAGCTGGGCGCATGGCCGACCCCACCATGGGGTCGTCCATGCTTGTGTCTGGCAAGCTGGTCCAATCACCTGTCCGCCGGGTCTCTCAAGGCTGCATTATCCGAAGTAGGGATAAGGGTGCGCTGAGTCAGATCTGACACGGGTTCGTCTATCTCAGGTGGCAAAGCCCAAACCATAACTGCCTCATCCGGAATAGGGGTACTTAGCGTCCAGGACCTTAGGAATAGACGGAAGCTTATCCAGTTTCTCCCATTCCTTTTCCACCAGGCTGTCAAAATGGGCAATCTTGGGAAAAACCTGTCTGACCTTCTGGCGCTTGTAGGATTTACCCTTCTTCTGCTGCCTCGGAGTAGAGAGGTGCAGAACCTCAATAAGCTCCTAAAAATGATTCGTCGTGTGATTCCCCAGCACATGCATGGTCTCTGGTTCCTCTGCCAGACACCTTCCCCTCTGACTGGCCGGAACTAGATCCTGAACTCATAAATAGGTCCGTGGCGTTGGAACTAGAATCCTCTGAGGACTCCATCTGAATATGCCTATGCTTGCCAGTAGCGTCCGGGCGGGCAAAGACAGACACGGGATGCTCCTGCTAAATAAGGCCACTGACAATGCTCTCCAACCGAGCCACCCTGTCTGCCACGTCTGAAAGAGTAACCCCATCTGTGGACGGACCCTGGGACAAAATTGGACCTGGCAGCCTCCCCCTCCCCCCCCTAGGGGGTATCCCGCACAGATGAGTCCAAGCCTGAAGCTGCAGGCCAGCTGAGTAAGGCGGCGCAGGGCAGTAGTTCACCCAGCGCACAGGAGTCCCTCGCCCGAGGTCAGACGCGCTTGCCACATGGGACACGCGGCACCTCTCTCCGCTGAAATACGAAACTCCGGTGCTTTTGACTTAATATGGCTGCTCTAACTGCTAACCAATACAGCTGGAGCGCTGGTCCCCACACTCTCCTGCCTGTCAAGCGCTGGTCAGACCTGCCCTACAGGAAAAGAAACCTCCCTACAGCTGAGATCAACCCACCAGCCAAGGATGCAGCACCTTCCTATTGCTTGTTTAAAGTGGACCAAGACAGGATAGTCAAAATCCTGGGTTTTGGTCCTTTCCCCCTGGTGCACGCCGATCGGGGGGGACACCACTGACGCCATGCAATCTAAGACGGCGTCTAAGGCCAGCGGCTCCAAGCGCGCTGGTGGCCGCATCCCCCGCTTCCCTGTGACAGGGAGCGTGCCCGCGCTGGCCATTCACAAATAACTAGGGCGGGCACATGTCCTGCTAGAGGGATAGCGGGGATGCAGCTATTTTGGATGCCCCGGGGGGGTGGGAATTTTATAGATTTCCAGGCCGATCGCACTGTGTTTTCATCCACTTTTAATACCTCCTTCTGCTGTAAACCTCGATGATCTCCAATACAGTGCCTGGCTTAGGCTTCTGGTGAGCAGAATTTTGGGATGACAACGCAGCTGGCTGGGGTGCTCGCACTGTTAGGCCAGGTGGAGAGCAGGTGTAAAACAAAGTAAAGGTACTCTTAAAAGCTCAAAACAGATGAAAAATTAAACTAAACAATTCAGAATTTGATCACTTTGACAGCTTTACCAATAATTAAGCAAATATTGCTATTTGTACATTACAAATGTTTTGTTCCCAGTTAAAATGAAGAGGGCAGGTGAAAAATTGTTTGATTTACCTTTTCATACACTTCTTTGGCTTTACTGTTATCTCCAAGCAGGAGGTAGCCAACACCAAGGTCGTTTTTCAGCGAGATATCATCGGGGAATAACTGTACCAACTTCTGAAGTGTAAGCACAGATCCTCGCATGCGGCCTAGATTAATTAAGAGGAAAAATATACATTATAAAGGTCACATTGCAAAACAAAGACATCAGAGATTTAATAAAGCAATGCAGAAAGCTACAATAATAGGCAAAGAGCAGTAACAATTAGAATCTATCTGATATCTGATGGCGCGCCCCAATCCTCACGTCTTACATGATCAGCGTACTGATACACAACTGATCAGCACAATAAAATTCAGAGAAAAAGAAAGAAAACAGAACAAGCAGATAAACAAGAGACTTGACACGTAACTGCCACACCGCCGCTGCTATTTTTCTACTGCCTTCCAACAGAGAAAGTGTGGTCACATGACTGCTATGTGTCTTGAATAAAACATGTGGTTAATAGTGAATGACAGAGAGGCTGGTTGGTGGAGAAAAACACTTTTATTCATATGGTCCAGCTTTTTAAAAGCCAGAAGCCTTGACAGGGAGATGACAAGCGTACATTTCTGGTGTTGGTCCTTCTTGCGATGGCTGTGACAGACCTTTTATTCTGAGTAAGTCTGAATGTATCCAGGGAGATGCAGGCCACACCATCCCCCATCAGTTCACATTTTCCTCAATTTTGAGTCACCGTTTACCCATATTACTGCAGGACCTTTTCTACTCTTGGTGGACAGATTGATTTCCACAAGGAAAGGACGAGTGCCCTTACCAGTGCCAGTAGAAGAGATGACAGACGGCTGTGAAAGTGCACTCAGCCCAGCACGGCCCTATCCTGACCTGCAGGGCTTTTTGCTGGAGTAATGGAAAAGGAGGACAGTTGGTCTGTACCAGGGTGAGGGAAGATGGCAGTCATGAGGAACCACAGGGGCATGTAGAAGGGACTCATATGTAGTTCATCCAGTGGGCTAAAGGTAATCATCAAATTTGTTAGATAGGCTTTTTTATTTATTAAATAAACAACAGGCTGGACTTCCTCTTTAAAGAATTACTATCGCGAAACTGTGTAATATTAAAAATGCATACAAACATGTCGGCCTAATGAGAGGAGGGCTCACTTATACATGCAAACTGAATAAAACTCCAAGCCAAGATTGTAGTTTATTCTCTCATGGTAGGAATATAATCCAGGGGTGACAGGTTTAGTCTATCTGGGGTGACAGAGCCGGTAACCCCGCATGCCCTTTTCCTTATATTAAAAGAAAGAAAAAATACCATTTTGTGAGTACTCACCTGAAAAATGGATATTGTCAGTGTGCCACACACCCCGCTTCCCCTTTAATTCTTACGATCGGGTTACTCACCAGCAGGTGACGACGTTTGCAGAGAGGAAGTCTTGTAACGAGCCCCCTTCCGGCCCATATATACCTGGTACCTCCCACTTAACACCAGTGATTTAAAAAGCAGAAAGACAAGGTACCAGGAAATCCAACGGTAACCTCAAAATAAAATAAAAGCTTCACCATATAAAGGATTCGGGATACCGAAAAGGGCGGGTGAAGCGGGGTGTGTGGCACACTGACAATATCCATTTTTCAGGTGAGTACTCACAAAATGGTATTATTCTCAGTGTGCCACACACCCCGCTTCCCCTTTAATTCTTACAATCGGGACATCCAAAAGCAGTGTACACAAGGGATGGGTATCCGAAGGCAAAAATGAAGCATAACTTAAATGACTGCAGTCTGCAGAACTTTGCGGCCAAAAACAGCATCCGCTGAGGCCCGCACATCAACCTTGTGAAACTTAGAAAAAGTATGAACAGAAGACCAAGTAGCAGCCTTACAAACTTGTTCAACAGAAGCTTGGTGCTGAAAAGCCCAAGACGCTCCAACGGCGCGAGTAGAATGAGCAGTGATACGAAAAGGGGGAACTTTCCCCTTAGCAGAATAGGCCGCAATAACGGCCTGACGTATCCATTTGCTAATGGAAGATTTGGCCGGTGCCAAACCCTTCTTAGGCCCACAGGGCACAACAAAAAAGGCATCCGTTTTACGAAAAGGAGAAGTAATAATCAAATAGTACTTAACACAGCGTACTACATCCAAACAATGCAAAACCCTCTCTTTGTCATTCTTAGGATTAGGACACAAGGAGGGAAGAACAATATCCTGATTCAAATGAAAAGCAGAAACAACCTTAGGAAGAAAGTCTGGTTTGAACCAAAAGACCACTTTATCCTGATGCCTCTCAAAGTAGGGCGCCTGAATAGACAAGGCCGCCAACTCCGAGACACGCCGGTGATAGCTACCAAGAAGACTATCTTCTGAGTCAGGGTAGACAAAGCAATATTTTGCAAAGGCTCAAAAGGAGGAGCCTGAAGAGCAGAAAGAACCAAATTCAAGTCCCAAACAGGGAGTAATGGTTTCCTGGGAGGGTGCACATGCGTAACCCCCTGGAAAAAAGTTTTAACTAAAGGATGAAGCGCAAAACGCTTCTGAAAAAAGATAGATAAGGCAGAAACTTGCCCTTTCAACGTACTTAGCTGAAGACCAGAGTCCAGGCCAGATTGTAAAAACTCCAGAATCCTGGAGACCGAAAAGACCCTACAAGGAAAAGATCTAATCTCACACCAAGCGATATAGGCTTTCCAAGTCCTATAGTAGATAATAGAAGAAGACCTCTTCCGGGCACTGATCAGAGTCTTAACGACCGAGTCAGAAAGACCCTCCTCCTTCAAGATGGAGGTTTCAGCAGCCAGGCCGTCAAACCCAGCGTTGGTAAATTGGGGTAACACAGCCGACCCTGAGTGAGCAGATCGGGCCGAAGAGGCAGAACGAACTGGTCCACTGCCAGCCGAACGATGTCTGCGAACCATACTCGCCTTGGCCACCTTGGGGCCACGAGAATGGCGGACACCCTTTCCAGAGCCAGCTTCCGTACCACCCTGCCCAGCATGGGTATCGGAGGAAACAGGTACAGAAACCCCAGATCCCCCCAGCTCAGGGACATGGCGTCCACTGCCAGAGGATCCTGGGAGAGCGACACAAAGTTCGGGAGCCTGCAATTGTGACGAGAGGCAAACAGGTCCACCTCCGGCGTCCCCCACCGGAGACACAGTGAGCGAAAAACCTGAGGATGGAGAGCCCATTCTCCCAGATGGGAAGAGCCCCTGCTCAACCGGTCCGCTTCCTGGTTTTCCACCCCTGGAATGTACACCGCCGAGAGACAAGGAACATGGGCCTCCGCCCAGGTCAGGATCAGGGACACCTCTCTGAGAGCACCCAGACTGCGAGTCCCTCCCTGATGATTGATGTAAGCAACCGCTGTTCGATTGTCTAAACGAACCTGGACCGGAAGGCCCAGAACGTGTTGAATCAGAAGAGCAAGATCCCGACGGATGGCTCTCAGTTCCAGAATATTGATGGGTAAGTGGGCCTCTTGAGGTCCCCACTGCCCCTGGAACTGAAGATCCTTCCAGAATCCCCCCCATCCCGAAAGACTGGCGTCCGTGGTGACAATTTCCCAAAGAGGGGTCAGGAAAGACCTGCCCTTCACGAGATTGGCCGAGACCAACCACCATTGGAGGGACTGCCGGACCCGGGAGGACAACTGGAAGGGCCGATCCAGCGACCGAGGCCGCCGGTTCCAGGACGCCAACAGATAGAGCTGAAGCGTCCTCGTGTGAAATTGAGCAAAAGGAACTGCCTCGAACGAGGCAACCATCAACCCTACCAGCCTCATCCCCAGACGGATGGACGGCCGAGGATTGGAAAGTAGGACCCGAGCCAACTCCTGAATCAGAGACATTTTGGACTGAGGGAGAAACACCCTGTGTTGACAAGAGTCCAACTGCATCCCCAGAAAGGACACCACCCTGGCCGGAGCGAGGGAGGACTTGGGAAAGTTGATCACCCAACCAAAGCTTTCCAGCGTGGAGACCACCATCCTGGTGTCTGTCTCTGATTGATTGAGGGACGGAGCCATGATGAGAAGGTCGTCCAAATAAGGTACGACACGAATGCCCCGAGATCTGAAAATGGCCATCACCCCTGCCAGCACCTTGGTGAACACTCTTGGAGCCGAGGTAAGGCCAAACGGAAGTGCCACGAATTGAAAATGCTGATCTTTCATCACGAATCGAAGAAAACGTTGATGAGCCTGGCAGATGGGAACATGAAGATAAGCATCCTTGATGTCTATGGACGTCATGAAGTCCCCCTGCCGAAGAGAACCGATAGCCGTACGCAAAGTTTCCATGCGAAACTTCCGAATACGGATGAACCTGTTGAGTAATTTCAGGTCCAGGACGGGACAAACCGACCCGTCCTTTTTGGGGACTGCGAAAAAATTGGAGTAGAAACCGAGGCCCATCTCTAAGCGCGGCACCGGCCGGATGACCGCCATTTCTAAAAGATTCCTTACCGACGCCAGGAGCCCCTGTGCGGCCAAAGGATCGATGGGCACCCGAGACCAAAAGAAACGTGAAGGAGGGCGAGACTCGAACTCCAGTTTGTAACCGGACGACACCACCTCCTGGATACATCTGTCCGGAACCTCCTGGTCCCAAACCTGGGAGAAGTGTCGCAATCGTCCCCCCACCCGCACGGGTGAGGGAAGCCCCTCATTGCTGAGCGGGCTTACCAGCAGGCTTGGGCATGGCGCCCCAGGACTGAGCGGGACGGCCACGGCCCCTCCCTCGGGTCCAAGCTGCACCTCTGGTAGCGGGAAAGGAAACCCCCCTACCTGCTCTAAATCCCCGAAAGGAAGGTCTAAAGGCACTCGTACCCCGAAAGGGGCGACGAGGCCTCTTGCGTTGAGGCAATTTACCACCTTTTGCAACTGAATCTAATTTATCACTAAACAGTCGCAAACCCAAAAAAGGAAGTGCTGTGAGCACCTTTTTAGAGACAAAGTCCGCCGACCACTGGCGCAGCCACACTGACCGACGAATAGCCACCAGCATTGCCGCTGTCCTGCTACTCATCGCCAGGGCATCGTCCTGAGCGGTCAAGACAAAGGAAATAAATGACTCACACTGCTTAAGAGCACCAAACTCATCACAAGCGGGATCAAGATCTGTGCACAGATCCCGAATAATGGACCTAACTGCCAAAAGAAGAAGCGTTGAAGCACACACCGGCCGCAGCGTTGATCCGGCACTGATAAAACCATGGCGAGCAAACTGGTCAATCCGACGATCCTCACCATCCTTAATGGCAGTGGTGACAGAAGAATGTACCACAGCCGTGCTAGACAGCCCTAACACAGGGGTATCGACGTCAGGGGGAACTGACCAAAGCTTCACCAAATCCTCCGGAAAAGGATAGCGTTTATCCCAGTTAGGAGGGATTCCAGCCAGTCGCGTGGGTTGTTCCCATTCCTTAAGCACAACCCTCCCAAAGTGTTGTTGCCTGGGAAACACCAAACGCGGCTGAGGCACATCAAACAACTCACCCTTAGATAGGGTGACTGCCTCAGGCGGATCTAAATTCAAAATTTCAAACATTTGGGCCAAAATGGAGGGGGTGTCAAGGGATACCCACGTAGCCTGATCGCCAACAGCATCAATCTCAAGCTGGTCTGCAGGCTCATCCGACTCCACAAGGAGTTCCCCCTCCTCGTCCAGGGAATAATCGGACCAATCCACTAATTCGCACCTCTCATCCTCCGAAGCAGGTGCTTCCGGAGAAAGGTGTTGCCTTCTGAGCTACCTTGGCGGAAATTATCTTTTCGAGGTTGGTCAATCGCGCACACACCTCGGATTGCGAATCCCCACTTTTGACAATGTCACACAGGGTCCGGAATAGGGAGGGGGGGGTAGGAGATGACGGAAGTTGCGAGGAGCCAGAAGCCGGAGTGACGGACTGACGCACAATATTCTGCTTTGCACAAGGAATGCATAATATAACATCATCGCCTGGGAGCGGAGTCCCACAACCCCCACACAGCCTAGATGGCCCCGATGCGCCATTTCCGGTATTGTCGGAAGCCTCCATATGGTGATTTTATGGTATTTGCAACAACCGTGGGTTTGACGCATAAAGCCACCCGGGATGCCCCTTTAAATTAATGTCCCGGGAAGGGAGGATTAAATTTTATTATCCCTCTTTTTTTTTTTTTTTTTTTTTTTACATTTCCCAATTTGGAGTAATAAGACTAGCCAGGTATAACAGAACCGGGAGAGCCACTGCAGTGAGGGGATCCCAGGATCTGTGGGGAAAAGAGACAACAGTAAGATCCCCAGAAAAAAAGGGCAGCATGCAGTACAAACATTCATACAAAAAGCAGCATATACAAATATATAGCAAAAGCCCCAAAGTCCTTTAAGAGGCCAGCCAGCATACACTTTTATTTTTTTAAACAAGCTGAAGCAAACCTGATAATAAACAGAACGGCCCACACACGAGGTGGGGCCGCTTACCTGAACAAGGCACGAAGAGCAAAGGCAGCAGCAGCAGCAGCCAGATACACCGCTTCCTGCAGCCGAGTCCCCCGCACCTGACTCCTGATTAGAAGGAGGAAGTGCGGCGGGACCGAGCTGCGAGACCACGAGTTCAGGCCACGCCCCCACCATCGCGTCATCAGGGCCCCGCCCCCTCAATTCAAACAGTGCGGCACGCCAAATGGCGGTGCCACATACAGAGAGGGCGCCCTGACGCCCTCGGGTCAGTGGGGGGGAGCCTATACACAACCCTGGCAGTTCAGGCCGCGTGCGCGCATCCCGCGGCGCTGAGCCTGAAACTGTCAACAGCGCGGCCCGCACATTGGCGGTGCCGCAAACAGAGAGGGCGCCCCGACGGCCTCGGATCAGTGGGGGGGGGGGGAAACAGATACACAATACATAGCCCTAACAGTTCAGGCCGCGTGCGCGCATCCCGCGGCGCTGAGCCTGACACTGTCAATACTACAAATACACAAGTAAAGTAAAACACCACATGCATAAAATACACCCCCCAAACCTCCGCCCCACCCCATAGTGAAGGGAGAAGGGACCGTAACGGGAGAGAAAGGGCCAAAGGGGAACCTCGGGACAGGGGCATCCCAAATCCGGATCACCATGCCGGATAGCCGCATTGCCCCACGCGTGAGGTCGAGCGGAGGAGATAAGCTCCTAGGCACCTATAGTGCCATCTACCGTTTGCCCAGAGAGCAGCCTGGGCTGGGAGGCTTCCATTAACCATCTAGGTAACAAACAATCAAACTGGGCAGAAATAGACCCAAAGGGGGTGCCAGGGCAAGACCCCAGCTACCTGCAAGCAGGAGACTTCTTTCTTCTGTCTTGTCGCCATGCAGAGAGAAAAACACTGGTGTTAAGTGGGAGGTACCAGGTATATATGGGCCGGAAGGGGGCTCGTTACAAGACTTCCTCTCTGCAAACGTCGTCACCTGCTGGTGAGTAACCCGATCGTAAGAATTAAAGGGGAAGCGGGGTGTGTGGCACACTGAGAATACAAGCCTAGCTGATTATTTCTTGATGCTGGGAGTATAAGTGACCCCTCCTCCCACCATCCAGCACATATACTATATATGGATTTTTATCATTGAGCCATTTTTTGCGATAGGGTTCCTTTAAACGGTAGAGATAAATCCTTTTGTAGATGGAACCCACCCTATAAAATGGGACATGTATGGTGTGCCTTACACACAAAAGTTTGAAAATGAAATGTGTTAATAAATAAGTCAATAACATTGTATTATATTACATTTGCCCACATTTATACTGACAAAAAGTTAGCATTAAAGTTATACTAAAGGGAACCTGATTGTTGTCCCATTGTCTCGGGCTATACGTTGCACTGTCCTAAACTTCAATCAAAAAGACCCTGTAGTTCCTAAGTTATCTTTAGAAGTATAAAAGCATTGGCAAATCTTCGAAAAAATGAAGAGAAACAGTGGGTGTGGCAACAACGATGTGCTGTAAGCACACTGTGATAAGTGTGAGAGGAGGGCAGGGTTTCAAAGCTGCAGAGAGAGGCAGCCAACCAGGATGTCTGGACAGGGAGTAAGGGGTGTTTCCATTCTTGGTCCTGCGAAGGTTGATTGATGAAGCAGATCAACGGGGTGGGGACTCAAAGATGAATAAGGAAGGGATTTCCTCACTAAGGGAGATAGACAGAAGAGGGAGGGCAGCACTGCAGCCAGAAAGATAAGCTACTGAAATGTATTTTTGACTTGCCAGACGCTTTAACTTTTATTTTTGCACCAAATTGATTTCTCATTATAGTGAGTACAGTAAATAAGCAGTTAAAGAGGAACATTGGAGCCCTGTACAGAGCCTTCCAAGTTCCACTCCTTGGGGCATCCCAAATTGGGATGCCCCGCTGTGTAAAACCCCCCCGAACACTCACCTTCTCGTGGAGCCTGTTGCGGCTGCATCCCCGCTCACCTCTAGCCGTGATCTCATTTTTTCCCCGCTCACCTCTAGCCGTGATCTCATTTTTTCTTCTCTGGTATTTTTTTTTTTGGGGGGGGGGGGGGGTTCCATTACACACTCCAAACAGCCTAAACTTGATGGGTGCTTTTTATTTAAACCCAGTTGATAACAATGACAGTTGCCCATTTTAAATAGAGCAAATAGACAGTCTTAAAATCTTCATCAGTCCGATGAAAAGGAGACTCTCTAATTTACATTCAGGAAGTTAGGAAGGATAAAAATAAATAGCATCTGAACATTTCAGCTGAGCTGATCTTTGATAATGTTCCTCTACAGCACGGAAGTAGATGTTCGGATTGATTACATTATTATGCATCCTAGTTTCAAAAGGTCCTTTCTGCATAAATAACAGCGTCCGCAGGCCAAAATGGAAATGTTTTGTTACGGTAAAGTTTGTCATTTTCATTACAGTTTGATGTTGAATAGCTGATCTCAAAGGTGCTGCAGCAACATGCGCCAGCCAGCTGGCCGCATCTCCAGCTCTCTGTCATTCAGAAATGCCACCATGAAGCCGGGGATGCGACGGTGGCCGCTGATGATCACATTGTCGGCATTCCAGAATAGGATGCCCAAGGGGCAGGGGCAGGTCTTTTAGACTCCAGGGACGTGCCAAGGGGGGTTTTACTTGCTTTAAGTGCAACTTCAGCATGTTAATTTTTTTAGGCCACTGTGTTAGGTAGAATCCATTAAAGTCATTGTCCAGGCATTCAAATAATACTCTCTTTTTTTGTGCCACATAGACAATTGTTCCTAGTCTGGCACTCTAAAACTGATGACAGATCATGTCCCGCACTGCTCGGGCTTCGATTGCTGGCCACATCTGTATTCTCGACGCCAGGCCGATCTTCACCATCCATCAATTGGTAAGAAATCGATCTTGTGATCAGAGGGTTGGCAGCAACATGACTGAATTGCTATTAAACAAGGCACCTAACCCTCCAACCACTTCCTGGGCACCATGGTTAGGGCAGCCCACTGTTCCAGATATGTGTGCACTCACTGCTTGTATTCATCTGACTGCATGGATGGGTTAAATGTGGAGGAGAAAACATGTGCGGAGAAAAAATGTGTGCCCAAGCATTCAATGACGATCTATGCGCAAACATTTAAAAAATCCAAACAAAAAAAGAACAGACTATAGCACACCCCCTCCATTCACTGCAATGGAGGGTTTGTACAAATGGTGAAGGCCTAAGCGATTTGGGACTCCATCTAGTGAATTAGGGCCCAGACTATAATAGATAATCTGTGTGGGACAAAAAGTGAGTATGGAGTTTTTTTTTATTTTACTGCTTAACCAATGATTTTTACATGCAAATTCTTAGTTTACGGCAATAAAGAGATTGCGTTCAACGCTGACTTTATAGTGTCTGGCTGGACAAAGATTACAAACAATACCTATTTGCTTTCACTTCCCCACAGAGGTCTTGATACCTAAAATCCACCCAATTCCCTGGATCGGGTCCTTCGATGTGTATGCGTACACTGGTCAAAGCAAGGCTGAGCCTTGTCCATCAATTTGCTTGCAAATGATGGAGCAGTGCCCATGGAATCCCTGGAAGCATACATGTCGTGGAACTCGTTCTAGGAATGGGTAAGTAAAAAATCACTAGACCTCGGTGAGAGAGCTGCAGGGGAGAAAAGATCTGTATTGTTTGGAATATTAGCCTGCACTTTCCCTTTAATGAAAGATATCTTACCAAGGAACTGTTGTCTGTTAGCACGTCTTTGTAGTGCAAGTTTCACTAGATCTGAAGGAGCATTCGGTAAGGTAGATACTTCTTCATAGGTGCCAATAGCACGTAGAAGAACGTCATTGCTCCTCAGCTTCTCTGCTAGGTCATCTTCTGACTGTGTTTCAAATATAAAATGATAGCATCATTAGAACACAAAACATCTGTCATTTCTATTATATTATGATCTGGGTCAGTGGTGATCAATGGCTTTGCTTTTCTGATTTCCTATACTGTCAGCATGCTATAATTCTTATAGTCCAAAAACACACACTTGAGACACCTTGCTCTTCACTGTGGCAAAGCAGAGCTAGTTATCCAAGGTGATGGATTGGCATGTCCTTTACCATGGATAACTAGCTCTGCATTTGTCAGACTGGTCCATCAGAGCATCCTCCAGTGGGCCCCAGGAATGAACCCAGGTCAACATCAGAACAGTGAGTTTGTTAAGTCAGATTTAGAATGATTTCCTCTGGTGGTCCCAAGAATACGCCTCTGGTTGGCCCTAAGAATGAATTTTCTCAGGTGGGTCTCAAAAATGATTTCCTTTGGCGGGCTCAAGATTCCAACGTGGCACCCGTTTTTTGTAAATGCAGTAGGATGGATGTACTGCAGGAGACAAAAAGTGACTATTTGCCGGCCACTGGCCTTCCCCTGCGGCATTCCAATTCAGATTGGGCCCTGCTGTGTGAAACCCCCCCTCCCCAGGTTGCTGCACAACTCACCTTTGCCCTGTCTCTCACAGTGATGTAAACCTCAGCAGCCTCATCTCCAGCATCTCTGGCCTGAAGCACACTCGTGTGCCCAACCATTTAGATGGGGACAGGAGCATTACCTCGACTAAAGGGAAACTAGGGTGGCTGCTCCCTATTGCCAAGCCCTGCATGTAAACAGAGCTGTAAGCCAATCATTAAAGTGGACTAGCACCCTGTATGGTGGCTAATAGGTGTTGGTCCAGGTCCCGGCTCATTAAAAAAGGCTGGCCTGGCATCCAGAATGCTGAAGCCCCTCCCCCACACATCACCCCCTTCCCAAATGCCCAAAATTCTTACCTCTTTCTGGATCCTCAGCTGGAAATGGAAACCTGCGATTGGCCGCCGGGCGGTCACATGGGTCAGGGTCTCATCCTCTGCTTCAGCCGCCAGTAAGCCACGCCCATGTGAATGCTGGCGGCCAATCACAGGAACAGGTAAGAATTGCAGGTGTTCTGAGGGGGGATGTGCAGAAGGGCTCCGGTATTCTGGGTGCTCCCCGGGCCTGTACGGGTGCTGCCAGACCAAAAGCTTGCTGGGCAATCTCTCCCTTTACTATGCCTCTGACACTTACCCCATGAGCCTGTCCACCAATGGAAGCCAGGGGCTTCTGATGACACCATGCCCCCTCCCCCCAGCACTGGTATGCCGGACTGGGCCTACATCTTTGTCAATCAAGTTCCTCAGGCCTTGCCTACTACTCGTGCCTGCCCCGCTCCAGAGAAATACAGAAGAATAACCAGGAGTAAAAATCTAAAGGTTTTAAAAGCTTTAGACTGAAATGTTGCTTATAACAGGCAATGGGAAAAGAGCTCCAATGGGGCACATTTACAAAAGCAAGCATCATCAAAGGTTTCAATGTCCTGTGAAGGGTACAGCTGGGTGACTTTGCCTCCATCTTTCTGACTGCATTATGCGTTCTCTTTATATATTGTCAAATCCCTCTTGGCCAGATATTATTCTTGCTTGCCAGCCTATTCTTGAAATAAATGGTTCTGTTCCATATTCCCTATTACACTGAATCACCATCTGTCACGTCTTTATCCTTTTCATTTCCTCTGCATTTTGCTTCCTCACCACCCGTGCTTTTCTCTTCCCTCCAATTACACTACGGAAATATATCAATAGAGAGATGATTCCTGAGCAGTAATTAACTTCTTGCATGCTGCTACGTGACCAAAAGCAGGTGATTGTGCTGAATTTATGGCATAGATGGGCCTTACCATTCCCTTATCAAATAACCATGTGCCTGCAACGACCTTGGAGGAGCAGGAGGTACGGCAGCTGCTCATTCAGCTTTTTTTTGCTTAAAGGGGACCAACAGTGGCCCTGGAGTCTACAAGACAACAAAACCCAGGTCGCCCAGTAAACTCACTTTCTCCATGATCCAATAGCACATGCATGAGCCGCGGCTCATCCGGCTCTACTCAGCTAGACTTGACCCTCAGGAGAGTCTTACCTGATTTGACGTGTGTGGAGCCGAGCATGCTAATTGGAGGTGAGCCAGCGCATGTGCTGTAGGACCAGGGAAATGTGAGTTTATTGGGCAACCTAGGGGGTTTCGCACAGTGGGGCATCCCGAATCAGAGTTTCCCAAGGGCAAGGACATTTAAAACCTCAAAATAAAAAAAACTGGGGTTTCCACAACTGAGGCCACCTTTTAAGATCGAGATTGACTGATCTTAGACGGCCGGGTGACGTGCAAACTCCAGCTGGCCACATGCCCGGCTTCCATGCTCGGCGCGCCTAATTCCAGTCGTTCAGATAGGCTGGGAACGGGAGCGCGCACAGCTACAGGGAAGCCAAGAATGCATCAGCTAACGATTTCAGTGTCATGGGATCTACCGGGAAATGTAGAGTGAAATGAAGAGTATACCAGTGACCCTGGGTGTTTCACACATCAGGGCATCTTGCTTTAGAATGCCAGGGTGGCAGGCTAGCATCCGGTCCTGAAATCTTTTAGATTCCAGAGCTGCACTGAGAGGGTTGTGCTCCACTTTAAAGCAGGGCAAAAGTGTTTTATCTTTCAACTTTTGAACATAAAAATAAAAAAAATAATTAAAAAGCATATTAATGACCTACTTATCTTAGCAGGATGGCGGCTTCTGGATATCTCGCTTCTAAGCTGCCATCTTTCTGCACCTAGGAGGTGTATGTATCCCACAATCCTCCTGGGTGCACCCATTTCAGTATCGCACTTGTGCGCTGGCTGCTCAAAGAGAGATGGCTTATCTCCCTCTGTTGAGCGGCTGCATGGTGAGCAAGAGATGGGGGAGTGGGCTGGGGTTACCCAGGGAAAAAATCAGCGTATTTTGTCACCAGCCGGGAGCCCGAATATTCCTACAGGTTTACATAGCAGAGATTTCTGTGCAACATGAACCCAGAAAGGGCTAGAAGAACCAGCAGCACTTGAACCTGCGTGGAGAAGGTAAGTCCTTTGTTTTATTTTGATTGATCAGTAGCAGCAGAGAAAGTGACATGGAGCGGAGGATGACTGGTGGCAGTGAAGAAGGCAGAGGATGATCATCGACAAAGAAGTACCAGTGGGTTGCAGTGGAGCTGAAGGGTGATGTGCCATAAAGGGGTCCACTGAGGCCATAAAGGGGTCCACTGAAGCCGGCCCAGTTTGTATGTAATAGTAAAAAGGACCAACCCTCCAGTACCAGCAGAATAAGTTGCAGCCCACGTGCCTATAAACAAAGTGTATCATATACGTTGTCTTCATTCATCTATATTTTTTGTGAATTCACTTACCTGTGCCTTTCCATATCTAGCTCTTGGGCTCTGCGGATATTTCACAATCAGGGTTTCAAAAGCCCTTAAAGCATCCTCTGCTTTTCCCTGTGAGTGAGACAAGGTAATATTTACTGACTACATTTAATTTAGAACACACAAAAATGCAAAATCGAGGAATCCTGACCATAAGGCTCATTAATAAAGTAATACTGCAAGAAGAAGTACATGGGCAGAGGGCATGCTGGTGGACATTTGTGACAAATCCCTGAGCATTATAAACCTGCTCCAGTGGCTGGCCGAAATATGGAGCTTAAGGTAAAATTCACTTAGAGTCGTTCATGTGAGTACAAATCAATGTGTTCCAGCTCAGCAGAAGTGGGCAGCCATGTGACCCCTCATGTCCTTCATCTGGTGTCCCAAGTGTCTGCCAACATCTGCACTGCTAGGAAACGAAAACCCCTCATCCATACAGGAAATCAAAAGTGACTTGACTTAGGAAGATTCAGCGTACAAAATAAAAAGAAGCATCAAAACAAGCAAACAGATAAATCAATACACAGATCTGCTTTTTTCAGTGTGTTTGGTGCTGCATGGAGCTCTTGGATTTCAGTTGGCAAAAAAGCAGCTTTAAATATCCCTTTACAACACTGGAATCTTAACACCAAGCACCATTCTCTACTACATCTATTGGTGCATTGTGAGAATATGAATCAAACCAGCTCTGACTGTACTATGAGAGGTCTTTAGTGACACCATTAAATGCTATTCTGTCCTGATATGGGAAATTGAGGTATATTGAAGCAGTCTTAGAGGAGCTCTATCCCAAAATCACCTAATACTAAAAATCCATATAAACATGCTGGACAGTGAGAGGAGAAGCTGCGTATACACCCAACTGAAAAAAATTACAACCAAGCCTGTGGCTTTCCTCTCTTGGGAGAAATAACATCCAGGGGTAACAGGTTTTTGGGTATCTATTTATTTGCTTGTTAGCAGCAGCATTAACCACTGTAAATATCTACCCAATGTTTTGCATGGTGGGTAAAAGCAGCTATAATAGTAATAACTTGTTATTCAGGCAAAGGCTAGCCTAGAGGACAGGTCATTGAGTTGAGCAGATCTCTCCTGAATAAGCAGAATGGTACATTCAAAACCTGTCACCCCCTATTATGCAGGGTCCACTAGCTATTTAACATATTTGGGTATATTTTGTTATTAGACCTTTTTTTCGTAAAAACATACACAACCGGTTTACAAACAGATTACCATGCCCTGTTGCAAACTATTCTGTCTGGCAATCTCTGGACCTTCGTGTTGTCAATGTGGATTGGCTACATTCTACACTTGCTTCGGACTTGATTCAAAATAATTCTCATGATAGTAAAAATTCACTTTATGAGAAAAAAGCCTAAGAATTTCACTGTTGTTAAATCACCAGATAGGAAGACAATAAACGTCAATGGCACTATTTTACTCCTAAGAAAAGTGGAGAACTTTTTACTGCTTTTTACACTGTAGTAAAAAGTGCCATAGACATTCATTGTCTTCCTATCTGGTCATTCAGTACCAGTGATATTCTCAGGCTTTCTCTCATTGAGTGATTTTTTGACTCTAATTGAATTGTTGCCTTAGAGAGGAACAGAACTTAAGAGTTTTTACTCTCATGGGTTTAACTCCTCAAAACAATAGCAAGCCGATAATCCTTATCTTATAGGTCATCCCACGGTGCATGTGTGGGCTCTTCTCAAATCAGCTTTATATGCCATGCATGTTGGTAAGCAGCATAGAAAGCTGGATGGAAGAAGAGTGGCTTCCATCACTGTGCTATACATGCCTGTGCTGGCAGAGGGATGCTACCACTGCTCATGAGCTGTGGGATTGCTGAAAAGGTGTTTTTTTTAAGGGACCAGTCCATGAAAAAATAACAAATTTTCGCTGAGGTTTGAGTCTCTACTACTAACCTGATACAAGGATAAAGCTTGCAGTGACTAGGTGCCCTCTCACCCGCTTGTGCATAGGAAGTGACCCCTTTGTTGCGCTGAATGAATTGCATTGTGTTCCAGTCATTGTGTTAGAGGTGAGGCTGTGTGTAAGAGGTGCCGACCAATTTACTTGAAAATGGTAGATGCACACCCAAGGAATCCCCAGGCATGTGAACACTGTGGGGACCTTTTATTCTTGCCTGAACTGTAACTTTAAATACATATACCTCTGTTATTTGATGGTATGTACAGTGGCTATAGAAATGTTTAGACACCCAAACCATGGTGCCCCGGGGATGTGGTTGTGTTCAGAAATAGCCAATAACATGTAAACTCATGGTAAGTAGTAGTACGTACACAGCTGCCATCACTTACAGTGATTCTGATTCCCCAATATAAAATTCAACAGTTCTAATATGATTTTCCTGATATTTTCTTAGCAGCATTGTACAGCAAAAGCCATGGTCCCTTGAAAGAGTACAACACATCAAGGGGATCTCATTGTTAAGAGGTATCAGTCAGGAGAAGGGTACAAAAAATTACCAATTGATTATATGGTGGAGTTCATAACATTTTGCACAACAGTGATATTACCAAGAACTGGGCTTTCTTCCTAACAAATTGAGATGCCACATAGGAGAAATCCCCAGTTCTCTAACCTTGCTCCACCCTACCATGATGCATAGATGGGCTTCCAGCCAATCAGAATAGATTGCAGTGCATATTAATGCCCGGCAATCTGGACAGTCCCAGGCTGTGCTTATCCGCCACCAGCTATTCAGATAAGAATGGTAAAGGTAATGGAAAACAAGATTTTACATGTACCAGATTTGCAAGATTTCCCATGTACCTGCTAAAAAAGAGATGTTTTGCAAGGCATTCATAAAATAAGTTTGATCATTTTCTCCAGTCCAAATAAAAGGGGTGTATAGATGGTAAGTCCCTGTAACAACATAGAAACTTGGTTTCTTTTGATTGAGTGCAGTAACTTGAGTTACATACAAAGGAGGGAAAAGGCATTCATTCCATCCATTGGGAGTTAACACTGCAGAAATGGGAAAGGCAATAACTATCACATGATAACTTGCTCGCTGGTGTGTTATTAACTTGCGTTGCTGTTGGTGTGGGAATGACACATCCCGCTGATGCATGTGCTGCAGCTAGATTCAGCCTGGAGCATAACCTGCCATGGAGGGGAAAATAAAACCATTTTATTTTCATTTATGTTAGCTGGTTATGACTTGGAGATATAGCAAATAGGATTACATGGTGTGTGCTGTAAATTCAACACTCAATCCAGTATCCTAGGGAAGGAAGGGCTACGTGATGACTGTCTTTACTTCATCACCGGTGCACAGTTGTGAATTATATACTATGACTTAAAGAAATTAAAGCCCAGCAATTGCCACCTAAGTGGTAAGCCCACATCTCAAGTGGAGAGCTCTCCAAAAGATGCAACATTATCTTCTTTGGTTGAAAAGGGTCAGGCAAAATGAAAGAAGAGTCCAGTCTCTTAGTTGATATGGTACTTTGAGACACCCTTGAGAGGAAATACTGGAGGGAAGCAGAAAATTCCTTTGTCCTAATGCAGGATTAGGTAGGCCACTTTGTTTTAAAAAACTGCCTGTTCTGGGCAACCAGAATGGCTACCCTGCGCAAGCATTTGGCTGAAAGAGAGCCAAGATATTCCTCTTAAGATCACAAGGTCCTAAAGACAAGCAGGAGCGCTTGAGGACTGGGAAATATTTGGACAAAACTCCCTGGAAAATGATGGGCAAAGCTGAAACCTAGTGAAAAACTAGTGAGTAAACAAACACCAATAAACAAGGTAAAGGAAATGAGTAGAATTCTATGACTGATCACATATTTGAAGTAAGATTTACAAAAGCCATAGTCCTTACAAAAGCCATGGAATCCTTACAGGTTTTAAGCCAAGTGAAACCACACCACGGTAACGCAAGAAAGGTGCTTTTTTGGGGCAAACGCGAGTGATACACAGTGGGACATCCTAAATCGGGATGCGCAGGACAGAAAGCATTAAAATTAGAGAGCTGAAAACCAGAAGATCTGTTCTGACTGACTGAATACATGGAGTGGGAGTTTGCAGGGGTTTCACACACTGCTAGTGACCCTGTGCCTCCTCAAACACTGATCAAAGCAAAGACATTTGAGGAGCAATATAGACTGCTTTAGAAGCACTCTCTTTCTGAACCCCATTCTACTGCATCCAAAAGGATGACTATCTGAGCAAATCAAGGCTTGAGAGAGTAATGTGATCCTGTCATATACTGGTGCGCACTGATGCCCGGTGTATGTATGACCCAGCTTGACTTTGCTATTTGGATTGATTACAAAGCTGGAGACAGAGCAGCAATGTGCGAATATCCCCTGGGTCCACACTGCCTCAGATGAAGCCCTGGAACCTACTGCTCTTAGGCTTGGCTGCTTGAGGGGCCCCAGGTCATCCCCAGGGAGCAGGAAGGCAGTGGTAGTTGTAGCAGAGGTGGCAAGATATGCCTAGGTTGGGGGTTACAGGCACTGAAGCAAAGTCTAAAGACAGAGCCAGGAGGTCAAGGGTATCAGGCAGAGGTGCAGTATTAAACAAAGCCAGGAACATATATGAAAAGAGTAGTCCAAGGGTTAATTCAACAGGGATGGTCAGAAGAGTTGAAAACGGGAATTCAAAACAAAGTCCAAAGTGTTAATCCAAGAGGAGTAAACAAGAAACAAGCTGAGGTCAAACTGGGAAGTATAAAGGCAATCCGAGATCAAAGGTACAAAGTTGGTACAGTCAATAATATCCTGGCACCATCTTTCCGTCCGTCAGCTGACATGGCAGATGCATCAGCTGACAAGGAAGGTGGTTGTTATTGTCGGCTGACATGGTACAGTAGAGGCATCATCACAAAGGGAGTTGGAAACTGACGTCAGTTGACAGGTACATTTGTCGCTTAACTATTACCTGACTGACTACACATGTGCAGGAGCAGCAATCACATGGGCTGATCACACCTGTGTCTGCACAGAACCATGTCAGGATTATCCTTGCCAGCTTGTGACCTTTCGAACTTGACTCGGTTGAATCTTATACTATACTGCCCTCTCTGCTCACCATTCTAGCTGGTTTTGGCCATGGTCTTTCTATGTACCATCTGTACAGGGTGATTACTGCCTGCCTGCCCAGGATCTTGATCACTTCTTCTGGGGAGGGGGGTGGTGGCAATAGCAAAGACCAGGAAGGTCCTTAGATTCCGGGCCGTGTGAATGTCCTGGGTTCTGAGCAGTTGGCATCAGGGCCTTCAATATTAGGCAGTGTAATCTCTGTCCCCTATGCAATCGGTATTTAACTCTGGAACTACAAGTGTACCAAAGTTCGTAACAACCAACCTCCACCTTGATGGATATTGGTGGCTTAGATTTGGACAAGGCTTGTGTATTCCTCAGCAAATCAAACTACATGTAAAACTGAAGCTCAACTTCAATCTAAGATGCCTCAGATCAGAACAATATACTCTGTCATTGTTAAAGAGCTAAGCTTCTTAGTGCATGCTGTAACATGTCTCGACATGCCACAACAAAACACCTGGAGTGAGAAGCGCCCACTGTGTACTACAAATAAACAATCTCTAAAAACCAAAAAATATAAGTATTTCATTTTATTAAATATTTGTTATTTCAAAAATAGCCCATTCACCAGCTAATGCCTGGCTCCTGCAGTGCTAGCCAAATATAGCCCAAACAAGTAATGCAGTCTGACGGTAGAGTTTGGATTTTGTGGCTCAGACACCAATCTTGTTATTGAAATGTATTAGATTTTGTTGATTTTTTAAAAAGCAAAAATGTGTTTTTATGATGTTTACTCGACACATCCATGACTATACTGCGAATCCAAAAGTATTAACTCCCTTGTTTTTTTTACTTTTTTTGTAACATTACAACCTGTACTTAAATGTGTTTTTTAATCTGAATTGTGTTTGATGGAGCTGCACAAAATATTCTAAATTGGTGAAGTGAAATGAGCGGAATATATATATATAAAACATTTTTGGAATTAAAAAAACTGAAAATTACCATGTGCATAAGAATTCACCCCTTTGCTATGAAGCCCCTAAAAAGTTCTGGTGCTACCAATTACATTCACAAGTCACATTCTTAATGTGCAATTGTAGTGTCACGTGGTCTGCCAGTATAAACACACCTATTCTGAAATGTCCCAGGCCGTAACACCATTAGGCAAGGGGCACCACTAACCAAACTACACCATGAAGACCAAGGAGATCTCCAAACAAGTCAGGGACAAAGTTGTTGAGAAGTACAAGTCAGAGTTGGGATATAAAAAAATATCCAAATCTCTCATGATCCCTGGGGCACAATGAAATCCATTATCAACAAATGGAAATGACATGGTACCACAACAAACCTGCCAAAAGAGGGCCACCCTAAAACTCTCAGATGGCCAAGGAGGACATTAATCAGAGAGTCAGCACAAAGACCAAAAGTAACCCTGAAATAGCTTCAGAGTTCCCAAGCTGAGACTGGAGTGTCTGTCCACAATTGTGCCAAGAAATAAAAAACTTTACTCAAAAATAGGAAGGCTCGTTTGAGCTTGCCAACAGGCATGTAGACTCCGCAAATGTATGTAGGAAGATGCTCAGGTCAGATGCAACCAAAACTGAACTTTTCAGCCACCAAGGAAAACGCTATATCTGGCACAAAAAAAACATATCTCATCACCCAGAGAACACGTTCTCCACAGTGAAAATGGTGGTGGCAGCATCATGCTGTAGGGATGTTTTTCAGCAGAAACTGGGAAAACTGGTTTGAATCAAGGGGAAGATGGATGAAAATATTCTTGGGGCAAAAGTTTACTTTCCGACTGGACAATGACCCAAAGAATACTGCTAAAGAATCACTCAAGTGTTTAAGAGGAAATATGTAAATGTTTTGGAATTACTTGGTCAAATCCCAGACCTTAAACCAATTGAGAATCTGTGGTCAGACATGATGATTGCTATTCACCAGCGGAAACCATCTACGTTGAAGGAGCTGCTGTTTAAAGTGGACCAACACCCAGGATTTTGACTATCCTTGGTTTTGGTCCACTTCAGGGGGGCATCCCGATTAAGGGTGCCCCGCTGTTTGAAACTCCCCAGAAAGCCCCCAAAACTCACCTCACCACGCTCCCACGTGGCCGCGCTGACCAATCACCGCCGACGGACAAGCGGGTGACAGCCTCCCACGCGCCCCTCTGACAGTGCGCGCGCCGGCCATTCACAAACGGGAGGCGGCGGCGGGCGCCGCCGATGAGGTACGTTTTTTTGGGGTTTTGGGGGGGTCCCTCACCACTGGACATCCCGATCTCTGATGTCCCGCGGTGAGGGAGGTGATCGGCCCGGGAATCTATAAGATCACCCCTGTGTGACGGTCCACTTTAACCTTGAGGAACGGGCAACAATTCTGGTGGCAAGATGTGGGAAGCTCATAGAGACTTATCCAAATTGAATTTCAGCTGCAGCTCTACAAAGACACGACTTTGGGGGGGGGGGAGGTTAAGTTATGAACTCTGAAGTGTTCTGATATTTTGTCCTATTTGTTGTTTGCTTCAGAGATGTAGGCATGTTATTTTAAATAAATCATCATCAAAAAATCTATTTGAATTCCAGGTTGTGAGGTAGCAAAACATGTAAAAATACCAAGGGGGGAATACTTTCATAAGCCACTGTAAGTCCTGTTTTTCCCTCTATAATTTGATATTTGTTTTGACATGACCCCACAACCCTGTGAAATGTAGCCATATGCAACCTATAGATTTTTGGGCCCCAGGAAGTAGAATCGAATAGAATAGTTATTTATTTGCGTAAAGTAAATACTGACATACATACAAGGAAGTCTTTTCAGCAACAGGTTAAGTGGGAGTTGGGGAAATTATAACAGTATAATATTATTACCTTACATCAGCTATACACATAATTAGTTCCTTTTTATAGTCAATTATAAAATTATTCATGTTGGATTCAAAGTGAGCCTTGGAGATGATACTCCAGGTGTTCAGCTGACCTTGGGGAAAAAAACATTTTTTATGTTGCAAGGTCCTTATGAAGGGGACTCTATATTGAAGGCCTGATGGGAGCTGCTGGAAAAAGAGAAAACCTAGGTGCGTTGGATCCTGAATGATTTTCTACACCCTTGTTTTGAGTCTGTCATTGAAGAGATCTTGGATAGGAAGCAGGGTAGCACCAAAGATCTTTACCACAGTTTTGACTATTCTTTGTAGACGCAACTTATGTTTTCTGGTAGCTCCACCATACCATATAGTAAATGATGAACATAAGACTGAAGCAATTACTCCATTGTAGAGAAAGGGTTAGCAGCTTTTTTTTGACAGGCCTCTTGGTCCCACTGGAGATTAATTATGCAAGATAATGGTACTCAGAAACTTCGTATTGTTTAATCTGTTCACTGCTCGATGATATATTTTTAGCCAGAAGAGGCTCTGGTTGATTCTTTCTACAATAGATCACCATTTCAAATGTTTTGCTGATGTTGAGCACATCAGCAAAAAAGTCTGCATGGTCAAATGATGTCCTGATTTAATAATTTGGCCAAAGTATATGTTAGCAAAGTTGTAATACTGCTGATGTGCAAGCATGTGACATGTGTTTCCAAACTATGTAAATGTCATATTGGTTTTGCAGTGCTCATTAGCACAAAGTGGCGGGCATACTGGCGATGGCCCCAAACAGATGTACAGTAAACTCCGTTATTCCATTATATGTTGCTTCAGTTTCTGTGCTCTGGGTGTGACCGCCATAATGGTGACATCAGCAGGGCTGCCACCAATATGTGAAATAGGGTACACCTTGTAAATCAGGCGTTTAATACCCTACTAAAAAGGTACATTATACATGTATACATTCTCATACTGGTTGTAATGTATGTACTATACATTTAAGATATGCAGGAATTTACGTATCATGTGATATAGGTTTACAGACTTGCCTTTTTTCGCAGTTTCTCGGCAGCATCTATTTCAGTTTTTATGGTCTTATCAAACTTGTTCAAGAGTTTGGGCTTCTTTTTCTTGGCTATAAAACACAAAAAGAATCAATTAACCACTCATATTTTAAGTGGACCAACACCCTCCGTGCCAAGGATGTTTGTGGACGATGCTATATGACAGCCTGGGGTGGCATACAGAATGCCTGAGCCCCCCCTCACATGAACCCCCAGGACGCTTGGAAATCTCACCATTCTCTTGGCCCCCACAGGAAATCCAGCCCTGCAAATTGCTGTCCAGCGCTCACGGGGGCAGTGACGTTCCAGACGCTAAATGTCTTGCCCATGTGTGCACCAGGCAGCCAATCATGGCGATGGATTCCCGGCGGTGGAGGAAGGCTAAGGTGAGATTTACTGGCACCCTGGGAGGTTATGTATAGAAATTTAAACGTGGCACATACAAATTAAATACAGATTAATAACCACACCATCAGCATTTTAGCTCCTCATTGTAGCTATTGAGATTGGTTTGTTATCAGGCATAGAAGCTGAGACATAATCAACAAATTCGTGGCATTAGCATAATCAGTATTACAGTTACCGTAGTTGTGATTACCAGATGCTGGAGCAGGTAAAATTGACTTTAGGTCTTCTTAAAAAAATGTACAGCAAGTCCAATCATCTGGCAATATGGGAATGGGGGGCAAATGCTGGATCTTTATTGCTGGGAAAGAGAGAGGACAGGATAGCGAAACATCTAAAAGGTACTACTTGTGGAGTGAGTTGCTGCAGCAGGAGCTAGCCTCCCAAATCTACGTGTAAGCCATAATGGTCCAGTGCTGTCCACTGTCATACCACAGATTATAAAATCCAAAGACATAGTTGGAGCAACATCAATAAAAAGATTTTTTAAAGCAACCTTGTCCCCTAGTTAAACTTGATGGACAACCATTTAACTATGTATAACTATGTAATTAGATACTTTTGTTATAATGAAAGGCATCCAAAGTTATTATTTTAACATTAAAGCGCTCCCACACCCTTCTGTTTAGGGTGGGGCCCCTTCTTCTGGCTGGGGAGGGGGGGGATCTAAATTGGTGATGCCCCATGTAAGCCCTTTCCTTGAAGCCAATATACTAACCTCTTCCTGGATCGATTGGCGGCTGGTTGAAGAACCCCCATTATTGCCAGCAGTCTAGAATGCCCTGCAGTCAGGGGCATTGATGCAATTGGCCGATGGTCATGTGGAGCCAGGTCTCTGAATAGGAACTAAAAAGGGAAATCATGGTTTCCGGGGGGAGGGGGGTATGAATCGGGGGGGGGGGGGGGGATCACTTTTGTGTGGGAACACATGGTGTAAGTTAGTACAAAAGTGTGTAGAAATATTCCAGTGGGGCTGTAGACTGTGAAAAAGAAACCTTACAAGGAAACAAACCCTTTTACTTTATGCAAGCCTAACAAATGTTTTTTCTTTTAAGGTCCCTAGTCCCCCCCCCCCCCCCCCCCACCTTCTCCCTTGTGTAAACTGAACAGTTTCAAAGCCTCTCGAAATCTCTAATTTTACCTAATATGTATTCTAAGTAAAGCTGCTGACTTTGCTTCCATAGCTGGTTGTGGTTGAACTAGGAAAGGCGTGTCATGGCTCTGCTTTATGAGTCATGTGTGCAGGATGACTGTGGCTTGCTGTGCTATCTATGCTTAGAGCAGCAACGGACAGAGTGGCTGCTGGACCCCTTTTTGCATTGCCCCAGAGCAATGGAATGGAAGAAGGGGTTATGGAAACTCTTGAGCCCTGCTATTGCTTCTACACAGTGCCACAAGAAATGGAGGAGAGGCATGGGGCAGATACCAAGTGAGTAGCTTGCTGTCTTATTATTGCTGTGCACTGTCCCTTTAAATACAGGTATGTGTTATAATAGCAGCTGATGCTTTATTGATCACACTCTACAAACAAAGACATGACTGCATGCATATCATTTTGTTATATAAAGCGTCTAAAAACTGCCCTGTCTAAGGCACTGAAGAATAAAATAATATCTCCTTCCTATGACTCATTACTTGTGGTATAATTAGGAAATGTGTGCAAAAACTAATGAATCAAAGTAATTAAATATTGACTTTTAAGCAGGGGATTATTTCTAATTAATGGTAATTCTGCATTTTACAAGGAATTATGCTACTGCTAAGTATTTAGCAGCTTAAAGAGGAACACCACCCTAGGTATTCCATATAGGGGTAGGCAACCCCCCCCCCCCCCCCCCCAAGTGTCCTATAGACTCAAGTTGGTCTTGCACCACTTTAACAGTGCAGGTGGCCTGTAGAGCAAACATAGCAGTAGGAAACTTTGCACTGTTGCTTATGACATGGTTATTAGTGTGGGGCGAACCTGAACCACGGAAAAGCTGGTTGACGGGCTGCGAAGCCGATCGTTCCAGCTTACCTATGCAGTGTGTTAAGCAGGCTGTTACCCTTGCACCGGCTTGCATGGCAGAAGCAGGGACCAGATTGTGGGACTCTGGTAAGCACCATTTCCAGCTAACTCTGCACCCCCCCCCCATCACCCGTCAAGATTTGTTTTTAGGTTTGGGTCCCCATTAATTTCAACGTAGATCATAGTTTGGGTTTGGCAAGTTCAGCCACCAGAATTTCGGCTGCACTCGAGCTTTAGGGCGGTTCGTTCATCACTAATGGTTATTAATGGCAAAAGGTCAGTTGTGAGTAATAGGAGAGATTAAATGTGATGTGTAGGGTTCAACAGCAACCTTGGAGCCTGAAGTTTGTGATCAGATTGATCAGTTTTAACTCTCTGGCTAGGCAGGCCTCCCAAGTGGTTGGGGAGAATAAGGTGCTGCTATCAGCCTCAAGAACAGTTTACTTGCGTCACTGGATGAAAGGAGACAATGGGCTCGATTCAACAAAGGTAGAAATGAATTTGTGTCGCTCGAAAAATAGTATCGCATGCGTAAATTTTTAACTTTTTCGAGTGATTCGGAAAAGGGGTTGAATTAAATACGTGCACTCGAAAATGCAATCGTAAAATTTTCGAATCACTCGTAAAATTTACAAAATGCTTGTAAAAAGGCTGTCGCAAGCGAAAATTATTGGAAAATGTACTTACATTTTTTTTCTATTGTTTTGTATTGTTTTCTGATTGTTACATGGTGTTGTAAGGTTTTTTAATGGGTAAATGTAAATGCATAATTTTTTTCAACTTTTTAAGTTGCCTGTGTAGCTGTATGTACATGCCTAACATTGTGGATACATGTAATTAAGAGGCAAGGTATGCTGCAGTGGAAGTACTAATTAAACAGTAATATTTGTAAGAGGCATGGAAACAAGTAGCCATGGAGTTTTTTTTTTTGAAATTCTTTATTTTCAGAATTATAACAATCAGTACAGAAGTGAAAAGGTGAATATAATTAAGTGGCTTTACTTTACAGAGCCATCTACTGTATGTACAACCAATTTAGATACACGTGCATAAAGTTACGAACCGTTAACAAATCCTTTTTCCTATTAAAGACAAAATGTGACCCATGATATGTGTGCTGAATTGTCCACCAAGTTCGGCAACGGACCCCCGCGGGAACCCGGTGTCTAGCGCCCGCGGTGGGCCCCACCGACGCATGGGGAGAACCACAGAAGAACGCATATTAAACTGCTAGCTATGAATCGAACTGGCTCAACATAGTAGGGGTCAAAGAGAGAGAGAGAAATAGGCAAGAAGAGAGGAAAGACGAGGGGAGGGAGCAAGGGAAAGAAGGGGAGGGAGATGGGGATGGGAGGGGAGGGAGATGGGGATGGGAGGGGCGGGTAGGGAAGAGGTGCTAGAAAATTCAACTGAGCAGGGTGCAACCTCAAGCACCAACCAGGGGTCCTCAGCCCCCCATCACACCTCGTATAGAAACTAGGAGTCGCTTGAGGTGGATAAATTTACGGGAGGAGCTAAGGGCCCGCCTGGGGGCCAACAACTGTGAGCTGCTTAAATCTGTCTGTGTCTCTAAAAAGGAACCAAGGCATCCAAGTCTGTAAGAATTGTTGCGTACTCTCATGGATAGAGGCGGTAAGCTCCTCCATTTCCATAACACGGTTGATTTCTCCTACCCAGTCCATCACTGAAGGGATCACTCCAGAGTCTGGGGACGACCGCCTTTGCCGCGTTAATGAGATGCCTCAGGAGCGACTTCTTATAAGTCTTCAGAGGGACATCTCCCAAGTGCAGGAGGAGCAGGGAGGGGTCCCGGGCGGCCCACAATCTCCCCAGCGATTTCGGCTACGGATTGCCAAAAGGGCGCCAACTTGGGACAGTCCCAAAAAATATGAAAAAAGGTCCCCAGTGCTCGCCAGCATCTCCAACATTCCTCAGGGACAGTCGGGGACATCCTATGCAATCTCTGCGGGGTATAATACCATCGCGTGAGGTATTTATAGTTTGTTTCTTGTGTCTTTGAGGAGATAGAGGTCTTATGTGTTGCTAAAAATATGTGTCTCCACTGGTCCTGCGTCAGCTGCCTGTTCAGGTCCCTCTCCCAGTCCACACAGAAGCGAGGTAGACCAGCGTCTTCAGAGCTCCCCAGTAGAGCATATAATTGAGGCACTAGCTTCGGAGGGGGGTCCCTCTCAATTGCCAATCGTTCAAAGGGGGTAAGGGCCCTGGCCAGCACCTGTCTGGGCCCCAGACTCAGAAGGAAGCTCCGGAAGGCGAACAAAAGCCACTGGTCAAACAGGTGCGTGTCCCTCTCTCTGAGATCCTCCAACTGCGTCCAACCAGACGGTGATATGAGGTCCCTCCCTCTTGGGACACCCCTTTCATTAAAGATCTCTCTAAGCCGTGGAAGAATGCCAATTGGGAGGGATGGGTTGCGCACCAGCGGGACCATAGGGGTCGGCCATGGCGAGATCTCCACCCTTTCTCTAATGTTGTCAAGGACCCCAAGGGAGGTTGTTATGAGCAGGTGATCTTTAACAAGGGTCTTCCCCGTACCGACCGCCCAAGCCGCATCCCTCAGCGGGGTTTGCACCCAAGTGGCCTCTAGTCCCACCCATTTCTTCTTCACTCCCTGGTGGTGCCAATCTAATATGCGTTGGAGATGGACAGCACGCCAATACTGAAGCAGGTCGGGGCATGCTAATCCCCCCGCCTGTCGTGGCTTAAAGAGAATTCGCAGTTTCAGTCTTGGTTTCCGTCCTTGCCAAATAAATTTGACGAAGATCGAATTAAAGGATTTAAAGTATGTTCTAGGGATATGTACAGGGAGGGTTTGAAGTAAGTAAAGAATTTTGGGTAAGATCGTCATTTTAATAATGCTTATTCTACTCAGCCACGAGAAGGTGGGGAGGTCCCAGTTTGCTAAATCCGTCTTAATTCTGGAAAGGAGGGGGCCAAAGTTCGCCGTGTATATCCCATCTACTGATTTTGTAATTTTAGTACCCAGATATGAAATAGCCGAGGGGGGCCATCTAAACGGGAATGACGTTTTGAGCAGAGCTTCCGTCTCACTAGAGAGGTTCACCCCAAGAGCCTCCGATTTGTCATAATTTATCTTTAAGAAGGAAAGTTTACCGAACCTCTCAAACTCCTTCAGCAACACTGGTATGCCCACTGTCGGGTTCGTGAGGAAGAAGAGTAGATCGTCCACATAGGCTGAAATTTTATGTATGGCTGATCCGACTGCGATGCCTCGGATGTCCCCCTGTCTCCTGATCCTGCACAGGAAAGGCTCCATAGATAACGCAAAAATCAGGGGAGAAAGGGGGCATCCCTGCCTAGTACCATTCCCAATGTCAACTCGACCCGATAGGGTGCCATTAACCTTGATTCTCGCCGAGGGATCCGAGTAGAGGGCCATAATCAATTGCAGTGCCCCAGGCCCCAGTCCAATGTGCTCCAGAACCGCTCTAATAAACTGCCAATTCACCCGGTCAAAGGCCTTCTCGGCATCGGTGGACAGCAGAACAGCCGGCTCCCCGGTTTGTTTGACCCTGTGAAGAAGGTTTAATACTCTGGTTGTGTTATCGCGGGCTTCCCGCCCAGGTATAAAACCCGACTGATCGCCATCCACCAACCCCGGCAGCAGCCCAGACAGCCTATTTGCCAGCACCTTTGCAAAGAGCTTAAGGTCCACATTCAGTAATGAAATGGGTCTATAACTGCCACAGGCGAGTAGATCCTTCCCAGGTTTCTGAATCATAGTGACGTGGGCGGTTAACATTTCACTCGGGATAGTGGCCTGGTTTGGGGACGCTAGGAGCGAATTAAAAGCAGAGAGAAAATGTGGGCCTAGGAGAGGGAAGAATTGCTTATAATAACTGATAGAGAACCCGTCAGGTCCAGTTCGGCGAGCTCTCCTCCCTCCTCAGTGTCGGCATCCCAGAGTCCTCAATGTACCTTTTTATCTGTGTCAAACGCCCCTGACTCGGGCCTGCCCCATTAGGGCGGATATTATATAGATTTTGATAAAAGGCCTGAAAGGTCCTTGCGATATCTGGGGTATTATGGAGCTTTTTCTGCTGCTCATCAATAATAGCCTCAATGTAGTTTAACGATTGCTGCTTTCTGAGGGCTCTCTCCAGGAGTGCGCTGCTCTTGTTCCCCCACTCAAAATACATCCTCTTACATCTCTTTATAATATAAGCGGCTCTGGAGGACAGGAGAGATTTCAGGGCTGTTCTGGCCTCGGAGAGCTCTAGGAGGTTGCTTTTGGCCAACGAGGCTTTATGTGATCTCTCCAGTTCCTGAACCCTCTCCAGTCGCTTCTGCAGCTCCTGCTCCCTGTTTCTCTTCATTTGAGTGGCGTGCCTGATGAGTATGCCCCTAATGACTGCCTTGTGGGCTTGCCAATCATTAAATGGAGACGTGTCACTGCTTTTGTTAAGTTTAAAGTATTCCTTAATGTCCTTTTGGAGGTCAGCCACCAACGGTTCGTTATGTAAGAGGGAGTCATTTAGCCTCCAAGTCCATTCCCTCCTAGATCCCCATCCAGCCTGAGGGAGAGAGCTACGGGGGCATGATCTGATATAATTGTAGGTTCTATTTTAGCGTCCGTTGTGTGTGGCAAAAGGCAGTGGGATACCAAAACATAGTCGATTCTAGAATACGTGGCATGTACCACGGAATAAAAGGAGTAATCCTTAGTGGTGGGGTGACTGATTCGCCACGGGTCACAGAGCTGTGCTTTCTGAAGGAGCTTTTTTATTTTCCGCAGTGCCACGTAAGCCAGGGCGACCGACCTGTATAACAGTCCAGTAACGGGTCTAGCGCTACGTTTAGATCTCCCCCGAGAATAATGGGGCCATCTTGTGCTGCCATAAGCTTGTCCACAAAGGACTCCAGAAAAGAAACCTGACCAGAGTTAGGGGCATAAGCTACCGCCAGCGTGTATTTTTTGTTATAGAGGGAGCCCTTGAGGATCAAATACCTGCCCTGCCCGTCCAAAATTTTGTCTGAGACCCGAAACGGGGTATTCTTGGCTATCAGGATCGCCACCCCCCTCGCTTTAACATCTGGAGCATTGCTTGTATAGGACTGGGAGAAGGACCTGGAGGACAGCCTAGGAGCCCCGTCACCCCTAAAGTGCGTCTCCTGTATGAAGGCAAAGTTTGCTTTATGTCTGGACAGTTCCTGAGCTAATTTGGATCTCTTAATAGGAGTGTTCAGTCCTCTAGCATTCAACGAAATCACTCTGATCTTATTGGTAAAAGGAGGGCTAAGCACATCCCCAGCACCAGAGCTTTGCATGGTACCGCAATTCCTGGTCACTATCCCCTGGTTTACTAGAATCTAAGGGGAATGGATAGCAGGGACGGGGGTGGGAGGGGTCAGTAATAGGGAGGGAAAGAAGGGAAGAGAGAAAACTAAGTTAGAAAAAGAAAAGAGAAAGGAAATATTGGGAACCACCCAAACCTGAGATCAGGGTTTTAGTTCCCTCAAAACCTGACCACGAGACAGTATCCAACGAGGTTCCGAAGGTGCCCCCCAGCCACGAAGGGTAAGCGGGAGATCGACTCGGAAGCCCGGTGTGTACGAGGGTGGGGGGTATCCCACCCCTGAAAAATCAGAGGAGGTAGTGATGCTTCCAAACCCCGAAAATGGGAACAGGAAGCCGCCACCGCCCTCAAAGTGGGGACCGAGAGGCCGGCCGCCGCTCGCAACAAGGGTGCGTTCGACTCACGCGGGTCCAGCGCCGACCCCCGGCCATCACCAAAATCTAACACCTTAACAAAACAATGCATATGCAACCCTGAGTTTAGACTAAAAACACAATACTTAATAACCAAACACTGAAATACTTGAAGCCGGAGCTTGCCCTTACGCTAAAATAGAGAGAAACAATCAAATACCATGGTCCCCCCCCCCCCCCGGCCCCCGGCCCAAGAAACAGCGCTGCCCATAAGGGTGCAGTGCAAAGACCCTCGCAAAAACCTTAAAAGCCCAACATGTGAGACAGTGCAAACAGGCAAATATATCTGTAGCAATACAAATTATAGATTATACATTATACAAGCGGGCATACGACCTGTCAGAAGGCAGTCCGAGCGACCCAATCAGGGGGAAAAGCGGAGGAGGAGGGGGGGGGCGGTCCATCATACATAGCAATGTCCCCTGCAGCATGGTGAAAATTAATAAATAAATGCATCGATCATATCCAGCTCAGCTCACGCGTCGGGGGGTTGGAGAGGTCTACGTCCTCTGACCTGTGGAGGGTATGGGTCCGGGGTGGCACCCAACCAGTCCGGAATCTGGAGAGGTCGAAGTCTGAATTTCTGAAGAAACACCGGTAGGTCCTCATGCTTGCGAAGTGCGAAGGTTTTGCCTCCCTTGGAGGCGATCAGAGAAAAAGGGTAGCCCCACCGGTACGTCACGTTGTTTTGTTTAAGCAACTCCAGCAGCGGGTGGAGGGCTCTCCGTCTCGCCAATGTGGATCTCGAGAGGTCTGAGTAAAAGTGCAACTCCGCACCGTCGAAGTCAAGGGGGCCTTTCCTCCTCGCCGCCGTTATAATCGCCTCCTTCTCCTGAAAAAAGTGAACTCTGCAAATAACGTCCCTAGGAGGGTCACCCGATCGAGGGGGGCGATAGCCCTATGCGCCCAATCAATCTCGATTTTAGAGTCTCCCTCCGATTGCTCTCCAAGCAGCGCAGAGAAGATGCCCTGAAGTGTAGGCATTAAGTCCTCCGCTCGGGTTGCTTCAGGGAGGCCCCGAATGCGGATGTTGTTCCGCCTATTGCGGTTCTCTAGGTCTTCAAGGTGGAGAGTCAGGCTGTTGTTAGCAGCTTCCTGTGCTTGCAAACGAAGGGTCAGTTGTTGTATGTGTGACCTGTCTTCCTCCTGGTTCCGCTCTACCCTATCCAGCCTGGAGTCCATTTGTTTTAGATCTCCTCTCAAAAGATTAACTTCTTCGGAGACAGCTTTTCGCTAATTGAGCGAGTAATCAAGGACAGGTCCTCTTTGAGCGCAGGTGAGCCCAGATTTCTGATAGCATGCGATCCGCCGGGGTTGACCTTGATGCACTAGCAGCTTCCTGGATAGGTTCTTCCCCTGCGCCCCCCCCGGGGCGGGCTTCCCGACAGGCCCGATTCCCGGGAGGGCTCCGTGGGCTTTGAGATGTAGCGGTTAAGGTTGCTTTGATTGGCTGCCAGGGACCCCCTGGTCTGGGTCATGGATTCTTTATTTTTGCTACCGCTGCCCATTGTGCAGAAGATCCACCTTCCAGGTGATAGGGTAGCCCACAGCACAGCGTCTCTCTCTCTCTCTAGGGTGTTTCTTTGTGGCTTAGAGCAATCCAGGCGAAGCTCGCTCAGCGAATATGGTAAAGAATGCGGAGTTGGATGTAATATATTTATGTTCAAGTCGGAACAATATCACACACGGACACCTGATTCTCCGCTGGGGAGGGCGTACTGAAGCAAAGCTGGCAGAGGGCAAAGCGTTTCTTTCCTAAGGTGGAGTGGCCTGGGTGATGCTCACCAGGGGGCCCGACGATTATGGTACAAAATGCAAATTGGATAGGCTTAGTTAAAATTAGGTCAATGTCCAGATTGGAACAATATTGCACACCAACAAACACCTAGGTCCCTGTAGAGGAGGCTGTTTTCAAATAGAGCTGGGCAGCGGGTAGAGCGATCCTGTATTAGCAGGTGCAGCTTTAAATATGAGGCACAGCCGATATAGCAGGACATGCGAGTGAAATCAGGCTTTGACAGCATTAAATCAATTCCTCAGTAGATTGTGAGTAGAGGGCTGAGCCCGGGTCAGGGCAATAGGGTCCCGCTGAAACAATTCCAAACTATGCACCCCCTGCGTCTCTGACTCCTGTGAGGCAAGGGAGGGGTGGATAAGGTCCACAAAATGGCGTCGGGATGGTGTCCCCGATTTTTGACCCAGAGGTGGAGGGGCACAGTGATGTCACAGGGGACCACTAAATACCCAGGCAGGGCACTGCTCCCATGTGCGGAGGTGGCAAGATGACGGCCGCTCCTCCGTCTGTCACGCTGACAGCCCCACTCCCTCTGCCGGTCACCGCGACGTCTGATGGGTGATGAGGGGGGGGAAGCACCGAGCACAACGGGGGGGGGCAGGAAAACACCACGGGGGGTCGACTCCTCCGGCGCCTGGGAAGCGCCACCACCCGCAGCTCACCTCAGGTCCGGGCGCAGGCTGTCACAAGCTGTAGAGGCGGGAAGACGGCGGCCGCTCCTCCGGCTGCCACGATGTCAGGTCCTCTCCCGCCGCCGGTACTCACAAGGCCAGTAAGAGGGGAGGCAGGGGACCAACAGCGGGGGGGAGTCAATCACGTCGGCGTGTGGGCGCGCCACTGTCCGCAACTCCGCTGGTCACCTCAGGTCCGCAGGCAAGAACGAGCTGGGAGCAGCAAGATGGCGGCCACACCAGCCGCAAGTTACAGAACGGGCGCTTCTGCCCCTCGATCTCCACCCCAAGCGAGCTCCGCTGCTTCAAAATGCTTCCTCCACGCTTCCAAGGTATGCTCCACGGGTCGGGGCTCCAGAATATAGGTGTTGAACGCTGATATAAGCTGATAGGGCCGGGAGCTGATGGCAGTCACGTCCTCATGGCGCCATGGCAAGCTCCGCCCCCAGCCATGGAGTTTTAACAATTTCCGGAGCAAAGGTGGTGGTTTTGAGAGTTCTGTAGAGCACGTCAGCAATAATGCTTTTGTCTAAATAGCCAAGCCCATGGCAGTCAACAAATAAGCAAATAAATGGGCAAAATGTTACACTTGCATACTCAAACCTTGTGCAATAACATCAAGGAACATCATACTTTGGGACATTAACATCAGTTGCAGATTCTAAGTTCCTATAAGGGTGAGGCTAGCAAGGGGTTAAAAGGTTGGAGCTTTCCAATATATCACAAGCACTCTACAGAAAGTTAGGAAATAATGTTTAAACACTTACCAAGAAGCCATGCCCCAGATAAATGCCCCTCCTCAAATAGTCGAAAAATTGATGAATTTCGCAGAATGTGGGCATCATGGCATGATCCGGGAAAGTCAGCCACAAAGCTTAGTATTTTGAGATCTGGACCAGCAATCATCTATACATTCAGTGAATGTCCCATCTTGCGATTGCGGTAGATATATCCATCCACACTGGGTGGGATAAAGCAAACATGGGTGCAATCCACAGCCCCATGACGTGGCATGCCAGCAATGCGATAAAAACCCCGTTTTACTACAGTCCATTCCTGGGGTGAGGAGGGTAAATGCACACACCGTGGCAAAATGGCACACATTGCCTTTAAAAAACGTATCTACAGCACGGCATACAGAAGCTTGGGACATGCCAATGAGCCATTGTCCAGAAATTGCAAGCAAACTATCAGATTCGTCATTCCAGAAATTGCATGTCCTCTACCAGTTAATGGTGCGAAATATGGATGCAGCAGGCTATAGAGGTCTTCCAAAGCTGCATGATTTAGCCTTAGTAAGCTGGAAAAGTGCTTGATCTGGCAGCTGATCCACATCCAAACGTGTCAGAAAATACTTTGGAATGGGTAGTCTGCGTCTTCTCTGCACCACATCATCTGCAATATGTTCAAAGTCAATGGCCTCGATTCACAAAGCATTGAAAAAAACTCTCATGGTAGTAAAAAATTTAATTCATGAGAAAAAAGCCTGAGAATTTCACTGTTACCAAATCACCAGATAGTAAGACAATGAAAGTCAATGGCACTTTTTACTACTAGTAAAAAGGGGTAAAAAGTTCAATATTTTTTTCAGGAGTAAAAAAGTGCCATTGATTTTCATTGTCTTCCTAACAGTGGAATTCTCAGGCTTTTTTCTTATGAATTGAATTTTTTACTACCATTAGAGTTTACTACCATTGCAAAGAAAGTAGAAGGGCTCCATTGTAAGAGCAAAATGAGTTTTCTCCTGCTGAAAGCTGCATCAAAAAACTAGTGTGAAACACTCTAATTTATATCATGTGTGTGGCTCATCAAGTCCACCTGAGTAAAATTTTCGAATTACAAAATGCAGTAGTACATTTTTCGATCCACTAATTTATTTTGCACTTTTACAATCGCAATCGAATTTAATTCGAGTGACTCGTGTTTTACAATGGTTCCATGCTGCTGAATCACTCGTAAAAAAAATATTGCAAAATCGCAAAACACACGAAAAATCAATTTTCTACCTTTGTTGAATCAAGCTCAATGTGTTGTAACAGGAGTTAAAGAGAAACTCAACTATATTTAGTGTTTACGATCAGACCCGCCTACTCGTACAAGGCTCGCACAGGGCCTGTTGCTATTGTTTGGTGCCTGGCATCTTGGATCCCCCTGTAGTTTTGCCTTCTGGCCTCTAGGTGGGCATGTGTGGAGTATGAGTCAAGGCCAAGGGGCACATTAGGCTATGTGGACACCCTGGTCTGGTCTTGTACTTAGCCCAGAAATGTGGCACCTCACTGGGTGCTCACAGGGATGGCAGAACCCAAACAGAGCAATGGACACTGTGGGAGCAGTAGTAGGAAAGTCGGTCTGCCTGCAAAGCAAACAAGCGCATACATAGCACATACAAGTCTATGGGCAGCACCAGTATGGGTGCGTAGGCGGCTAGGAGGGTTATCTGGGGACAGCGTGGTCTTTCAAGTCAAGAGCCAAGGTAAACGGGCAGGCAGTATGTGGCTGAATGGGCCAGCCCCATGGAAGGAGCTGGGATGGACACATTCAGAATCCAGGTGGAGATGAGAAGCAAGGGGAGGTGTGTGCGAGGAGGTAACACCCAAAAGGTGGGACACCGTGGAGGAGTGCTTCATTCTTGCTACATGCCAACTTGGCTCAGACTAGAGTGCCAGATGGTCTAGGATTGCCAACCATCTGCACCACTCAGGGGACCCCGGCGCGTAACTTTTGAATACTTCATATAGAAGGGATGGGGGGGCTGTGGGATTCTGTTCTGAAAATCACAAATTTTAGACTAGAAATGGATTTTCATTGCACAAATTAACATGGAACAAAATAAACCCCGCCCCCCCCCCGGAAGCCACTGGATTGCAAGTGAGAGAAATCTACTGTCGCCTACGAGAGATGCATTTGATGTACTATATTAAAGTGGCACAAAACCCTCCCTGGGCCCCCGCATGCCTCCCCACCTATCTGATTACCTCGGGAGATGCTGCAGTGAACCCGAAAAAAGTTTTGAAGCCACACCGCCCTGCCCTTTTTGAGATTGCCTGATCTCAAGGGTGCCGAGTGACGTTCACCAGTCGCCTGGCCAGATCCCTGGCTTCCTTGTCAAGTGTCCTACCTAGGAGCAGGAGCGTGTACAGCTACAGGGAAGCCAGGGATGCGGGAGCCACCAGTACAGGTGAGCTCAACAGTGACCCCGTGGGTTTCACACAGCTGGGCATCCTGATTTAGAATGCCCTGGAAGCAGGGTAGCGGCAGGTCCTGCAGTACTCTAGATTCCAGGGCCAGCCGTGCTAGATTTTGAATTGCTTCAGTGTATTCAGTATAAATAGACTATGATATAGGATTATAAGATATAATATTTTGGGTAACAGTGAGGAATTTATTAAACAAGGGTTACTAAGTATTAAGTACATTATTAAGTGGAAATGTTATTTATATCCTTATGGGCATTATGGAAATATTAACAAGGTTTACTTATTGTTGATAGATGAATGGCTCCCTTAGGATAGGAAAAAAATGCAATATGTTTCTCCCTCCACATTTTTAATTAGCAAGTAATAAACCCCCCTTTTTTGGGCCTGTTTGGGCTTTGGATACTTGAGAAAACTCAGCTGCTCTGAATGAAATGCATTGAATTGAATAAAGAAATCATGCAAGAATTGATTATATAACGTGGTGCAAAGTGGTGCTAGAAAACTGAGCCCAACATTAAATGAAACAAGGGACAGCATTCATTTGAATCTATGTAAACACTTCTAATGTTGTGCCATAGTGTGGCTTTGACAATAAGTGCATTTCAGATGCAGTAGGTATAGCACAGTATCAGCAGCAGCCAGGATAGCAAACAACAGTGAATCTTCCCCTCAAACTTTGGGTGAGAAACTCTTCCTTTGGATATTTGAATTACTATTGCAGTGGCGCCATCTACTGTTTATTTGAAGAATGTGCTTAAGAAGTGGTTACCTTCTCCCATAAAACAGTTCAATAAGAGCTAATTCTAAACAGCAAATAGAGCTAGCATACAATTCACTTTTAAAATAATAGAGATGTAAGTTGTGGCAGCTCCTCTCTCTATCTATGCCGAGCTCTATTTTGTGCATTAATATGCATGGCATCCAGTGCTGACTGGACAAGTGCCTGCGCATGCGCCATGGGACTGACTAAATGGTCAGTTTTTGGTCAATTCCGGGGGTTTTCAAAATCAGGATGCCTCAGAGAAAAAGGCCAAAACCCTGGGTTCTGGACCATTCTGAGTTTAGACCGCGCTCTCTCTCTGCTGGCTGTCAGGAGCTGCATCTTTCATTCAGCTTGCTTTAAATTAATGTTTAAGCTATTTTTTTTCAAAAGCTATACTCACCCCTCCCCTGCAGCTTCTCAGTCCAGCTCCAGCTTTCTGGATGTAAAAATGAGCACCCCAGCATGTAGTGGCAGACAGATATGGCAGCCTCCATCAAGGCGGAATTCAGCCCCTCTTCATTGAAATGGAGGGGTGTCCTGAACTTGGCATGCCCCCCTCCAGTGCAATGAGTGTGGAGGGGCAGAATTCCAACTTGGAGGAGGCCGCCATTTCTCACCGGCCCTGCACACCAGGTTGTTTGTAGTCAGTGTTCGGAAAGTGCTCATTCTCTCGTTATCGGTAGGATTAAGGGGTGTAAAAGTTTCCTCTTTCTATAACTATCCAGCATGTTTATACCACCTGAGTAATTTCAAAATGTACCAAATTTAAAAATCCCCCTCCCCATCTCTGCCTTGAGGCCACACTCCACCACGATCTCTGCCCTGCTCCATGTTGGACCCACATCTCCACCCTGCTGGGGCCCAGAACACTCCCCAGGGTGCCCAGCAGTTTGAGAAAAGGCCAGGGGTTGAGCAGTGGGTGTAGAAAGGCAGGTGGCAGCATTTGTATGACAAAGCAATGCAGCGCCAGAGCTGGTGTTACTGTGTGGATCTCTTCAGTATGACTCTTCAGAGCTTTCCTTCTATTTTACTGTATTTCACATTGGGCAGTGGATACATGACGTGGGTGGGGGGCATTAGTAAAGTAAGACCAGTGCAATTCTGCATTCAAAGGCAGTCTTCCACTCTAATTATACCACAGCAAGGCTGCTGCATTCCCTACCCTCTGGCCAACCTGATCTGGGAAGCCCACCCATAGAACTCCTAATTGAAAGGCCAAAAAATACAATTCTGTGAGTACTCACCTGTAGAATTGATTTTGTAGTATACAGCATGTCCTGTTTCACTAATATTCTTTACGCTTGGGATATCCGCCACAAGGTGGCGCAGTGGACTGCAGAAGAGACTTGTGGCATCTCCCGGCCCTATAAAAGGACAGGAACCTCCCACAAATTCCCAGTGTTACAAAGCAGTTAGACAAGAAGCCGGGAGAATAATAATGAAGGAAAAAACCCCAACCAAACATCTGAACAAATCACCATACAGAGGTAACCAAGAATAATGATAACAAGGGAGGGGTGAAACAGGACGTGCTGAATACTACAAAATCAATTCTACAGGTGAGTACTCACAGAATTGTATTTTTCCAAGTATACAGCACGTCCTGTTTCACTAATATTCTTTACGCTTGGGACGTCCAAAAGCAGTGTCCGTAAAGTAGGGTGGGATCCCCAAGAACAACAGCGGGCAGTTGAAACCACTGCCTCCTGAAGAACTTTGCGGCCAAAAGCAGCATCAGCTGAGGCCCCAACATCAACCATGTAAAACTTGGAAAAAGCATGAACAAAAGACCAAGTTGCGGCCTTATAATCCTGTTCCACAGAAGCCTGGTGCTGAAAGACCCAAGAGGCCCCAATAGCGCGAGTGGAATGAGCAGTAAGGCGGAAGGGAGGATCCTTCCCCTTAGCAGAGTAGGCTTGCACCACCGCCTGACGAATCCACTTGCTGATAGTGGAGTTAGCCGGAGGCAAACCCTTCCTAGGACCAGAAGGAACAACAAAAAGAGCATCAGTCTTCCTGAAAGATTCAGTAGCTACCAAGTAAAACTTCAGAACCCTGACCACATCTAAAGAATCCTCTCCTTGGAATTAGCAGGATTAGGACACAAGGAAGGCAAGACAATGCCCTGATTGAGATGAAAAGCAGACACAACCTTAGGCAAGAAATCTGGTTTAAACTGAAACACCACCTTGTCCTGGTGTCGCTCAAAATAAGGAGGTTTGATGGAGAGCGCCGCCAACTCAGAAACACGCCTGACAGGAGTAATAGCCACCAAAAAGGCTACCTTAAGAGTCAAGATGGGCAAAGCGGCCTCACGGAGAGGCTCAAAAGGACAACCCTGCAGAGCAGATAACACCAGATTCAAATCCCAAACTGGTAACATAGGTTTACGTGGCGGACGCACCTGAGAAACCCCCTGGAAAAAAGTCTTAACCAAACGATGACTGGCAAAAGATCTTTGGAAAAAAATTGAAACATGACCCTTGAGGGTACTAAGTTGAAGGCCCAAATCCAAACCATGTTGCAAGAATTCCAGAATCCTGGGAACAGAAAACACCCAACAGGAAAGAGCTTCGGACTCACACCAGGCAATGTAAGCATGCCAGACCCTGTAGTAGATAAAGGACAAGGACTTCTTCCTAGCCCTAATCATGGTATCAACAACAGAGGCAGGCAAACCCTTTTCCATCAAGATGGCGGTTTCAGCAGCCAAGCCATCAAAGCCAGCATTTGTAAATTGGGATGGCGTAGCTGCCCCTGAGTGAGCAGATCTGGATACTTGGGCAGAACGTACTGATCTACTGCCAACTGCACAATGTCTGCGAACCACACCCTTCTTGGCCAACAGGGGGCGCACCAGAATGGTTGGCACCCCTTCCTGGGCTACCTTGCGCAGCACCCTGCCCAACAGAGGAAACGGAGGGAACACATAGAGGAGCCGAAACCCCTTCCAAGGCAATGCCAGCACATCCGTGGCAAAGGCCAGAGGATCCTGTGACAGAGAGACAAAGAATGGAAGTTTGTGATTGTGACGTGAAGCAAACAGATCCACTTCCGGCAGACCCCAGCGGTGGCACAGGGAGTGAAACACCGTGTTGCTGGGGGACCACTCCCCCAGCCGAGACATCCCCCTGCTCAAAGAGTCTGCCTCCAGGTTCTCCACCCCCGGGATGTAAACTGCCGAGATGCAGGGGACATTCTCCTCCGCCCAGGACAGTATCAGGGACACTTCCTTGAGGGCTCACTTGCTCCGAGTCCCTCCCTGGTGATTGATGTAGGCGAACGCCGTCTGGTTGTCAGATCGGATCTGAAGCACCCGACTCCGAAGGTGTGGGGTCAACTGGGAAAGGACCAACCTTATCGCCCGCAGTTCCAGAATGTTGATGGGAGCATGGGCCTCCTGAGGGCCCCACTGACCCTGAAACTTCAGAGACTTCCAAAAACCCTCCCAACCTGTCAGACTGGCATCCGTGGTGACAGTCTCCCAGTACGGGGGCAGAAAGGTCCTGCCCACTAGAAGGATTCCTGAGTCCAGCCACCACGAGAAGGACTGACTGACCAGAGGGGACAGAACAAATGTCTGATCCAGGGACACAGGGTCTCGATCCCAAACTAACAAGAGGTGCAACTGAAGAGGTCTCATGTGAAACTGAGCATAGGGAACCGCCTCGAAGCATGACACCTGCTGCATCCCCTTCCGAATGGAGGGATGAGGGCAAGAAATCAGGGACCGTGCCTGCATCTGCAGGCTCTCCACCTTCAGCTGAGGCAGAAAAACCTTGACCTGAGATGTATCCAGAGTCATGCCCAGAAAGGACGTCACCAAGGATGGAGACAGAGAAGTCTTGGGGTAGTTGATCACCCAACCGAAGAACTCGAGCGGGGGGACCACCATCTGGGTATCCAGCTCGGCTTGATGGAAGGACTGAGACGCAATCAGAATGTCGTCCAGATAAGGAAGGATGCGAACTCCCTGAGATCTCAACAGAGCCATCACCCCCGCCAGCACCTTGGTGAAGACTCGAGGGGCTGAGGTAAGACCGAACGTTAAGGCCACAAATTGGTAGTGCTCATCCTCCAGAGCGAACCTGAGAAATCTCTGATGACCTAGAAAGATAGGAAAATGAAGATAAGCATCTTTGATGTTCACAGAAGTCCTGAAGTCGCCCGGGTCTCCATGCGAAAATGCTTGAGGCACTTCAAATCCAGGATGGGCCTCAGGGACCCATCCTTTTTGGGGACAGTGAACAGATTGGAATAGAAACCTCTGCCCCTTTCCTGGAAGGGCACCAGGCAAATGACCCCCAGATGCAAAAGGCTTTGGACCGCAAGTCGCAAACCCTGAGCAGACAAGAGATTTTGAACCATCCAGGATCTGATGAATCTTGGGGGTGGCCAGGCTGCAAACTCTATCTTGTACCCAGAGGACACCACCTCCTGAATCCACCTGTCTGAGACGTGCAGTCTCCAAATGTGAGCAAAGAGCCGCAACCGTCCCCCCACCCGGATGAGTGAGGGCGCCTCCTCATGCCTGAGGGGGCGGCTTGGGGGAAGATTTGGACTTGGGACCCCATGAGAGACCGGGGCGACCACGGCCTCTACCCCGGCCCCAAGGGTCTCTACGTGCCCCCGCAAATGGTGCACCCGACCGAACCTGGGAGCACGGAAGGAGGGGAGGGAAGAACCAGCCCACCGAAAGGGCCGCGGCTGCCTCCTGCATTGAGGCAGCCTACCATCCTTGGCAAACAGATCCAGACACTACCCAAAGAGCCGTAGCCCAGTAAAAGGGAAGCCAGTGAGAGCCTCCTTTGCAGCATTATCAGCCACTGACACAGCCAAACAGTGCGGCGTATAGCCACCAAAAGGGCAGAAGTCTTACCACACATCCTGAACGCATCATCCATAGCAGAAAGAATAAATGCCACAAATTCATAGCAAAGCAGGAGGGATCTATACTCCTCCGCCCTGTTGGCATCCAAGGCATTATCCAGAAGGCACTTGAGTATCCCTTTAAGAGCAAGAGCCGTGATGGCAGAAACGCACACAGGGCGCAGCACAGTCCCTGCACAAACAAATGCATGACAGGCCAGCTGATTAACACGCCGGTCCTCACCATCCCTCAGAGTAGAAGTGTCAGGGGAATGCATGACCTAGGTATTGGACAACCCAAGCACGGGAGCATCTACCTCGGGGGGACACGACCAGCACTTAACCACATCAGCTGGAAATGGATACCTCCTGTCCCAACTCTTAGGCACCGCGGGCAATCTGCTAGGACGTTCCCACTCCTTGAGCAACAAATTATTGAAGTGGATCTGCTCAGGGAACTCCAAGCGTTGTTTAACACTGTGAAAGCTCACCCTGCTGCATTTTAGCCAAGACAGGAGGTGTAATACACAGTACTTCAAAAATCTGCGTCAAAAGCCTGTCCGAATCCTCAGGAGACCAGGGGTCTTCTCCAAAAGGAGACCCAGTACCACCATAAACCTCCTGCAGCTCCTCAGAGGACTCAGAATCAGATAAAAGTTACCCCTCTTTTAGGGGGTACAGGCCTCATCCTCCCCAGGAAAAAGGGAAACAGCGGGAGTTAAATATCGCTTCTTGCCAGAAGCGTTACGGGGGACCGGCCCAGCCATATGCCTTTCCAGGCCGGCCACCCGCAAGGCCAAGTCATAATGTGATTCCCCACTAGCATGCCCCTCACTAGGGGTCAAATGCAGGCGCGGGGGGGTAGGTGATGTAGAAGGGGGCACAGAGCTGGGCAGCGTAGCAGGCAACCCAGACTGCAGCGCAAGTACCTTCTGGGCGCAGGGCACACATACCCTGACACTGTTACTCACAGGGGATACCCCACACGCGACAGGTGGGAGATGACAAAAGGGAAAAGGCCGGGAGAAACCACAGTCACGTTAATCCCGCCTGAAAGACATAAGAAAACCACACATAACATTCCCATAATGTGGTGACAAGAGCACAGTACAACCCTGAAGGGTACTCACGGACCAAGAAGCCGATCGCACATCCAGGCAGGCCAGCAGCGCGCCGCAGTACCGCAGGTCAGGAGAAGACAAACTTCAAACAAAATGGCGCCCGCAAGGACCTTGAGGGGCGGGCAGCGGAGGCATGACACAAAAAGCGTCATCCGCGGGACCCGCCCCCCCAAAGAGCGCGAATCGCGCTCCACGCGACCCCCCAGCGCCAATGACAATGCAGAAAAACATGAGGCGAATGTCGCTACCAGCCACGGCGAGCGTGGACAAAAGGAGTAAAATACAGACAATAATACAATGTGAAACACACCGATCCACCCCCCCGGAGAGCTCCCCACGGAGAGAGCGAGGCAGGGAAGAGCAACGGCATGCGCACCAATAGCATGCTTAGCTGGGGGGGGGCAGTGGAGGAGGGTGGGGGAAAGGGAAGGCCCACAATAAGGCAGGAAGGGCCATCCCACAAGGCTTACCATAAGCCTGAACTGCCTATCCCAGGTACAGGGATTGCGGTTGGAGCAGCGCTTCTCCAGCACCTGACCCTGGCGCTGTCCTATCTGCACCCGAACCAGGCAGCCGAGGCTGGGAGGCAGTGGGTCCAGAACGGGTGAAATAGTCCTGCAGGGCCGCAGGCTGGTAAGCCCCGCTCGCCTGCGTAGTATAGAGAGAGATCTTCCATCTTCGCAGTCCAGACTGCAGAAGGAAACTGGGAATTTGTGGGAGGGTCCTGTCCTTTTATAGGGCTGGGAGACGCCACAAGTCTCTTCTGCAGTCCACTGCACCACCTTGTGGCGGATATCCCAAGCGTAAAGAATATTCGTGAAACAGGACTTGCTGTATACTTGGAAAAATGGCCATTTCTACTTTAACAATCCACACTACTGCTCCCCCTGTGACTGGAGGACAGTGGAGGTCACCTAATGGAGAAGTAGCAGCAGTGCATGAACCTTATTGGTCACCGGTGGTGCAAGGAAATGTATATTTTCCCGCTTTGCATTCTCATGATTTGCACATAACCCTTTTGGTGTGTAAATATATCAGTACCTAGCAAGGAAACACTGACTTTTCTGTTTCATGCTCCTTGTTTACTAGCACACGTGTTCATTAATGAAGAAAAAAGGATACGTTATTTAACTGGTAATTGTTCTACCTTGATCCTTCTTATTTTCGGGCGATGTTTTTTGTTCTGCAGAAACAAAGCACATACAGTTTATTCTGCAGAAATGCAGACTGGAAACAATACAGACACTGTGCACCACGTAACACAACTGAGGGGATTTAGTGTGAAGAGCTTCTTCAATACAAGGTGAGTTGCTGATGTTTTCTAAGTTTAGTATCAAAGATGTTTTGGAGAAAAAGTACAGCTTGTAAAGTGTACAGGATGCTTATTTTTGTGTACTCACCTGGGGTAAGGAGGCTGGATTCTCTGAACAAACTCCTACCAGTGTACATAAACCAACCCCACTGCGTCACTTCTCAGTAGTAGCAAGCAGTGAGATATATAGTAAAACACTGGGAGGGAGACGCCCCTATTGATCACTGGATGTGTGAATATAACAGGTAAACCAAGGGATTTCACACAAGCAGGGCTTCACTGATGTGGATGTCCAGAAGAGACGGAATTGTCAGAAAGTGAGTTTTGGTCCACTTTAAGGTACATATGGTTTCATGTTTTGATATTGGTAATATGCACTTGTCACTTATAGCTACAGCTGCCCTCTATTGGTTAGCATTTTAGGGTGTAATAGCATTGTGTTTCAGTTATTAATACATTTGGTTGTTCTTGGGCTGTTTTTAGTGGTTTTATGTAGGTTTAATAATTTTTCCCAATATTTCTGTGTATAAATTTGATATTGGTTCAGTTTCGTTTGTAGAGTAGCTGGGGCTTATGTTTATTTAAGTGATTACTGACCATCTACTTTAACAAAAATGCACAGGTCATCGTCCATAAATTAGAATAACACAGAGGACTCTCAACATTTGAGAATATGGCATGGTGGACCCTCATCCACCTTTACCACATTAGTGAACCACAGGCAGCTTGATCTGATTGGAATGACCAGTGTGGTCAGAAGAACCTCCAATTTGACCTTATTCAACAGTTGTGGTGGAAGCAGAAGAAACCCAGGCCCACATTCATGTCGATCACTATGCCAGCCAATCCCTGGATTGGACCGCCGTGGACCCTTCACTTTTCATTTTCTCCAGCCAATCCCTGGCACTGGTCTTAAAGTGCTTAATTTTCTGGATACGCCTGGATGCCAACATATCAACATCTGGCACAATCCAACTGTTGCACAATTCCCTGAAAGACCCCTTGTTCGAGGGTGTTCACTCTGGCCCAACACCCCCCCCAATCATAAATTATGCATGCACAGATCAGTGTTCCAACCTCAGAATCTTGGACACATTGCTCATCACAGACTTGCTTCTGCTCTCCCTGCCTATTGATTTATAGTACTACCATCACATTGTTCAATGCTAACCGGACAGACCCGCCAGATTCTTCAGCCAGCGCTTCAGGCACAGGAACACTGTTCTTAATCCCACACATTTATCCACCTGACCCTCTTGGCAAGACCCAAGGCCTTAGTCCACCATGAACAAGGTCCACTGCACAAGAAGCAGCAAGCGTCTCCTCCAAAGCACTGGTGAGCTTATCCACCAAAAATTGACGAAACATGCAACTCCTTTTTTGGAGGTTGGTCACAAAAGTGTCTCTGCAGTTAATTGGCCAGATATGGCATGAGATGGAGAGCTCCACAATCTCCACTAGGATCTTGGAGGTGACCCTGTGCTGAGGGTTAGGCTAAAGGGAAATCGAATAAGGGCAATACCTAACGGGAGACCTGCATATATTGGTGCCCAGGAAGCATGAAGGTACTCCTCCTGGATATCTATCCCCCCCAAAATAGTGGAAGCAGTGATCTTAACTGGCCGAGCACCTCCAGTCATTATAGGGGAAAAGACTAAACCACTGCTCATAGTAATAATACAAAAAAAAAAAAAAATATATATATATATATATATTATACAAATATATATATATATATATATATAATACAAATATATATATATTATATATATATAAATATATTATACACTCTATGAAGGAAGTGCTGGGGAGTGCGCATGCGCACGTGAATCCGATGGCAGCCTGCTAGTTTGGCTCCGTGCCCGCCGAGTGGAAGGGGTGTTATAGAAGCGAGCGGCGCTCACCACAGCATCCAGGCAGTGAGGTGAGAGTAAGGGGACTTCAGGAGAGACCCTCCCTCATGTTAGTCTATCAGCCCCAAAGCAAAAAAGGCAGCTTAATGCTGACGGGAATCCAAGATGGCCACCAGCTAAACTAGAATAAACAGAATAAGAGCTCCTGAGACTGTTCACCAGCTTCTCAATCTTAGGGAGGTACGCGGCGCAACACACCTCAGCATGGCCTGGAGTTTAAGATGGCTGACAGCTAAACTAGAATAAACAGAATAAGAGCTCCTGAGACTATATTTCTGTGGTAAAGCGGGAATAAAGGGGCCCAAGGAGAAATTTTACCTCAGACTGTTCGCCAGCTTTTCAAGCCAGTGGGGGGTGTACGGTGCGGTGCGCCTTGGTGCCTTAGCATGGCATGGAGTTTGAGATGGCTGCCAGCTGAATTAGAATAAACAAAATAAGAGCTCCTGAGACTATATTTCTGTGGTAAAGTGGGAATAAAGGGGCCCAAGGAGAAATTTTACCTCAGACTGTTCGCGGGCTTCTCGGGCCTTGGGGGGGGGGGTGCACGGCGCAGCACACCTCAGCGCCTCAGCATAGCAGGGAGTCTAAGATGGATGCCAGTTTCAGTGAGACTGAAATGCTTGAGGTGGTGGGAAGTGAGGCATCAGCTTTGGGCAGGGGGGCAGGGGAGCTGCTATGGCCGGGTAATGTGAACCAGCATGCAAGAGGCCCTGACCTGGTAGATAAATTTGTCAATCTACTTCAGAGTGCACTTTCTGCCAATACCAAGACTATTACTGATCATCTTACTAAGGAAATTGAGAAAGTGACAAGGAGCTTAGGAGCCCTGGAGAGGAAATTAGGAGATGTTATATTCACTCAGGAATCTCATTCTGCCAAAATTAATCAGCCGTGGAAAGATAATAGTGCTCTGCATGCTAAGCTTGAGGATATGGAAAACAGGGATAGAAGGTCAAATCTGCGTTTCAGGGGGTTACCTGAACATATGGAGGATGTGAAATCTGTGGTCACTGCTCTATGCAAAGAACTGCTCCCGGGAATTGCTATTGAATGCCTCGATCTGGACCGTGTCCATAGAGCACTGGGGCCTCGAAAGCCACCTGAGGAACCCCCACGGGACATTCTAGCGAAGTTTCACTTTTACAATACTAAAGAACAAGTGATGCGGGCTGCTCGGGATGCTGTTAACCTGTCATTTCAAGGCCACAAATTCCAGGTGTTCTCTGATCTTTCACCTGCAACAATGGCAAGACGGAGGGCGATGAAGCAGTTTCTAAAAATTCTACAGGACAGCAAAGTCGCCTATAAATGGGGTTTCCCCTTCCGTATATCTTTTTCCTATAGGGGCGATTCCGTTATGGCGGTATCTGTTGAGGAGTTAAAAAAGCATCTGGGTTCGGCGGGTCTCCTACAGGGCACAAAGCAGAACAGCTCCATGAAATCCCCCAGAACCAAAGATGACTCTCTCAAGATACAACGGGCAGGGAAAAGACCGAGACGCAGAGCACAATCGGTTGGGCGGCACTCATCTCATAGCTCCAGAGTAACTAGTAAATTGTGAGGTGATCCCACGTTGAGGTTCTTGGTTTATCTCGTCACTGTTGCCTGCGGCTGAATTTAAATATATGATTGTTACTTTGTCAGTGGTTCATCTGGAAGAAACGGACTAGCTGTTGGAGAGGGAAGGGAAGGAGAATTTTTTTTTCTTCCTTTTCTCTGACCTGTTTGATCGGTTGTTGTAGGATATTTTTTTGTGAATTGTAGCAAAAAAATTGGGGGGGGGGGGGGCTGAGAAGGGGAGCGGCAACACGATATTGTGGCTCTCTTTTTCAGGCCTCATATGTGTTTAAGTTAGTTGGCTCACATTTATAGCGTCTAGGTGTCAAGACTGGCAGATAGACATATTTAGTTTTATTTTACCATTTCCTTTTTTATTAGCTCAGTTAATCAAACTTGTCATTGTTCTATCCCCAGGTACAGCGGAGAAGAATCCCACCAGTACTTATAGAGTCTGAGGGAATTTTTCTCCCAATCTAAAAGTTTTCATTGCATTACTAAATACCTGGTTTCTTTTCTTCTTCTCCTCTCCTTTCGCTCCATCTCCTTTTCATTCCTTCATTCCCCCCCCCTCCTCCTTTATTTTCTCTCTCTATTCTTCTTCCCACTTTTTTTTCCCTTTTCTTTTAATATCAAGTTACAAGTTACACAATGGCTACTGTATTCTCACTCAATGTACAAGGGTTTAATTCACCACAGAAAAGAAGTTTAGCATTCCGTAAAATTAGATCATTGCATCCTGATATACTGTGTCTTCAGGAGACGCATTTCTCGAACAGCTCCAAGCCCAAATTCTTTGATTCCTCATATCCCCAAATTTTCTTGGCATGTGCAGACACCAAACAAAAGGGCATCCTAATAGGGTTTAGAAGGGGCTCCCAATTTCATTGCAAAAAAGAAATTAGTGATCCGGAAGGGAGATTTCTGATTTAGTTGGTTCCCTGCAGGATGTGGATGTAACAGTAGCTGGTTATTATTAAGCTCCAAATGTCAACCAGGTTAATTTTCTTTCTAAGTTTTTTGATGAAGTGGCGGTAGTAGCACAAGGCACGACCATAATCTGTGGGGATTCGAATATGGTTTTAAACCCCCATATAGACAGGCAGTCCTGGTCTGGTTCTCTAGTAACACCCCATATGACGACGACTGCTAGATCTTTTAGAAAGTTGTTGGATAGATGCTGGCTGGTGGACTGCTGGAGAGAGGCACACCCAGGAACACAAAATTTCACACATTACTCCCATCCACATGAAGTTTATACAAGAATTGATCATATCTTTTTACCGCAGAGAACTTTAGCGCTTATGAAATCAGCTAAAATTATTCCCATCTCATGGACTGATCATGATGGCTTGCTGCTAAAACTGGGCTCCCTGATCAGCAGACCATCAGAATATTCACGGTCTCTTAATGAGTCCATTGTTTCAGATGACGCAATTGTTAGCACTCTTAAGGAAGCTTAGCTTGATTACTTTGCAGTGAATGAAACCCATGAGGTATCGGCAACATTATGTTGGGAGGCCCATAAAGCTACGATTAGAGGGAAGCTGATTCAGCTGGCGGCTAGGAAGAAAAGAGATAGGAACGTGTATATTGACAGGCTAGAAAAAGAATATCTTCAGGTTTCGGAGGCAGCTAAGAATTGCGGGCCAAACTTCATAGAACGTCACAGGAGTTGAATCTGGCGCTAGCAGGAAGAGCAGAGAAAGCTTTGTGTTGGTTAAAGCATAAATATAATTGTAAAGCGAATAAACCAAGCTCACTATTAGCTAAGAAATTAAAAGCTCCACCACAAAGTTACTGACCGATTAGATTAAAGGATGAGAGAGGGGTTGTCACAAGTAATTCAACTAAGGTAGTAAAATTGTTCAAACAACAGTTGCAGAAGTTGTACTCTAATCCTTCACCACTGAGCTTGGAGACATTGGAGAGATTTTTTAGGGAAATCGACCTACCCAGCCTACCCGAAAATCTGAAAGAAATTTTAGATGATGAAGTTCAGCAATGGGAACTTCAATAGATAGTGAAGAATTTGAAACTTAATAAGAGATCGGGCCCAGATGGCTTCTCAGCCTGTTATTATAAAAAGTTTAGTGAAGTGTTAACTCCTAAGCTGACTGCAATGTTTAATAATATCAGAAATGGGGGTACTTTTACAGGAGAGTCACTCAGGGATTCTATCAGTATGATCCCAAAACCACTCTCTTTGGTCTAACTCCAGACCCATTTCCCTAATTAATTTGGACGTCAAAATCCTAGCTAAGGTGCTAGCAGACAGGCTCTCGGGATTCTTACCAAAACTGATAAATGACCAGGTGGGCTTTATACTGGGGCGACAGGCAGGGGACAATATTAAAAGGATTGTACAGTTGTCCCATATAGCAAAAGAGCGACAGGTCTCCTGGGAGTATCTGTTTTTCCTTTTGGAGAGATGGGGGTTTGGACCAGTATTTATTAATGTCCTAAAGACTCTCTACTCGTCCCCTTTAGTATATGCAAAGTATAGCGGGTATAAGTCTGAACCCTTTAAACTTTCTAGAGGGACAAGGCAGGGAGGCCCGCTTTCCCCCTCTTGTTCGCCCTGGTTGTGGAACCTCTGGCCCAATTGATTAAAAAAATCAGAGAACATATCGGGTCTGGAAGTAGTGGGTAGGCACCAAATTGTGTCCGTTTGCGGATGATGTCCTTTTATTCATTACAAAGCTAATGGTCTCTCTCCCTAATCTACTCCAAATTATGGGTAAGTTTGAGACTGGTGTCTGGGCTTCAGGTGAACCCGGCAAAATCCAAAGCGCTGAATATCACGATACCTAGTCCTGCACTCTAATTAAGACATCATTTGATTTTAGTTGGGAGGAAAAAAAGATCAAATATCTTATAATGATATATTTAACTGGCTCATATGACTCCCTGGCTTCAGCAAATTACACACCCCTCTTTCAGAAATTCGATAAGTTGTTAGAGCAATGGAAAGACTACAATGTGTCATGGCTGGGGAGGATTGCGGCAGTTAAAATGACGTTGTTTCTGTATGTCGCCAGAGTCCTTCCAACTAGAGTCCCCCCTCAACAGCTAAAAACATTACAAAGCAAGGGCATGTCCTTTATCTGGGGTAAATGCTTAGATGTAGGAAGGAGGGTGGGCTGGGGGTGCCAAATTTTGCAAAGTATTACCAAGCAGCTCAGATTGCACAACTACTTGCCCTCCATTCCACTTCAGATGTGCCAAGCAGGGTGCAGATTGAATCTGATGTATGCGCGCCAATTTCAGTGAATAACCTTTTCTGGTTTATTTAGACGGTTATTACAAAACCCTATTGTTAGACATTCGCTCCAAGTCTGGGATGATGTTAAATACTCGGCCGGACTGGTGTCCCCGTACCTCCCTCTCCTTTCTTTGTGGAACAATCCAATGTTTCCCCCCAGGGGCAGAGGACCCTGGTAGATTTAATACATGGAAGTATGCGGGCATACGGCAAATTTCAGATTGTCTGCAATCTTCAGAGGTCAGTACATTCCCACAGATGAGGGATAAATTTCACCTTCCATCTAATGAGCTTTTCTGTTTTCTGCAAGTTCGCCATTTTGTTAGATCCACGGTGGGGAATTGGCAGGAGTTTGAAAAACTAACTTTTTTTGAGACGCGCTGCTGTAGGGATCCCAGAGGCAGAGGAGCAATCTCAGAGATATATCATAACTTGGCCTCAAGGGGTACGGTTACATGCCCAACCTATACCACAATTTGGCACCATGAACTGGGTAGTGAGATGGATCAAGAAAAATGGCGGAGGATGAGGATCGCTTCCTTTGGTTGCTCGGCGTCTGTGACTTTAATCAAGGCTAACGTAAAACTAATGGCAAGATGGTATATGGTCCCAGAGAGAATGAAACACTTTTCCACTGAGTTCCAGGGGAACTGCTTCCGGGGGGTCATACCGGCATGTGTGGTGGGATTGCCCAGTAGTTAGGGGATTTTGGGCAAGAATCTTTAGAGTTCTCAGCAAGGTATGTGGTAGGTTTGTGGGTGGTCAGAGACCCTTGGGTAGCTCTCCTCAACGCCCCAATCCCCCACAGTTCTAGACTGAAAAAGCGGTTGATGTATTATATCCTGTCAGGGGCAAAGCTGGTGATAGCTCGGGCTTGGAGGTCTCCTACCTTGAGCTTCAACGCCTTTAAAAACAACAACTGCATTATGGCCATGGAAAAAATGTCCGCCATTCACAATGGGACTTTGGAGCTGTTCATGGAGGTATGGAATCCTTGGGTTCGGAATTTTCTACCTACAGATTTTGATGTAAACCTAATGAGCATCTGATCCTTCCTCGACCCCTTCCTTTACTCCCCCTTACCTCCCCCCCCCCCCCCCCGCCCTCATAGGGGTTGTTATTTTTCTATTAATTTATTTGAATGTAACTTTTTTAGTAACTCTTAAATTTATTTTCTTGTATGCAGTGAATAAGCTTCTGATTGTGACTTAAGTTGTCTGTAATCTTTAAATTCTGTGTATGAACAGTATTATGCTAATAGAATAATGTTCAGAATATACATAATAAAAGATTGATCAAGAAAAAATAAAAATAAATCGCCACTTATTGTAGACATTAAAATACAACTCTGTGAAGTACTCACCTGTAGAGTTGGTATTATATGCAGACAGCACGTCCTGCTCCAGACATAGTCCTTACATGTGGGTATACCTCCGCCTTCAGCGCCGTGCACTGCAGAATCATGAAGAAAACAAGCTCCTCCCGGCCCTACATATACCGAGGGACCTCCCACAAATCCCCAGCATTAACAAGCAGTGAGAGAAGAAGCCAGGAGGAAAACAACCACCCAGAGACTAGCAATAATATCCAAGATAATAATCACCACACAGGGGATCCAGAACAAGGTGAATCAGGGTGGGGTGGAGCAGGACGTGCTGTCTGCATATAATACCAAACTCTACAGGTGAGTACTTCACAGAGTTGTATTATTCTAAGCAGACAGCACGTCCTGCTCCAGACATAGTCCTTACATGTGGGACATCCAATAGCAGTGTCCATAAGTAGGGTGGGATCCCCATGAAAAAAGGCACAGCCAACCAGAAACAGCGCTGCCGCCTGTAACCTTGCTACCAGGAGCAACTAGAGCTAACTTAACTTATGAGGCCTAACAAGGCTAATGAAACACGAGCAGAGAACTAGTCAGCCTGCTCAACAACCAAGTGCATAAGGCCCAAACCAAGCACCGGTAGAAGAAATCCAAACCAAGGGAGGAGAATGAATCTCCCTTAACAAACAGGCCAGAATAACGGCCTAACCATGCTACTAACGATAACAGGGTAGCCATGGCAACCATAGAACCTTTCCCTTCAGGGAATACTAACCCTGGTCTCGGAGAGACCAACATAATACTACACATGAGCTAACAAGGCTCCTCAAGAGCCAAAATGATAATCAAGAGCTCAGAAGGACAATCAGCCAAGCGAGACCAGTCCAACCGGCTTCCCATATTCATGGGAGTAACCAGATCCTGCTGCAGGAAGGATGGGGACGTCTATAAGCCTGACGGGCATAGCCCCAACCCTGGACAGGAAGCAGTCCAGAGACTCCCCAACGCCTAAAAGGGATACAGATCCCTTTTAAGCTCAGAGTAAGCAGAACACCAGTCCAAGGACCCTAGGTTCTGGAATAGAGAATAACAACCCTCCGCCTGGACTCAAGCTTGGTGCAAGGCGGACACATCCTCACCAAGACGGTGTACAGATATAAAAAAGCTGTAAAATGTAAAAAGGACTAGGCTAAGAGAGCCGTCTCCTATGACGCGCCTCAGACTGAGGCACTCGCCCCGAAAGAGTCGTCTGAGGCAGGGAACAGTTCAGACAAGAACCTGAATAAGACCCAGGGAAAACCCTTAGCAGGGCAACAGGATAAGCAACCTCCCCCTCAAGGGAGCCTAGAATTCTCTGGGGAATGCGCCTGAGCCACCCCTGAGGAATGCTCAACGCCGAAGCTTGAAACTAGTCTCTACCGAGGACAAAAAGGGAGAGCCCTGGAGCCTCTCAAGGAACTGAGTTGGAGGACCAACTCCCGCCATGCCATAAGGACTCCGGTACCCATGGGTAAGACCTCATTCCATAGGGAATAGGGAGCTAGTCCCAGCCATCCAACTAGGGCGCCAACTCCCACCATAGCTGGTGGAAAAGGGAGAAGAATAAAAAAGGGAGGGATCTAGACCCAACCCTCCAAGGGGAAGAGACACCCAGAGGGAACATTTCTGATAGGGTTAATAGTGATCGTCCAAACCCTGTGAAGGGAATGACGTAGTAAGGAGCCTGACTAGGCATAACAGCCCACAAGAGAGGGCACATAGTACAACTGTCTCCAGCAGAAAATGTGAATCAAACCACACAGGGCCACTCAAGGCCCCCAGTGCAACAGTTGACCCTTGCCACAGCAAGCCTGTTCAGAACCCCACCTAGCAAGGTGTAAGAAGGGTCAGACAAAGGGTAGAATACCCGTACAAAAAAAGGCCAGACTAGGTCACCATGACCAAGGCCAGAGAGTCCTGGGACAATCACCCAGGGCAACGCATTAGGACCTTAACCCGGACAGAGTCTCTGTAACAGTCACGGGGCCACGGCCCCAACCAGTCGGCTCATAGAGACACTAGGGAAGGGTCTAGACCCAACCCTCCAAGGGGAAGAGACACCCAGAGGGAACATTTCTGATAGGGTTAATAGCGATGTCCAAACCCTGTGAAGGGAATGACGTAGTAAGGAGCCTGACTAGGCATAACAGCCCACAAGAGAGGGCACACAGTACAACTGTCTCCAGCAGAAAATGTGAACCAAACCACACAGGGCCACTTAAGGCCCCCAGAGCAACAGTTGACCCCAGTCTCCCAGCACAGTAGTACAGCCAACGAGCCAATACCAATGAAGCGCAAGGAGTGTAAAAACCTCCACTAGATCAGAACCAGACCCTACAAGACGTGTCAACCCGTTCCGAGACCTTCTTCCCATAAGGCTGGGACAGGCCACTGACCAAACAGACCAAGAGTCCTCAAGAGACAAGTCCTAAGGGAAACAGGCCAGCAAGCCAGGACCCATCAAGGCACAATGTGAAGACCTACCAATGTTATGAAAATGGGCCCCCCCAAAGGGGCCCCCCTTAGGTACCTCGGGGAAATCCATAAGGAATAGAACCCCTTTAGTGACCCTGCCAGCCTTGGTTCCCATGGCGACCATCTACAGGGATAGCAAGAAGGAAGTGATGTCCATCGACAACTTCCATGAGTAGACCAACCAGAAGGGAACTCCCATAAAACCCGGGGGAACGTACTGAACTATTTCCAGGGGTGTTGTGACCCATCCAGGATAAGTAACCCAAGGAGCCGCAGGCCCCAAGGACATCTGGAGAAAGGAACAGCCTCGGCCGCCAGCAATAGGCCCACCAGCCGCAAGGTGAATGTAATGAGACTACACAGGGGACAAGGCCCCCTTCATACCAAGGCACCCAATTCAGAAGGGAAGGTTAAACCTGGACCCATCTAAATGCCACCCCGTAGGGAGAGTATGACTCAGATTACACCAGGCAATAGATGTGCCTAAGCACCAAACCAAATGATCCAAGAGAGCCCTAAGTCAATAGAAACTAGTGCGGACAGCACCGGTGAATGAGCATGAAAGCGATCCCATACTCGCCTTGGCGAGCCCTCTGGGAAACAGGGGAGGGACCCCAGACAGGACCCTAATATATGGGATGGTCCTGCAACACCGGCTGAACAAAAAGGACTAGGCGTCCAGGGGGAACAAGGGACCGAAGGGGAAAAGGATCCTCACAGGCATCAAGATGTTCACTTGACAAGGGCGACTGCGGCCCAACAGATGGATACCAAGTAGGCAGAGCCCGTGGAGCCTAGATGCCAGGTCTAGAGCGCCTGATCTGGGCAGACTGCGTCATCCCTAGGAAAAGCAGAGTGAATGCAATTATCAGCCAAGGCCAACCTAAAAGAAGGCCCAGCCCCTCCAGGCCAAACTCTACCTGTGTCAAATCACTAAGGGAAAAAACAGGGACTAGAATACCCCTGACTAATTCTGAAGGGAACTGCCTAGAACACTCCATTCTTTTAAGACCCGCGTCCAGGTGGCCATAACCTGAAATCGCCTGAACGAAGCATGGCATCCTGCCATAAGAGCCAAGTGCTGTGGCAGTTCCCTCGCCCGCGGGGCGAAGGCGTCCCTTCATGCTTGTGAGGTTTTGGCAGATTTTGGTTTTGACCTGCCAGAGGTCCCAGGGCGCTGCCTACCTCCCCTGGGACGAGCTTCCAGCCCAAAAAGTTGGAAGCACACTTCTGGTTCTCGTTTAACAGAAACGTAAGGGGGGGGCGGGGAGTCCCTGCCCCTGGGCTGCCTGCTCGACCGTCTGCGCGAGGGCGCCTTACCCTTTTTGCCAAAAAGGTCCAACCTGGCCCCGAATAAGCGACGTCCTCTAAAGGGAATACCAGTAAGAACCTTTTTAGTATCATTGTCAGCCCCCCACTGTCGCAGCCAAAGCAGGCGACGAATAGCCACCACAAGGGCCGAGGTTCTAGCACACATTTTAATCTGACAGTGCATTGAAGACCTCACAAGGGAGATCCTCCGGCTGCTGGTCAATTATCTTCCTGAACAGTGTCCTCGTGGCCACCGAGGTAACAGCCGCAGCACAGACCGGGTGCAGAGCCGTCCCTACACAAGAGAAGGCATGGGAGGCCAATCTGTCCATGCGCCGGTCCTCAGTATCCCGAAGGGTACGAGAAGGGGAGGCCGCCATGAAGGGAGGGTTAACAACCCCAATGATTGGAGCATCCACCTCTGGGGGAACTGACCATCGTTCGACCAAATCCTGGGGAAAGGGGTACTTCCAGTCCCAAACCCCCGGAACCCCTGTAAGTTTACAAGGAGATTCCCATTCCTTAGATATGAGATACTGGAAATGATCCTGCTCCAAAAATTCCAGGCGCGGTGTCGCCGTGTGGAAACTCTCCCTCTTGGGCTTAGGAAACTCTCCCGGGGGAGAGATGGACAGCACTTCAAAAATCTTAATAAGTAACTCGTCGGTTTCACACAGGCCCCAGGACTCCGGGCCAGAACCGAGCGGTTCCAAAACAACTCGTCTGGGGAACTGGACCCCGAGAACAGATCACCATCTTTAGACTGATCAAGACCCTGCATAGCGGCAGGTTCTTCGGTTTCAGTGGAAAACCTATAGCTAGGTGGCATCGGGGATCGTTTCTTCCCAGCGCCCAAGCGCTCCGCCAAGCCCGACATAATTTGCTCCGCGGTGGGAACCTTGCGCGGCACCACTTGCTGGTCATCCCCGCTCGAGTGCGACTCACTGGGAGTGAGATTCAAGTCGGGGGAGACAGGTGTATTGAAACGAGGTGCAGCTACTGGTAAACCCGATTGCAGGGCCAGCGCTTGTTCAGCACACGGTCCGCAGACCCGTGCTCTGTCAGCGTCAGCGTGGGGTTGTCTACACATGGTACACAGCCGGTCTTGTCCCCGCGGGACCCCAGACACCAAATTCTGAGATGCCTCCATATGGTGATTAATCTATGAATATGCCAGTAGGGATTTATGCTGTAAGCAACCCTGGATGCCCCAATACCTGCTGGGAATGTGGGAGAATCTAAATATAACCCCGTGAGATATATATATATATATATATATATATATATATATATATATATATATATATCAGGCCGGGAGAAGCCACTGGAAGCTTGGCGTCTGAAAGACATAAGGAGAAGAGAGGGTGTCAGAACCATGCGCAAGAGAAGAAAAGGAACGCCCGCGAGGGCACTTACAGCAACCAAGGGAGAGGGAGGATCGTGACCGCGCGCGCGGGAAGACCGACAAAATGGCGCCAGCGAACCTCGAAGGGCGGGCCAGAGCTGTAGGTGACGCGGAACGCGCCAAACCAGACCACGCCCACCCCGGAGAGCGCGGAACAGGACAGGAAAAGAACAGAAATAGACGCCATGGTGTCGCAAGACAGAGCCGCCTGACGCGCCAAGTCACATATTTTAAAGGCGCTGCGGCCAACATAAAAAATAATGTTTAAAGCGCGGCTCTGACCCCCGGAAAACCGATAGGGCTAAGGCAAGGCGTGTGATATGGCAAGCTTAGGCCAACGTACACACCCTCTTTTTCCCCCCACTAACAGGGGGAACTAAGGAAGAAGGTGACCCAGCACTCGGGGTTCACCGCTACATGGGGCGTGGGGCAAGGTGCAGGAGGGGCATCCACTATGAGGCTCACCATTAGCCTAGACCGCCTACCCCATGGATGGGGATTGCGGTGGAGCATGGCTCCGTAAGCACACTAGGTGCCGCCTACCTTCACCCGACCAACGCAGCCCAGGCTGGGAGGCATGTTACTCACAAAGAGGACGGGTGGAAATAGTCCCGCAGGGCCTCAGGCTGTCAAGCCCCGCTCGCCTGCGAGAGCGTGATACTTCATGTCTTCGCAGTTTCAGCACTGCAGAGGAATCTGGGGGATTTGTGGGAGGTCCCTCGGTATATGTAGGGCCGGGAGGAGCTTGTTTTCTTCATGATTCTGCAGTGCACGGCGCTGAAGGCGGAGGTATACCCACATGTAAGGACTATGTCTGGAGCAGGACGTGCTGTCTGCTTAGAATAATCATCCAACAGTAGGTGGAACAGACATAGACAAGGCGCTGCTACGCGTTTCAGAGGGAAACCTCCTTAATCATGCATAAACCTTTGTCTAGGTCTGTTGACCCACCTTCTGTTGGATTATTTTAATGTCTACAATAAATGGAGAGCCTCTAAATAGAGAAACCTCTATGCAGCTCCAATGAAGTGGGCAAACACCCATTTTACATTAAAGAAGAAACCAGCAGTGACCAGCCTTGAATCTAAAAGATTCCGTTAGGCGAAACCTCCCTGGGTTACATACATCATTCATTCGCCCAGGAAAAATGCAGGCAGAAAATACCATTTTGTGAGTACTCACCTGAAAAATGGATATTGTTGGTGTGCCACACACCCCGCTTCACTTCTAAATATTCTTCACTTATTGGGTTAACTCGCCGCCAGTTGACGTAGTGCAGAGAGGAAGTCTTGTAACGAGCCCCCTTCCGGCCTATATATACCTGGTACCTCCCTTCAATCACCAGTATATTAAAAAAGCAGAAAGACAAGGTACCAGTATTCCACCGGTAACCTCAAAATCAATTTTGATATAAATAAAAAAGGGCTTCACCATATAAAAGCTTCGGAAATACCGAAAAGGGTGGGAGTGAAGCGGGGTGTGTGGCACACCAACAATATCCATTTTTCAGGTGAGTACTCACAAAATGGTATTATTCTTGGTGTGCCACACACCCCGCTTCACTTCTAAATATTCTTCACTTATTGGGACATCCAAAAGCAGTGTCCACAAGGGATGGGCATCTCAAGGCCAGGTGAAGCATAACTTAAATGACTGCAGTCTGCAGAACTTTGCGGCCAAAAACAGCATCCGCTGAGGCTCGCACATCAACTTTGTAAAACTTAGAAAAAGTGTGAACAGAAGACCAAGTGGCGGCCTTACAAACTTGTTCAACAGAAGCTTGGTGCTGAAAAGCCCAAGACGCCCCAACGGCGCGAGAGGAATGAGCAGTAATACGAAAAGGGGGAACTCTTCCCTTAGCAGAATAGGCCGCAGTAACGGCCTGACGTATCCACTTGCTAATGGCAGATTTGGCTGGTGCCAAACCCTTCTTAGGCCCATGGGGCACAACAAAAAAGGAATCCGTCCTACGAAAAGGAGATGTGATAATCAAGTAGTACTTAACACAGCGTACTACATCCAAAAAATGCAAAACCCTCTCTTTGTCATTCTTAGGATTAGGACACAAGGAGGGGAGAACAATATCTTGGTTCAAATGAAAAGCAGAAACAACCTTAGGAAGAAAGTCTGGCTTGAACCGAAAGACCACTTTATCCTGATGCCTCTCAAAGTAAGGCGCCTGGATAGACAAGGCCGCCAACTCCGAGACACGCCGGACCGAAGTGATCGCTACCAAGAAGACAATCTTCTGAGTCAGGGTAGACAAAGCAATATCTTGCAAAGGCTCAAAAGGAGGAGCCTGAAGAGCAGAAAGAACCAAATTCAAATCCCAAACAGGGAGTAATGGTTTCCTGGGAGGCCGCACATGCGTAATCCCCTGGAAAAAAGTTTTAACTAAAGACTTAAGCGCAACACGCTTCTGAAAAAAGATAGATAAGGCAGAGACCTGCCCTTTCAATGTACTTAGCTGGAGACCAGAGTCCAGCCCTGATTGTAAAAACTCCAGAATCCTGGAGACCGAAAAGACCCTACAAGGAAAAGATCTTATCTCACACCAAGCGATATAGGCTTTCCAAGTCCTATAGTAGGTGATGGAAGAAGACCTCTTCCGGGCACTGATCAGAGTCTTAATGACTGAATCAGAAAGACCCTCCTCCTTCAGGATGGAGGTTTCAGCAGCCAGGCCATCAAACCCAGCGCTGGTAAATTGGGGTAACACAATCGACCCTGAGTGAGCAGATCGGGCCGAAGAAGCAGAACGAACTGGTCCACTGCCAGCCGAACGATGTCTGCGAACCTCACTCGCCTTGGCCACCTTGGGGCCATGAGAACGGCGGACACCTATTCCAAAGCCAACTTCTGAAGCACCCTGCCCAGCATGGGCATCGGAGGAAACAGGTATAGAAATCCCAGAACTCCCCAGCTCAGGGACATGGCGTCCACTGCCAGAGCCAGAGGAACCTGGGAGAGCGACACGAAATTCGGGAGCCTGTGATTGTGACGAGAGGCAAACAGGCCCACCTCCGGGGTCCCCCACCTGAGACACAGTGAGCGAAACACCTGAGGATGGAGAGAGGATGGAGAGCCTATTCCCCCAGACGGGGAGAGCCCCTGCTCAACCGGTCCGCTACCTGGTTCTTCACCTCTGGAATGTAAACCGCCGAGAGACAAGGAACATGGGACACCGCCCAGGTCAGGATCAGGGACACTGCTCTGAGAGCACTCAGACTGCGAGTCCTTCCCTGAAGACCGATATAAGCAACCGCTGTTTGATTGTCTGAACGTATCTGGACCGGAAGGCCCAGAACGAGCTGTCAGAAGAGCACGCACCTGACGGATGGTTCTCAGTTTCAGAATATTGATGGGTAAGTGGGGCCTTTGAGGTCCCCACTGCCCCTGAAACTGCAGCTCCTTCCAGAATCCGCCCCATCCCGACAGACTGGCGTCCGTGGTGACAATTTCCCAAAGGAGGGTCAGGAAGGACCTGCCCTACACAAGATTGGTCGAGACCAACCACCACAGGAGGGACTGCCGGACCCGGGAGGACTACTGGAAGGACTGATCCAGCGACCGAGGCTGCTGGTCCCAAGACGCTAACAGAAAGAGCTGGAGCGGTCTCGTGTGAACTTGGGCAAAAGGAAGAAACACTCTGTGTTGATGAGAGTCCAGGCCGGGACGAACCGACCCATCTCTCTCGGGGACTGCGAAAAGATTGGAGCAGAAAACGAGGCCCATCTCTAAGCGTGGCACCGGCCAGATGACCGCCATCTCTAACAGATTCCTTACCGACGGCAGGAGCCCCTGCGTGGCCAAAGGATCGATGGGCACCCGAGACCGAACGAACCGTGAAGGAGGGTGAGACCCGAATTCCGGGTCGCAACCGGCCAACACTACCTCCTGGATCCATCTGCCTGGAACCACTTGGTTCCAAACCTGGGAGAAGTGTCGCAATAGTCCCCCCACCCGCACGGGTGAGGGCAGCCCCTCATTGTTGAGTGGGCTTATCAGCAGGTTTGGGCTTGGTGCTCCAGGACTGAGCGGACCGGCCACGGCCCCTCCCCCGAGTCCAACCTGCACCTCTGGTAGCGGGAAAGGAAGCACCCCTGCCCGCTCTGAATCCTCGAAAGGAAGGCCTACCGGAACCTGCCCCCCTAAAGGGGACACGAGGCCTCTTGCGTTGTGGCATCTTACCAACCTTTGCGACTGAATCAATTTTCTCCCCAAACAGACGCAACCCCAAAAAGGGGGGAGCTGTGAGCACCCTTTTAGAAGCCGCATCCGCTGACCACTGACGCAGCCATACTGACCTGCGAATAGCCACCAGCATAGCCGCTGCCTTGCTACTCATAGCCAGTGCATCGTCCTGAGCGGATAGGACATAGGACAAGAAAGATTCACACTGCTTAAGCGCAGTAAACTGTTTATAAGCGGGATTGAGATCCTCATACAGCCCCTGAATTAAAGACTTAATCGCCAATAGCAGAAGGGTTGAAGCACATACCGGGCGCAACACTGACCCGGAGTAAATAAAGCCATGTCGCGCGTATTGGTCAATCCGACGATCTTCCCCATCTTTAGGGACAGTGGTCTCAGCAGACTGTACCATAGCCGTGCTGGAGAGCCCTAGCACAGGGGTATCGACGTCAGGAGGGACAGACCAAAGCTTTACCAACTCTGGCGGAAAAGGATAACGCTTTTCCCAAATGGAAGGAATTCCAGATAACCGCGTGGGATGTTCCCATTCCTTAAGAACCACCCTCTCAAAGTGGTGTTGTCTGGGAAAAACCCAAAGCGGCTGAGGCTCCTTAAACAACTGACCCTTTGGCAGGGTGGCTGCCTCAGGTGGATCTAAATTCAAAATTTTAAACATTTGAGCCAGAATGGAGGGGGTGTCAAAGACAACCCCCTCCGACCAATCGCCAATCACATCAGCCTCAAGCTGATCTGTAGGCTCATCTGACTCCAACGGGAATTCATCCTCGTCCGAGGACCCATCGGACCATTCCACAGGCTCGCATAACTCGTCCTGTGGAGCCGAAGGTATCGGAGTCAGGTGCCTCCGTTTTGCAGCGGCCTTTAACGCTGCTTTAACGGGCACTACTTTCCGGGGGCTGGGCTGTGCAGCCACCTCGGAATGCGAATCCCCACTTTTGGCAGTGCCATGCGGGGTCCGGAACAGGGAGGGAGAGGAAGGAGATGATGAAGGATGCGATGGGCCCGCAGCCGAAGCAACGGACTGGCGCGCAATAGTCTGCTTTGCACAAGGGATGCAGATAAAGACATCATCAGCTGGGAGTAGAGCCCCACAACTTACACACCGTTTCCGGCAATTACGGAAGCCTCCATATGGTGATTTATGGTATTCGCAATACTTGGGTCTTTTAAGGCATAAGCCAACCCGGGATGCCCCTTTATTTGTTAATGTCCCGGAAGGGAGGATTTTTTTTTTTTTTTTTAATTAAGTTAAGGTCCCCTTTAATAAACTATATATATATATATATATATATAGATTATATATACAAGCATTAATAAATATCCCAATAAATATTCAGGCAACATAGAGCCAGAGGGCCACCATAAGCAGGGATCTCGGGATCTGTAAGGCAAAAGAAACCACAATCAGATCCTCACATGTGTATAAGAATCATATAGGCATAGCACAAAAATGCCTTAAAAGATGAGCAAAATCATGCCCCCTAATAAAATATGACTCCCCACCATATCCAACACAGAAAGATATGCACTTCCCACTTAACGGCCCCACAAGGTGGGGCCGCTTACCTGGACCAAGCGAAGGCAGCAGCCGGAGAGCAAGACCGCAGCCAGCACCACAGCACAGAAGTGCGGCCGCACAACGCCGCATGATGCCGCCGCCGGCGCCACGCCCCCGATGCCGCGTCACCGGGACCCGCCCCCTACGCCGATCAGTACAGCCTTTCAGCTGGGGATTACACCAGATGGGCCACTACACGTGCGTCCAGGCAGCGGAGGGGGGAGGACAATAAAGACCGCACAGCGCAGCCTATGCGAATAAATTACATACAGTGCCAGCGGGGAAGGGGGGAGGGGGGTAGGGGGCCACTAAAGCAAAAGTCTGCTTTGAAAAAGCGGCCAGCCACCTACCCAGCGCGGTCTGCCATTCAAGCAGACCTAAAAGTATACACATGCTGAATAAACTTAATGCATAACATGAACATACACACGTTGAAATAAAGTGATACAAGTGAAACACACATACTAAAAGCATACCCTCAACCCCCCCCCCCCCATAGTGAAGGGAGAAGGGACCGTAGCGGGGGAGAAAAGGGGCTACGGGGACCCTCGGGACAGGGGCATCCCATTTCCGGATCACCATGCCGGATAGCCGCATTGCCCCACGCATGAGGTCGAGAGGTAGGAGATAAGCTCCTAGGCACTTAAAGTGCCATCTACCATTTGCCCGGTGAGCAGCCTAGGCTGGGAGGCTTCCATTCCACCATTAAGGTATACACACTCAAACCGGGCAGAAATAGACCAAAAGGGGGGTGGCGGGGTAAGAAAACCCCGGCCTACCTGTAAGCAGGAGACTTCCATCTTCTGACTTGTCAAGCAGAGAGAAAAATACTGGTGATTGAAGGGAGGTACCAGGTATATATAGGCCGGAAGGGGGCTCGTTACAAGACTTCCTCTCTGCACTACGTCACCTGGCGGCGAGTTAACCCAATAAGTGAAGAATATTTAGACGTGAAGCGGGGTGTGTGGCATACCAAGAATATAACTATTTTACCCAGGACAGACATAGAAGTTGAATCATTTTTCCCTCCCAACCTGGCACCCTCTGCTGTGGCAATACATTGGATAGGTTAGACGGGCACCCCTTACGTGGGAGTTGGTTGCACACTGGCTTCTTTTATAGGCATCATGCCTAGAGACAGGATTGGAGGCAGTACTGCACTCTACAGTGGAACACAGTGTAACAGTGCATCACTGGTCGGAACCACACAAAGGTCTGCTGTGTCCGAAGCCTTGGAGTGACCAGGCTGACTGAAGGGGCATGGCCTAGCTGGCATCTGTCTGAGGGCCACATAAAAAGGCTTGGTGGGTCGCATCCGTTCCCGGGGCCTCGAATTTAATACATAGACTCTAGAGTCCTCTCATAATTCAGTATAGGAGCACAATTGATAGTGGCCACTTTGAAGTGGCAATGTTACACCTCATATTTACTCATAAGTCCTCAGTTTTTAGATAGAACTTTTTAATTTCAGGCAGAGCAGAGTGCAAACCCTTTTGCATTACGTTGTGGGGGGTAGATTGAAGGTTAGTAATGAACAGTAATGAAGACCACACAGAAATGTGTTAACTCCTCTGTATTTTATTTGAAAAAAATACAAAATGAGGCTTATTTTACATTATCTTGAAAACTGTATTACCCTTATCAAGGTTGGCACACGCTCATAATACCCCAAGCTTTAAAAAAATAAAAATCAGAAATGGAATAACTCTAAATTAAGATAAACTCACAGCATTAAGCTTCTTCACCAGAAATCTAAAACTTGATTGTCTTATACAAATACTTTTTTTTTCACAAATAATCGGTCAGAGAATCAATACAATGCATTTATTAGGCATGGCTGTAAACCCCTTGTAAATACAATAAAAAGCAAATTGCAGATTGTAAATCTTAACCCCCTCCCAAAAATATGGCTCTGTTAAAAATTCATATGAGTATTCACAAAATAGATTTTTTTTTCGATTTTCTTCATTTTAAGAAACTGCAGAAATCACATCTTTGGAATATTATTGCTTGAATTTACAGTGTTGTATTTCTGGACACAACTCTTCTCTGCAAGTATCTCCATAGACTGTGTTTTTAGGATAAGGTAGCTAGTGTAGTTAATTAAAAGTTTAAATATTTAAGCAAGAGTGTTGAAACCTGGTCGAATGCACTGGCCACGTTAGACTCCTTGTAGGCGAGAGAAGACCCTCCCAGTGGCCAGTAAGTTTGAGTACCCAGAGTTCCACCATGATAGAACTCTTAGGTTTTAACTGAAAGTCAAATTACACAAGAGTACAGGTATATAGGCATTTAGAAGTTCCAAAATGTTCTGACTCACTACATCAAGCCCTTGGGTTTCAAATTAATTACATCAAGCCCTTGGGTTCCATTTTCGCCTTAGTTTGCTGGACACAGTCAAAATTTAAGTTGCATTACTATTTAAGGAAAAGGGAAAAGGTTTTGAGATTAGATTCGAGTTGAATTCAAAACAGTATGATGTCACTTCCTTCCTGAGCACCACTCCATTCCTCCATACACATGTGCAGATCAGCTGGGACCCTACAGGCATATTTTGTAACCATTCCTTATTCTTGTTTACTACTATCTAGATTAAAGATGAAGAGCCTAAAATGAAACCCAGATCTGGTCTTGGGGTGCTTCATTAAAGCGCTGGTTATTTTAGGAAAAGGAGAGGCTTTTTGGAGGCTTGATGGGAAGCCTATGTCTGCTTTAAAAAGAACTCTGCAGAATCCCGTCTACTTATACACTAAAGCCTGACATTAGCTCATTTCACAGGTAGGGGAAGCAAAATGGGCTTAAGATTAAAGTGGACCAACACCCAGGATTTTCACTATCCTGGGTGTTGGTCCACTTCCGCGGGGCACCGCTCCCACGTGACTCGCTCCACCAATCACAGCCGACAGACAAGCGAGGTCCGTCGACGGACAAGGTGAGAGCGCCCGCCACCTCTCGCGCGTCCCTCTTACAGGAAGCGCCCGCGCCGGCCATTCACAAACGGCCGGCGCACGCCCTGCTAGAGGGATGCGCGAGAGGCGGCGGCCCGTGCATGAGCCGTTGGAACGAGGAACAGGTAGGATTTGAGGCAGCGGGGCACCCCCGATCGGGGTGCACCGCAGGCAGGGAGCTGATCGCGGCCGATCAGCAGTGGGTGTTGGTCCACTTTAAGTTTGGTGTAGGTAAGCTTTAATACAGGTCCTACAGAACACCTAAACCCCCTTATATAACATTTTACAGCACTAAATGTACCGATTACCTTCTAATTAGGCTATATTCAAACATATCAGGTTGGGAAGTCCGTTTTGCATTCACTTTTTTGGTTTGCATTTGCATCTGCATTCTAAAACAACCTCTCTTAATGGGGTGCGTTTGCAACAAGGGCGCAGCAGGCAGGACTTTCTGCGGCCACATTTTTCCTCTCTTTGCCACACCAGAGAGCTGTGCAAGGAGCCATAGATTTTGTTTTGCAGTACTACAGCCATGAACACAGAGCATGCAATACCAGGTGTGAATGAAGAGTTAAAACTACAATTAAATATCCTTAAAACACAGTCTGATGGTACTTAAAGAAGTCCTTACATCTATATTTGTACATAGAAACTACATTTTTAATTTTTTTTTTTTTTTAAATATAAAAAACTAAATAGCAGTCATTTGTTTGTTTTCACCCTACAAGAGCAGGCTCAATTTGTTCAAGTTTTAGTTTCTACAAATACCACACCATGTTATGTAAGATACATGTTCCTACAACACTGCGAAACAAAAACTGAGCGGCTACAGAAAGCAGGACACCAGTGTAGACAACTTTATAACTTATGTTGTGGAAATATGGAGTAAAAAAAATGGCGTGCCATTGCCCAGGTACCCATTGTCCAATTACATTAGGAATGTTTTAACAGTCCATAAAAAACCTAAGGCTACACTGAATTGTCAGAATGCCTAAGGCCAACCAAGAGACAGTGTTGGAAGAATATCCTCAAATTTCACCAAGAAATGTTTCAAGGAAAAACCCACCTTGGGAACAACTAAGGACAGCTAAACACAGAATACGCCACACCTCCTGGCTGAAGGCAGGAAGCCTGAACCGCAGGGACAGTTTAGACCACCAGCACAATCCGCCACTCTGGTGAAAAATGATTGAACTGATCAGCTACATCCTTACTGCCTATGGCCATCAAACAGTTTACAACATATCACTTGATACATAAACATCCTGAACCCTGACTTCTGCGGCCCAATAAGACAACAGGACATCCACTCTGTTCAGCATTTACCTGCCAAGGTCTGCGCATAAATTAGAGATGGTCTACGCACAGTAATATGAAATCTTTAAATACAATTGTAATAGAATTAATGTCACACAATTACAATAACATCCAAACTGTGTGTATTGTCTAGGTAGGGGCACCTCCGGTGGTACTCTAGATCAAGGGTTCCCAACCAGTGATACTCTACACCTTTTCAGGTACCAGGTAGTACTCAGAAGTTACAGAATGACCTGCTCCCCAAACTCATCTTCTGCCATCTATACTTTACTCAAGCCTGATTTGGTCAGCAAGTACAAAACTGCTCCAAATGGTGATGCAAACAATCCATTTTGGGCACTTTGTGTGTTTTTAACATAGCTGGCAAATGAGAAGTGATACTTTATGACACCAATGTTAGGAACCTCTGCTCTAGATCCTATCAGTTGATGCTTGGCAAGGTTGCAGAATGATCTGTGCAGGGTTTGGGAATCCCTTGTTTAGGTGCCAGTTTAGACTAACTTTTTCTGACCGGCAGCTTTGTGTGGATAAGTTGTGATTTTCAAAGTAGCATCATGCATCCATATATAAAGCATGGTGATCGCTCATGGATGCAGTGCAGTTGCTTTGTGAATGCGTAATAATGTGTAAAAAAATGTGCATTCTATAACCACTTTATGACTATTTGCCCAGGGCTTTAGGAGACATGGGGTCGATTCAGAGCCAGGTGAGAATTCTCATGTATTTTTTATTAGAGAAAATAGCGATTCACTTTCACTGGGTGTAGATTTTCACCTTGCATCAGGTGCTGGAGAGATTGATCATGACGACACAATGAATGTAAATGGCTGTTCTGGCACAGCCTGTGTCCCACACTTCTTGAGGGATCAACCCAATGACAAACAAGATGTGAATGATACAAATAGACGGCATTCTACAAGGAATGTGCTGCATAGAAAGTTGAGTTTTATAGAATGCCCAATTTTAAAAAAATGCACCTATTTAGTTTGTCTCCTTCTATAGAAATCCTTAGGATTCCAGTTCAAAAAATCTAAATAATAAAAGTGATTAAAAAGTTAAGAGTGAGTTTCCACGATGATTTACACTAGAGAGGAACAATACCCAGGAGAGTGAAAATACCGGGTTTTGTTGCTCCCTCCAATTAGGATGGCCATGTATCCGTTGTGGCAGCTGCTGAGACTGTTTTATATTAGACTATATGCTTTCTCCAGTGAGGTGCTTCGTCTGTATAGATGTGAAGGAGGGTTTGAGATAAATAGTAAAGGTTGGGGAGATGCCAAGAGAAGAAAATCAACGCCCCTCATTCACAAGCCTAAAAACTGTCAGAAAGACCAAGACCTTGATGCCTATAGGGGTCAGTCAAGTTCTTTAAGCCGACTAAAAAGTTCAAAGGTAACTTTGTGGCCAATGTCAAGGCACCATCATTTGAAAGATACTTTGATTCAGTGGTGTACCTACAGTAGCAGCTGCTGTGGCCGCTAGATCTATACCAATACAGGATAAACCTCCACATAAAAAAAAGTATGCATGCCTTCATTGTGGGGCTTACCAGTTTCAGAAAGGGGGTGGGTTAGGGAGAAATAGACCAGGATCAGACAAAATTAGGCCTGCTTTGATTTACTCTCGTCACAATGCACCCGGTTGGATGAGAATAGTCTTCAGATAATACTATTATGCAGGGGAAACCAAAACTGGAAAGGAAATGCCCTGTTTGTGCGTGTATTAATGTGTCCTAAACAAAACACAAATGCATCCATCATAGTGCGGTGCATCCACCAACTGTAAGCCTAGAAATATTACCTTGTCACCTGCTATTAGTGTTGCTTCTAAAATACAGACCTAACATACAAATATACCCCCTCTAATCAGGTTTTTTTCTGTTAGCATTCTGAACACTGTAGCATTTAGCAATTATAAATTACACAACCTCACAAAAAATCCAAACACGCTCCAACAGAAGGTTTACGTATGGCCTCACAACATAAGTTACACAAAAAAACAACTAAAAACATCCAGAACCAACAGCCCTATTCCATAAATAGATTATTAACACAAGTCCCACTAAGAAAGTACAAGCAAATGCAAACCTGGCAACAAACGCAATGGAGTAAACTATACACACACACAGAAACACACAATCATGACTAGATTGGAATGAAAGAAAAAAACTAAAATAAAAAAAAAAAAATTAATACCCTATAGAGACTAGAAAACAAGACCTAAACTGATAGTGTTCTGTCCCAGAGACTCTGGATCTGCTTTGCAAGTGACTTCATGGGGTCAGTGACACCCTCTGCTCCCTTGTGAAGTGTTTGGTTAGGGCTGGTCCACTTGAGGTGAGGGCAGTCTTTTTGAACTTCTTATGTATCTGTAAAATAAGGGGAGAGCTAAATTAAGGACCAACCAAAAAAAAAACTTTTATTTTTGCAGGATTAACACAATTATTTCATGATGAAACTCTTAAAGAGTGCTTATCATGCATACACAGCAGAGGCCATTTATTTTTCAATTAAGAAAAAGATCATGTTAAAGAAGAACTGCTGTAGCGCTGTTGAGATGTGACCCTACTACCCTTATGTCCCCCAAAGCTATTCAGACAGTGTAAAACCCACTGGTTCTCAAGATCAAGTGGGACATGCAGGTCTGTCCTCAATTCACTGGGACAAATGGGCACTTCCCCACGTCAGTCTCAATGTCTGGGGTATGTCCGCTCTATTCTTTGGACCTACAGATGCAGCAAATAATGTGGAGGGGCAGCCGTTCATTCTGAAGGTCTTGGAGAACGGACCTGTACACTGCAGTACTTGATCTTAGGAACCAGTACATTTTACACATAAAGGAACAACTGTATGGCACAAAAGATGAGCAAGGATTTGTTTCTTCAGCCTTTTTCCCCAGACTGACCCTTTAATGCTGTTTATTTTGTGGACCTATGGGTAAAATGAGATTGTGTTTTAAGGCGCAGCATTTCATTTAAAAGATCTGCTCTTTACCATCTCATCATTAACACTTGGGGTGCAGAATCCTCAGACTGTCACACAAAGCTTTATCTGTGCATGATGTACGCCCCATGCATCTCCACGGTTTATCACCTAAATGGGACTCCCCAGCCAATATTATAAGTTAACTTTTACTAAAGGCAAGCCAAATTTGTTGTCCCTTTGTCTCGGGCTATACATTGCACTGTCCCAAACTGCAATCTGTTTTGAAAAAGACCCTGTAGTTGCTAAGTAAATTGTAACATCAATGTGATGTAAGTACACCGTGTGCTTTACATATATCATAGTAAAAAAAAAAAAATAAGTGCATTGTTATGCCTCTAGTTATTACTGCCAGCACATAGTGTGATCAGAAAAAGGGGGCGAGAGGTGCTGCAGGCTAAAAGAGTCACCTGCCTGCTAGCACATAGTGTGACCAGAGAGTTGGGAGGAGGGCGGGGTTTCCTAGCTGCAGAGCGAGGCAGCCAATAAGGACGTTTGGGGAGGCAGTAGGGAGGACGAGTTCTTGGTCCACTGAAAGTTGCAGGACTACATCAGCGGGGTGGGGATTGAAAACTGAATGAGGAAGTAATTTCCTCACTAAGGAGACCAACAGAGGAAAGAAAGAAGAATCAGGGGTGACAGACTTTGACTATACCATTCTGCTTTTACAGGGAGAACTACTCTAACTCTAATGGCCTAGCCACCGAGCCAGCCTGTACTAGAATAACCAAGTATTGCAATTTTTCAGACCTGCGTATTTGTCTTTACCCCCCAGTATGCAATGCTAGATATAGGGACAAAGTCTGCAATCCCCTACAAAAATATAATGGCATACCACCTACATCAACCAAAGCAACAGGTAAGCAAATAGATGATCTGGTCTCAGCTAGCCAGAATCAAGTAGATTTATACAGGGCACAGCCAAAATACAATATGAACCTAGTCTTACATTAATCAAAATCACAATTATTAAATGAATCTACAGTTCAATTAACATATCCTGCATATAGTTAACAAACATGTATACAAGAAGAATGCCATTGAATGCCATAAAAAAAGTGTCATGTAAACCAATTTATGCAAATACAAAGTGCAAAGAGCCATCAATAAAATACTCAAATTGATATAGTGTTAGTGCTGTAAATCTCCCAAACTCTCCAGTTATGCCCCCACTAACCGAGAGGGGGAAATGTGCAAGTGCAATGTGTACATCACCATAAAGCAGGTCCAAACAGAAATCCTGAGCTCCCACGCGAATTGTGAGAAGCCTTTTATGGTATTCAAATGGGTCCTAATGGCTTGCAGTGGCGTGCTTAACCATCACGTATATCATGCAAATGCATGGGGGCCCCCACCTGCCAGGTCCCCAGAGGTAGGGACAGATCAGTGGCAACTTTTTGTTTATATGAAAAAATAACAGCATTCAATGGGCAGGAGGGCGGGTGAACTACGGTGAGTGAGGGGCCATTTAACATGAAGCAGAGTGTGCAGCAGATAGGAACCGACTGTACACGTACGTGAGCCAGGATCACTGCTGCAGAATCACGGCAGCTAGTGAACGGGCACTGGTTACATCCCTGCTTACCTCTAGCTGGGGGTGAGCCCAGACTGGCCACACAGTGGGGTTTCACAGAGTGGTCCTTCCTAGTTTGGGATGCCACAGGAAGTACAAATTGGATGGCCATATGGGCAATTCCTGGACAATACTCTATGCCATGGAGGGACAATACCGGGATGACACTCTGTGTGAAACCCTCTGGGTTTGATTGCGCTTTCACAGTGCATGAGCAGGCTGCGGCTACATTCCTGACAAGGTGCATTAATATTGTATTTCGCTATACAAATTTCTCTTTAAAGAGGACCAACACCCAGGGGTGATCGGCCCGGAAATCTATAAGATTCCCGGGCCGATCACCTCCCACCCCGCGGGACATCCGAGATCGGGATGTCCCGCGGGGTGAAACCCCAAAAACACCTTACCTGATCCGCCGCCGCTTCCGCCGCCGCCGCCTCCCGCGCACCCCTCCAGACGTGCGCGCGCCCGCGCCGGCCCTCTGTGAATGGCCGGCGGGGGCGCGCGCGCGCCGAGAGTGACGCGCGGGAGGCGGCGGCGGCGGAAGCGGCCTGGACGTTCCTGATCCCCGCCTGGACGTTGGCGGGGATTGGCTGCGGCGCTCACGTGGGAGCGTTGAGAGGTGAGTTTTTTGGGGTTTCTGGGGGGTTTCACACAGCGGGGCACCCCCGATCGGGGTGCCCCGCCGAAGTGGACCAAAACCCAGGATAGTCAAAATCCTGGGTGTTGGTCCACTTTAAATTAGGGCCCCAGACAACTTTGCATGAGACCCTAAAAATGATAAGCCCCCCAGTCTCCTTATATACATGTTTTTAGGCGTATATAGTATGTCTTAATTCCTTGATTTTGATTTAATGTAAGACTAGATTCATACTGTGCTTTGGCTGTACATGGTATACCTCTACCCCATCATGCAATGCTTTGGACAGATATTTAGAGTGGTTAATGCAGCCACTTCCCATGGGCTGACACAGGACAGAGGCAATGGAATAGAGCATATAAAAATAAAATGGTCAAAAAGCAAATCAGTAGAAGAAAATCACAAGTTGGAAACTCCTTTTGCTATCCTCCACGATTGAGCGGACTTTAATTTACCGTAGACAAATCACCAAGATTTTGATTATCTTGGTGATGGTCCTTGCCCCAGGGATGCCCTGCTGTGGGGAACCCGCCCCCCCCCCCCCCCCAATCGTCCACTGTACCCACTGTGTGTGCACAGCTTAAAGTGGACCAACACCCAGGGGGGATCGGCCCGGAAATCTATAAGATTCCCGGACCGATCAGATCCCTCCCCGCGGGGCATCCGAAATCGGGATGTCCCGCGGGGAGGAACCCCCCAGGAGGCCCACAATCCATACCTTACCGGCGATCCAACGGCGCATGCGCGAGACGCGGCCGCGTCTCTCGCTTCCCTCTAGCAGGGCGCGCTCCCGCGCCGGCCGTTTTGTGAATGGCCGGCGCAGGCGCGCTCCCTGTTAGAGGGAAGCGAGAGACGCAGCCAATGACAGCGCTCTGGTATGCGCGTCCAAGCGGCTTTGGACGCGCATACCAGAGCGGCTCTGAGCGCTGTCATTGGCCGGACGAGGTCACGTGGGAGCGGGGAGAGGTGAGTTTTTGCGGCGATCGGGGGGGTTTCACACAGCGGGGCACCCCCGATCGGGGTGCCCCACCTAAGTGGACCAACACCCAGGATAGTCAAAATCCTGGGTGTTGGTCCACTTTAAGGTCACTGTTTTGAACTGCTTGGCAGCATAGAGAGCGGGAGTGCACGTTCCCAGCCTATCTAAATGGGAGCTTGCACAGCTGCAGCGATGCCGGAGATGCGGTGACAGTCCGCAATCGCAGAGACAGACTATGGAAAGGTAAGGTTCTTGCAGGTAATCTGGGCTCACACAGTGGGGTATGCTGAATCGGCATGCCACGGGGACACCTAGACACTTTTAGACTCCAGGGCCAGCGTCTGGGATGATTGGTCCACTTTAAAGTGGACCAACACCCAGGATTTTGACTATCCTGGGTTTTGGTCCACTTCGGCGGGGCACCCCGATCGCAGAGGGCCGGCGCGGGCACGTCTGGAGGGGCGCGCGGGAGGCGGCGGCGGCGGATCAGGTAAGATCTTTTTGGGGTTTCTGGGGGGTTTCACCCCGCGGGACATCCCGATCTCGGATGTCCCGTGGGGTGGGAGGTGATCGGCCCGGGAATCTTATAGATTTCCGGGCCGATCACCCCTGGGTGTTGGTCCACTTTAACCAGGGTGAGGAATCATTAACAAGTTACCTACACCGCACTGATTGGGAACAAAGCCACAATAGATCACTCATATAGTCTTCTTAATTATTGAATATTACTTATATTCTTACTTTATTCTTATATTACTTTATATTTTTACATTATATTATTACTACTATTACATTACTAGATATTTTTATTACTTTATATTATCCATCATATTTTATTACTTGAATATTACTTATATTATTTCATTAAATTAGATTGCACTTCAAAGAGGGAGGATAGTGTTTTCAACTGACAGCAGTGCTCCCGAGTGTCACTGGGATAGAATCGATGGAAAATAAGACACAACAGACAAACATCACCCTTCCCAAAACACAAACAGCATGATTTATCAAGCACTTCTGCCACTGGTGCAAATTAGAGTAATAAAAATATAATACAACATTTTTTCCCACTTGAGCATGTAGCACATAGCACATTTATTAAAGTATTAGCAGGGCAACAATATGCTGAGAAGTGTATACCATAGTCTTCGCTCTATAAGACGCACCTAGGATTTGGAAGAGGAAATAAGAAAAATAATATTTTGAACCAAATAATAGGCAAGGTGCAGAATCCTCCAATTACAGAGTGGCATTACCCCTCCCATTCCCAATAGGCAGGTTGGCATTCCCCCTTCCCATAGGCAATGTGGCAGTCCCCCTTTCCATTCCCCATAGACAGTGTGACATCCCCCTCATCTCATTCCCATAGGCATTGTGACATTCCCCTCATCCCATTCCAATAGGCAGTGTGACATTCTCCCTTCCCATAGGCAGTGTGGCATCCCCCTCCCATTCCCATAGGCAGTGTGGCATTCCCCTCCCATTCCCATAGGCAGTGTGGCATTCCCTGCTCCCATTCACCATAGGCAGTGTGGCATTCCCCCAATCCATTCCCATAGGCAGTGTGGCACCCCCCCCCCTTCCATTCCCCGTAGGCAATGTGGCATTCCCCCCATCCCATTCCCCATAGGCAGTGTTACTTCCCCCCCATCCCATTCCCCATAGGCAGTGTGACATTCCCCCAATACCATTCCCATAGGCAATGTGGAATTCCCCCCTTCCATTCCCCATAGGCAATGTGGCATTGCCCCTTTCCATTCCCCATAGGCAGTGTGACATCCCCCCATCCCATTCCCATAGGCAGTGTGACATTCCCCCTATCCCATTCTCATAGGCAGTGTGGCATTACCCCTTCCCATAGGCAGTGTGGCATTCCACCAATCCCATTCCCACAGGCAGTGTGGCATTCCCCCCTTCCATTCCCCATAGGCAATGTGGCATTCCCCCTTTCCATTCCCCATAGGCAGTGTGGCATTCCCCGCTCCCATTCACCATAGGCAGTGTGGCATTCCCCCCTCCCATCCACCATAGGCATTATGGCTTTCCCCCCATCCCATTCCCATAGGCATTATGGCTTTCCCCCCATCCCATTCCCATAGGCATTATGGCTTTCCCCCCATCCCATTCCCATAGGCAGCGTAGCATCCTTCTCCATTTTCCAGTAGGCAGCGTGGCATTCCCTCCCTCCCATTCCAATAGGCAGAGTGGCATCCCCCCTCCCATTCCCACAGGCAGTGCGGCATTCCCCCCATCCCATTCGCAGTGTGGCATTCCCCTTCTCCCATTCCCATAGACCGTGTGGGAATCCCATTCCTCCCATTCCTCATAGGCAGCAAAAGAAGATGGGAAAAAGCGATAGCAACAATGGGGACAGAGCCTGCCGCTCCTCCATCTTCTAGTGGCACCCGCAGTGTGGCGGGCAACGCAGAAAGCAACGCGGGAGTGCCCATAACATGTGAGTTTACTTTTTGTTGCTACATTCGGCGGATAAGATGCACTGACATTTTTACCCCCACTATTAGGGGGAAATAAGTTCGTCTTATAGGGTAAAAATAGGGCAAATCATATTTTACACTGCTCTAGTTTGCATGAAATGGCATTGTCTGGCAGAAGTACTTAAACCGGACCTTCACCATGATATATTGAAAAGCCCAAACCCTTCAAAAACTATTCCCCAGCATCTAAAATGAATATACTTTAAGTTTTTAGTCACTTACTTATTATTTTTTCCCCCACTGGGCTGCAACTCTGTTAAGGACTTTAGGATACGGGCACCGCCATCTTGGCTCAGAAGCATCACACTGGGATAGAGAGTGGGATAAAGTACAGGGGGCGGGTTATAGCCGTGCTTTGCTCAGACAGAGCAGAGCTGGGGTCAGGAAAAGGTCAGCAGTCCCAGAATGCAGAGCAGCACAGTCAGAAGGCACTTTCTGTTTGCAGGCTGCCTGATGTCCCATGAGCCGCCATCTTGGATGTTTAAGGGCTCATAACATGCAGTAGATGCAGGTAGGATGATTTTTAATGTGAGCAATCTGTATGTACAAGGTGTGGGGAAACATATAAGATAGACTCTTATTCAGAGTGAAGGACCGCTTTAAACCATAACGTTCCCACTTGTCTTAGCCACACCCTCATCATAGTCACTGGACGGCAGTGTATGGTGTGAGCTGAGGGATCCCTGTTCTGTCATTTGAATTCTGAACACCGCCACCCGGGTGAGCCTGCCTCACCTTTACAGCAGCTTTTTCTAAGCAGACTCGAGAGGTTTATGAGGTATTTATCATGTCATTATTCTAAAAAGGAGCAAACGAGCCAAACCTATGATTATCTAGTCATTCCTGGCAGTCAAAGTATTCTGTGACTGCCACCATCAAGCAGTTCCATTGTGAAAGCGAGAAGACTGCTCTAAAATGTCTCGGGGGTAAAAGGATTATCTTCTCTGTGAATGGAAAGCAGCACCAGATGACTTCCTCTGGGACAGACAACAGTCATTTGCTAGGCTTAGAGAAAAATGGCAGCCTCATTACCATCAGAAAACACCACAACACCAAATGTATTTGCTGTAAATGAAGGCCTCACAGCAGCGCCAGACTAAACCTCTTGGTGACACACGGGCAAAGAAGCACCCAGCACGCCCCCCCTCCCAAAGATGCTATATTAGCTTTATATGGTCATAAGCCAAGTTAGCTAGAGACTCATGTTAGGTGTTAACGATGTTAAACTCATGTTAAAAGAAACCAAAAAGCCCTGTATTTAAAAAGGTATAAGGCAGAGAGTGCTTACTTTTCATATTTACATGATGCATACCACAAAAGAATAATAACATTTCTCCCAAAATCCTTTGCAGTAGGCGAGCCATGCAAATAAATCTTTTTAGGCTATGACCAAAGGTGGCAGGGCGTGCAATGCATTTGTATAGCGACATGTTTACACAGCCATTTACTTGTGGACACGTAATTCAGATTCTTGGTCCACATTAGCACAAGGAGACAGGTAGCTGTATAGAGAGTAAGGTTTGGGGGTGCCAAAAACAAAACAGTATAAAGGGAATAAAAAGGACCATAATTGCTGATGCCCCCCTGCAAGCTGGGCTTTCTTTACTTTCTTGTTGTTCCCCTGATGATCCCAAGACCACGTAAACGGCAGAAGCCAATAGCGGGGCCTGGTTTTGCTGGGGAACTGCGGAGTTGTTAACACCACTTAGGAATTTCACTCTCCTGGGTGTTTTTCCTCTCAAGCTGTGTGTATCCCAAGCCCCACCCCACCCCACTGTAAAACTCACCTACCCGTTGTTCCCATGGCACAAGTGAAACAGAGCGCACGGATTTGCATAGCGACCCAATTGCACGGCCACCCTTCAGCTCTGCTAGCGACTAAGAAGCCAAAGGGAGCCAAGCGTGCCTCCTGCCACATCCCCCGCTCGGTCTCTAGCTGTGGGCGCAGCCAAATAAGCCGGGCGCAGGTACGCGAAAAGCTAGGAGAGTGGTGATGTGGCCTCCCTTGTTCCTCTTTAGGGAAAAATGTACAAAACAATGGGTGTACAAGTATCAGAATTCTTTCAGTCTCTCCTGGACAAAACGAATAATTCAGCCACAAAGCCAAATGAAGGAGTCAAAAAATCGATTCAGCAGCATTACACTGAGCAAAGCTAATCTGATTGCTGTAGTAGATGGAAAGTACTGGAAAAGCAGTAAAACAGGCAGTGATGTTGGGGCAAAGGTGCCATATAGCAAAAAACCCTTGAGAAATGTTGCCAGCATCCTGCTCAGATCCTCCGGCCCCAACGCCAGATAACCCTATGAAGCACATTACCCTTTATTGGTTTATAATGTGACAGTTTGAGTTGCATTAAATATATACGGTATAATATATTTTACAGGGAATTTGTAGAAGGGTGGCATTAGGAAAGATTAAAGAAGATTAAAGAATTCTAAGGCAATATACTGTATTTATCGGCCCATAAGACCCACCCAGGTTTTGGAGGAAGAATATAAGAAGAACGTATTCTGATTCAAATGGTGTGCTAAAAATACAATTCTGTGATTACTCACCTGTAGAATTGATATTATGAGTATACAGTATACATCCTGCTCCAGATAAGAATCATTACACTTGGGTATTACTCCGCCAGAGGGCGCTGGACTGCAGAGACCGCGAAATTGGCTTCTCCCGGCCCCTCAAATACCCAGGACCTCCCACAAATCCCCAGCATTGAAAAGCAGTTAACGAGAAGCCGGGAGAAAGATAACAGAACCAACCAGTAACTATAACAATGATAACAATCACCATACAGGGGGTCCAAGGATAATGCAAACCAAGGGTGGGGTGGAGCAGGACTTACTGTATACTCATAATATTAATTCTACAGGTGAGTAATCACAGAATTGTATTATTCTTAGTATACAGTACGTCCTGTTCCAGATAAGAATCATTACACTTGGGACATCCAATAGCAGTGTCCATAAAGTAGGGTGGGATCCCCAAAGGTAACAACAGACAAATCAGACCACTGCCGCCTGCAGAACCTTGCGGCCAAAAACAGCAACAGCTGTGGCCCTAACATCAACCCTGTAAAACTTTGAAAAGATATGAACAGAAGACCAAGTAGCGGCCTTGCAAACTTGTTCAACAGAAGCCTGGTGCTGAAAGGCCCAAGAGGCACCAATAGCACGAGTGGAATGAGCAGTAAGGCTGAAGGGAGGATTCTTCCCCTTAGCAGAGTAGGCCTGAATCACAGCCTGACGGATCCATTTGCTGATAGTAGCTTTGGCAGGAGCCAAACCCTTCCTAGGACCAGAAGGGACCACAAAAAGAGCATCAGTCTTTCTGAAAGGTGCAGTAGCTACCAGATAGTACTTCAGGCACCTACCCACATCCAAAGAATGCAAAACCCTCTCCTTAGCGGATTAGGGCACAAGGAAGGAAGAACAATGTCCTGATTCAGATGAAAGGCAGACACGACTTTAGGGAGAAAATCTGGCTTGAAGCGAAACACCACCTTGTCCTGGTGTCTCTCAAAGTAGGGGGGCTGGATGGAAAGCGCCGCCAACTCAGAAACACACCTAACAGAAGTGATAGCCACCAAAAAGACAACCTTGAGAGTAAGAACAGCCAGGGCAGCACCCTGCACAGGTTCAAAGGGAGCACCCTGCAAGGCAGACAAGACCAAATTCAAATCCCAAATCGGCAACATAGGCTTACGTGGGGGACACACATGAGTAGCCCCCTGGAAAAAAATCCTGATCAGAGAATGCTGGGCAAAGGACCTCTGGAAGAAAACCGCCAGGGCAGAGACACGACCCTTCAGAGTACTGAGTTGGAGCCCCAGCTCCAATCCATGCTGCAGGAACTCCAGGATCCTGGGAATAGAGCACACACGACAGAGAAGAGACCTAGCCTCACACCAGTCAATGTAGGCACGCCAAACTCTATAGTAAATGGAGGAAGAAGACTTCTTTCTAGCCTTTATCATGGTGTCAACGACAGAGGCAGACAGCCCCTTTTCCATCAAGATGGAGGTTTCAGCAGCCAGGCCGTCAAAGCCAGAGTTTGGCGTAAATGACTCTGAATGAGCAGGTCTGGCACCCTGGGCAGAGCGTACTGATCTACTGCCAGCTGCACCACGTCTGCGACCCACACTCTTCTTGGCCACCTGGGAGCCACCAGGATAGCTGGCACCCCCTCCTGAGCTATCTTGCACAGAACTCTGCCCAACAGGGGGAATGGGGGAAAGACATACAGGAGCTGAAAGTCCCGCCATGACATTACTAGAGCATCTGTTGCCAAGGCCAGAGGGTCCTGGGACAGGGAGACAAAGGCCGGGAGCTTGCTGTTGTGACGGGACGCAAACAGATCCACATCTGGTTGGTCCCAACGGTGACAGAGAGTGAAACACCCTCTCACAGAGGGACCATTCTCCCAGGCGAGAGGTCCCCCTGCTCAGGGAGTCTGCCTGCAGATTCTCCACCCCCGGAATGTACACAGCAGATAAGCAGAGAACATGGTCCTCCGCCCAGGACAGGATCAGAGACCCTTCCTTGAGGGCCCTCTTGCTCCGGTTCCCCCCCTGATGGGTTGATGTAGGCCACCGCTGTCTGGTTGTCCGAGCGTACCTGAACAGGCCGGCCCCGAAGGGGATGGGTCAGGTGAGCCAGCACCAACCTGATCGCCCTTAGTTCCAGAATGTTGATGGGTGTGTGGGCCTCCTGAGGGCCCCACTGCCCTTGGAACTGCAGGGACTTCCAGAAGCCCCCCCCAACCTGTCAGACTGGCATCCGTGGTGACTGTCTCCCAGTAGGGGGCCAGAAAGGATCTGCCCACCAACAGGTTCCTGGAGTCCAGCCATCACGAGAGGGACCGCTTGGCTAGGGGGGAGAGGACAAGGACCTGGTCCAGGGACGCAGGATCCTTTTTCCATACTGACAAGAGGTGGAGTTGCAGAGGCCTCAAGTGAAACTGTGCATAAGGAACCGCCTTGAAGCACAACATCAGGCCCACCAGCTGCATTCCCTGCCTGATGGAGGGATGAGGGCAAGAGAGCAGGGATTGAACCTGCACCAGTAGACTGTCCACCTTCTGCTGAGGAAGAAAAATCCTTGCCTGAACTGTATCCAGATTCATTCCCAGGAAGGGTGTCACCAAGGAGGGAGACAGGGAAGACTTGGGATGGTTGATCACCCAGTCAAATGACTCCATTGTGATGAGAATGTCGTCCAAATAGGGCAGAATGCGAATGCCCTGAGACCTGAGCAGAGCCACCACTCCTGCCAGCACCTTGGTGAACACTCTGGGAGCTGAAGTGAGACCGAAGGGCAATGCCACAAATTGGTAGTGCTGATCCTCCAGAGCGAACCTGAGGAATCTTTGATGACCTGGAAAAACAGGAATATGAAGGTAAGCATCCTTGATGTCCACAGAGGTCATGAAGTCCGCTGGACGCAGGGAACTGATAGCAAAGCGCAAAGTTTCCATGCGAAAGTGCCTGCACCTGACAAATTTGTTGAGGATCTTCAAGTCCAGGATGGGCCTGACTGACCCATCTCTTTTGGGCACGGTGAAAAGGTTGGAATAGTACCCCTTGCCCCTTTCTCGTAAGGGGACCTGACAGATGACCCCCAGCTCCAGAAGGCTTTGCACCGCCAGAATTAGAGCCTGAGCCGACATGGGGTCCTGAGACATCCGGGATATGATGAATCTTGGGGGGGGGGGCAGCAAACTATCTTGTAACCGGAGGACACCACCTCCTGAATCCACCGGTCTGAAACATGAAGCCTCCAGACGTGAGCAAAGTGCTGAAGCTGTCCCCCCCACCCAGATGGGTGAGGGCGCCCCTTCATGCCTGAGGGGGCTTGGGAGAAGACTTAGGCTTGGAACCCCAGGATGAGCCAGGGCATCCACGTCCTCTGCCCCTTCCCCAGAATTCTCCTCAGGCCCCGGTAAGGGAGATCCCCCTCCCCTGCTTGCGCCTGCGCTGGGGTAACCTGCCTCCCTTAGCAAACAGGTCCAGGCGGTCCCCAAACAGGCGTAGTCCTTTGAAGGGAAAACCAGTGAGAGCTTTCTTGGCAACGCTGTCAGCTGCCCACTGTCGCAGCCAAACCGAGCGGCGTATAGCCACCACCAGGGCAGAGGCTCTGCCACACATCCTAATGGTATCATCCAAGGCAAAGAGGACATAAGTCACAAAAACCTCACAGCGAGAGAGAGCATTAAACTCCTCACTAGACACATCATCAGGAGCATCATCTAAGAGACTTCTAAGCAGGGTCCTAATAGCCACAGCTGTAATGGCAGAGGCACAGACCGGGCGCAGCGCTGTCCCCACACAGGCAAAAGCATGGGACACCAGCTGATCAATACGCCGGTCCTCACTATCCCGCAGCATAGTAGAGTCAGGGGAATGCATGACAGAGGTGTTAGATAACCCTAGGACAAGGGGCATCCACCTCTGGAGGGGATGACCAACGCTTCACCACATCAGCAGGAAAGGGATACCTCTTATCCCAACTGTTAGGGACCCCTGGGAGCCGGCTGGGGCGCTCCCATTCCTTTAGCACGAGGTTATTAAAATGGGCTTGCTCAGGAAGTTCAAACACGGCTTAGCCGTATGAAACAATTCCCCCTGCTGCCTGGGGGCCGCAACCGGGGGAGAGATAGACAGCACCTCAAAAATCTGAGCCATCAGCCTATCCGTGTCATCTGGGGCCCAGGAATCAGAGCCAGAATCATCATGACCCCTGGGCCTCTCATCAGATGACTCCAAGTTAGAGAATAACTCCCCTTCTTCCAAGGGGGTATAACCAGACAGCTCCAAGAACTCATCAGCCTCCATAGGGAAGAGAGTGACATCAGGAGTTAAGTGCCGCTTCTTAGCAGAGGCCTTACGCGCCAAGGTATTAGCAAGCAACTTCTCAACACTAGCCAGTCTGGAAGACACATCAGGCTGAGAATCCCCACTGGTAGGCAGCTCACAAGGAGTCAAATTTAAGCTTGGGGGGGAGTAGGTGAAGCCATACGTGGCACAGGCCCAGCTACTGGTAAACCAGGCTGCAGCACAAGCACCTGCTGGGCACAAGGTATACAGACCCGCAAATTGTCAGCACTAATAGGGGACACCCCACACGCTACACACAGCCGGGCTTGTCCCGAAGGAACCCCGAGCACATTATCCTGAGACGCCTCCATATGGTGATTATAGCGGCACAAGAGGCCGATAGGGATTCACGCTATAAAAGCAACCCGGGATGCCCCAATAACCCACTAGGGAGGTGGGAGTAATTTACACACTAGGCCTCACAAGTTTAATAACTAAATAGAGGGAGTGGGGCCGGGAGAAACCAATAGAGTTCGACCCGCCTGAAAGACATAAGCGAAGAGAACCCCATAAGTGAAATGTATAATGACATAGGGCAAATAAAGCCGCCCACGAGGGCACTCACGGACCGCGGTAGGTAGATGCCAGACTCGCAGCAGCCGAATCCAGAGACAAAATGGCGCCGGGTATACCTCTAGGGGCGGGCCACGGAGACGCGGAACGCACCAACCACGGCCCCCCCCGAAGAGCGCAAAGCAGCACACGTGACGAGCAGCCAATGACCGCGCAACAGCACCTGAGGTAATGCCGCCGCCAACCGCGGAACACAGTGAAGGCTCGCGCACGGCGGCATTTTTTAAAAGGCAACCAGTGCAACCAAGTCAGCGCGGAGACCGACACCAACAAGAAGCACATAATACAGTGAAAAACCAAGGCATATACACCCCCCCCCCCCCCCCGAGAACTACAAGGGAGAGCGAGGGAGGGCAGCGGCCACTTTACAGAGGCCCACCGAAAGACAGGGGCAAGGGGCAATAGGGCGGGAGGGGCATCCCATAGAGGCTCACCATATGCCTATACCACCTACCCTTTGGTGGGGGATTGCGGTGGAGCAGCGCTCCTAAGCACTTGACAGCGGTGCTGCCTACCATCACCCAGACCAGCTCAGCCAAGGCTGGGAGGCACATTTAAAAATGGAACCGGTGTGAATAGTCCTACAGGGCCTGCAGGCTAATAGCCCCGCTCACCTGCGAGAAGAGAGCCATCTTCTTGTCCTTCGCAGTCCAGACTGCAGAGAAATTCTGGGGATTTGTGGGAGGTCCCGGGTATTTGAGGGGCCGGGAGGAGCCAATTTCGCTGTTTCTGCAGTCCAGTGCCCTCTGGCGGAGTAATACCCAAGTGTAATGTAGTGTGGCATTCAGCAGAATGGGTTGGGGGGGGGGGGGGGGGGGGAAGGGTAAGAGGACTTGTTTTAATGGGACGCAATGGTTCTTGCTCCCTTTTATTCCTGATGGGACGCAATGCTTCTTGCTCCCCTGTTCATTAACTATTTTATAGGGTCCCAGAGAAGGCGGCCATACCAGGAGGAAGAACAAGGCGGGACCCCTGAATAAGGCCAGGGAAACCTAAGGGCAACCCTGCACAAGTCCTCCTTTCACCCCCAACCCATCTCGCCAAGTTCAAATTGACCAGCCCTAACCCCATGAGCCATCAGGACTGAGTATACCTCAACCTAACGCATGATTCCCACTAACTCCTCACAATTTAGCGTGTGTAGCATTCCAAATACATACAAGTTCGCAGGGTGCTGGTTCTGGCAACCAGGTGGGCGTGGCCTGTCACAGGCTGCGCACATCCAGAAGCTGGAACCAATGCCCTGGGAACTTGTATATTTGGAGGATGCGGACCCCAGTAGCTAATGTTCATTAGGCAATGCAGAGAATGTGCCAAGGCAAAGGATGAAACGAGTTGTCTTTCACACCAATGTCCCGCACATTGCCCGAAAACAAGGGTGGCGCGGTCCAAGGTGGTTTACCTCTTCCCAGGCGTTCTGTGCAATGCCCAAAAGACTGTCGCAGCAAAGTACGAAAGACCCAGGTTTTCACTAGGCCCGCATGTCATACCTGCACCTGAACATTTGCCAATGCAGAAGACACCTATGAATGACATATATGCAATATATATATATATATATATATATATCTACTTGGATATGATCTATATATTTATATATATATATATTTATATATATATATATATATATATATATATATATATATATATATATATATATATATATATATATATATATATATACATACACACAGAGTTTGGGTAATTTTGTTTTGTTATACAACTATGAAAAAAATGGAGAGGAGGTCAAAGTTTCTGGCCAGGCAATTAAAAAGAGAAAAAAAAAAGGAAATAAAATCTTACAGGCCAGCCCACACAGGCGGCTGCAGTTCTGTTTCTGACAGTAAGGTGCGTATCATTTGACCCATTATAAGCGTCTGCCGCAGTTACAATTAAGCGTAATTAGCAGTGTGCCAGGACTGGGAGAGCGGCAACCAGACCAGCTTGACCACAGGAATTGAGCTTGCAGATTGGCAGGTAAGTGATTTTTTTTTTTTTATTCGCCTGGACAGACCCTTTAATATATTGCAGAAGCAGTTAGTGTAACTGAAAGCACATCTCAATATAGATGCTTAGCCCCCAAATACATGCATGCCATCCATTGGCTGATCGCTTTAGGGATAGGCAAAACAACATTCTACCCTGTTTCCCCAAAAATAACCCAGCCACCCCATCCCTCCACAGCAGCTGGCAGAGATGGAAGCGAGGGGGCTATTTTAAAGCATTTATGAAAATTATCAAAAAAAGGAAAAAAAAAAAAATCACACTAGGCTTATTTTCGGGGTAGGGCATATTTTTGTGGAAACCCGGTGTTCAGCAAATCTTCCCACAGGTAGAGCTATGATCAACCAGTCACATTCAATTGGACGGGTTATCTAGCTAGGAACGAGTATCCTGCGGTTTCTGGCCATTATTGTGCTCTGCTGAGTCAGTGAAACTATTATTAGGCAATGAAAAGATTAAACGTAATTCTGTACCTGCATGCTCTTCCGGATGGTTGTCAGATGTATGTGTTGCATGCTCTAAAAAAAGAGAAATACATATTACAAAAAATCCAAAAGGGTATTAATGCATATGCAATTCATAACTCAAATTTGGGATGTTCCTTTTTGTAAAATCCACCTAGTTACGGTGGTGGCAGGAGCTACAGACTCTGACTCACAGTGGCATCAGCAGGTGGCATTCTCCTCTGGACTGGCACTGCTGTATTCACCTCTCGGGGTCATTCCACCGGGTTCTTGCAGAGCAGAGGACTGAAGGAGCCCAAGAAGCTGGCTACAGCACTGCCACATCCAAAGACCTAGGCCAGCAAGTATGGCCCTTTAACTTGACCGCAATGCACTGCAGGCAAAGTGCAATACATGGGCTGCCCATAAACTTCTGTGGGCTCATTGTGGTCGCACTGCAGGTTAAATGGAACCTATTTAACACAAACCGCTAGGCGTGAAAGGGGCCTTAAATCTTTTATTACTCTTCACTTTATTTTCTTATGGTTCGTGTTTTTTGTCACCAGTACTTTATTAAAACATAAAAGCTATGGGTGTTACCAGGACTAAATGGTGGTGACAAATTATAGAGCTCCTGCGTGACGTCCAACTGGTCCCAGACTTATTTTGTTCCAGAAGACAACCGGTGCCACCACAGACAGAAAATAAGGATAACTTATAGCGTCACAGACATGACCCTAGCTTTAGCCTACTTTACCTAAAACTGGATGGCTGGATTTGAGCTTACATACCTGCTGCATGATCACTTGGCCGGTCATCCTCTAATGGACTTTCTGTAAATAAAGAAATAATAGACAAATCAGCTGCAGGAATTCTTGTCTTTCAAGTAGCTATGAATTTAAGCTTGAGCACAACTATCCTACATAAATACAATGATACATAGCCATCTGTCCCATCCAGCCTCCCAGGCTGTCATGTCCATAGCCTTGCCACTATGTATAAGTGATGGCTGCTGTGCCCTGTGAGAAAATATAATGAGGCCAAAGGAAATCAGGTAAAACTCTACATAGCCGATACAATTTTTTCTGCACACCTTCTTTTCTGCCACATTGCTAACTTTAAATATGAAATAATGATCAGTCACCCAGTTTGAGATACTTCAGGAGAGACATCTGATCCATTATGGGTTTGAAATATAATACTCACAACAACTGGGGGTATCCAACCCCAAATAATCAACCCCACTTGGACACTGGTCCCTTCGATCTAAGTGTTACAACTTCAACTTTAGGTCATATTAATACAGATAGTTGATTGAAATTCAGGTATACTTTACTGATAACATATTTACCCATTATCCTTACACCTGTTAGTAATGCTCTACATAAAATCCTCAATACAGTGTCTCTGTGACCCAACAGGCAAAGTCCACCATAGATTTATCGGATACAAATATCTGCGATATCCTTCCCCAGGGAAGAGTTCCACAACAGTTAGCTTTAAGATCTCATGTTGCTATTTTTTTTACAATTTATTTTTCATTTGCTTATGCTCTCCAGTAACGGTTATTTCATCCTCTCCCACAACGTGAGCTAGTTGGCTTAAACTGAACCAACAGCCTGGAACATTTGAAAAAAAAAACAAAAAAACTCCTTTGCCCTATTTGCATGCATGATACTGAATCATTGTCAGCGCTTACATTTGCTTCTGCATCCACTTATACTGGACCTTCACCATGATTTATTGAAAAGCCCAAACCCTTAAAAAAAAATATTCCCCAGCATCTAAAATTAAAATAATTTTAGGTTTTTACTCACTTACTTATTATTCTTTCCCCCACTGGGCTGCAACTCTGTTCAGGACTCTAGGATACGGGCGCCGCCATTTTGACTAAGAAGCATCACACATACTGAGGAGAGGAAACTGGGATAAAGTACTGGGGGGCGGGTTATAGCTGTGCTTTGCTCAGACAGAGCAGAGCTGGGGTCAGGAAAAGGTCAGCAATCCCAGAATCCCAGCAGTCAGAAGGCACTTCCTGTTTGCAGGCTGCCTGATGTCCCATGAGCCTCCATCTTGAATGTTTAAAGGCTCATAACATGCAGTAGATGCAGGTAGGATGATTTTTAATGTGAGCAATCTGTATGTACAGGGTGTGGGAAACATATAAGATAGACTCTTATTCAGGGTGAAGGTCCACTCTAAAGCTGAAATGCCACAAATTTTCGCCTGGTAGCAGCCATTTTGAAGTTCCCAGAATCCCAGCCATGCTGCTGCCTGACTTTAACGGACATAATCCCACAGTGCACAGCGACAGGAAACGTTCTCTTTGCAGGCAGCCTGCAGCTCTGCGAGAGGTTTTTAAAGTTGACTACAGCAGGAGTTACAAAAAGGTAAATAAATCTTTGTGCAGCAATCTGAATTTCCCTGGGGAGCGACGCATCTGAGCACCAGTTCTTGTGTTGGTCCAGTTAAAAGCAGACCAACACCCGTGCGGCGAGGGTGTTGTTCTCCGCTGCTATATAACAGACAGATGGGGGCATCCAAAATGCTGGAGACCCCCCACGCCGAAACACCCGTAAATCTTACCTTTCCCTCGGTCGGTCCCCCGTTGGTAACGCAGTGCAGTGATTGGCTGCCCAGCGCCCACGCAGTGCTGGATTCCCAGCAGGAGACTGAGGTAAAGGTAACATTTATGGGCATTTACCAGGGCTCCAGCATTCTGGATGGCCACCCACACCTGTCATATAGCAGCGGAGACCGCACCATGCGGGTGTTGGTCCACTTTAAATAAAGTTGTTAATATAATTATTATATCGATCGCATATGTCAGTATTTCACACTGCTTGATATCGTGTGCATTTTAGGGAATAAAGGCCCCGTTATACCTTGCTGATATCTAATTGGCCTTCTTTGTCTGTGTTTTAATTTCATTATCAACTATACGTGTTAATCTGATCCGAATTTAAAGTTTTAACACTTGGGTCGAAGAAACCACTGTCCAAAGCGAGGTTGGATAACCCCATTTGTTCTGTGGGATGGGAAGAAATACATTTAAAGGTCTTCTGTAAAGTGGAATAAGATTTTTGGAGAGGTCTACATAAAAAGATGTAACATATATAATCCCTGAAAAGGCTAAGGAAACAATTGAATGTAACTAAAGATATAATAAGGGACCTAGATGACTCTGCATGCACAAAAGCCTGTATCATCCCAAGCAAAGGTTTTGTTTCAGAGAGTACGGATTAGGTATTCCTGCTCAGAATGGAGTTTTCACACTGTACAACTAACCTTCTACATGTTCTTCATGCAATGTTTCTTGGTGCAACAAATCTTCATGCCGGTCTTCCTGCAAAGTGTCTTCCTGTGTGTATTCTTGCTGGTCTTCCTCCAATGTATTGTCTTGTTGGTCCTCCGGTGAGGCTTCTTCTGGTTCTTCTGCAGATACATTTACCAAAGCAATCAGTCAGTTAAAGAACGTAACCAAGTATAAAGGAATTTACAATGTTCTTTAATTAAAAAAAAAAAAAACATAGAAACTTAATTTATTGTTAATTGAAGGAAATGTGCTGCATGTAAAAGTGGACCTACAGAAAGCTGTAGCTTCAAAACAGACTAAACTCTGTAAGTAGAAAATCTGAGAGTGGTTTTTATTTATTGCCTAGGTCAAAGATATCCCTATGATAAAACAATGCATATATCCTGGGGTATATCACTTCCAGAGAGGCTAATTTTACCAATAATACTGTTACCCCTCTTCATTATTATTGTGTATTTTAAAATCAGCTTCCTTGGCGCCGTACAAACTAGAAATAACATGGTAAAACAAATATAATACACAGGGTAATAAAGGTTGGATATGACAGAGGTGTAGCAAATACACATTGATACTGGAGTACAATTAGGGTGTTGCCATACCTCAATACGGGGGACTTCAGTAAAGAAAGGAGAGGAGTAACAGCATTATAGTAATAGGACATCCAGGAGGTTAGAGGTACAGGTTAGGCACTCTTTACTATACATATATGTTTCAGTAAATTAAAACAAAAATAAAAAACTAAAAACACTTTTTTCAGTTATAAGGAATACACTATATAAATTGTATTATTTTTACCTCAGATTTTTGACAGCAATAAAGGGAATGTCCAGTATAGAAGGTCAGAATTCTGAAGCTTGAAGGAGCAGTTAAAGCTGACCTTGATTTAGAAATGAAGTGCACATACAAGCCCCACTCTCAGGGTATCCCAAATCAGCCAGGTAAAAGATAAAACATTGGGCCAAATTACTCACTGGGTCTATGCTTGCGCATTTCACAAGACCAGTGGTGCAGGGAAGTCAGCCTGAACCATTTCTGTAGGGCGATTTTTCTCAATTCCTGCATTTCACAGTGACCATTTACCTCAACACACCTGGACTTAGATATTTAGAACTCCTATTCAATCCAGTTAATTGGCTGAGCTCAAGTGTGTTGGAGTAAATGGTCAGTGCAAAGTACAGGACTGGAGAAAAGTCACCATCCATGGAGGTTGGCAGGTAGATAAGCGCAGAACTATGCATGGCATGTACATGCTACATATCTGATAGCATAGGAATAGGAGTAGTGAGAAAGAGCAGACCAGGTGTGGCCATTAAGAAATGTTGCCTGTTTTTAGGCTTCTTCTTAATATTTAACCAAATCAGATTGACCAAGAAGAGAGGGATGCCCTGCCATGTGCACCCGCTCAGCCAATCAATGGCGCTCATTCCATGTAAGTTTTCTTTGCAGCCGTTTCGTGTGCAAAGGTATTTTGAAAAGAACAAGCGCTGCTAGCTGCAATCCTGTCCCTGCATCTAGCTGAGCACATGCCCGCTATGCCTATTCAGAAAAGCATGGCGCAGGCATGCCCCCAGCTAGAGGTATGTCAGGGATGCAGCCATGGTCTGAGCTTGAGGGAATGGTGAGTAGATCGGGCTTTCACACAGAGGGGCATCCTAGTTTAGAATGTCCAAAAAGAGGTATAGCAAAACCCTCCAAGAATCTTATAGACACTAGCTGCTACAACAAACAACATTTCTATAAAGTTTACCTAAAGCTTCATCGATAGACTCTGTTTCAGGCACGGCTTCCCCTTCCGGAACAGCTGCTAAAGGACAAAAATGTAAAAAACTTAGGAATACAAATCACCAGTAATATGGAAATAAATCTACAGATCTTAAAATCTTTCATTCTGGGTTAACAGAGCTTGAGAGGGCTGAGAAATTTGGCAATGCCGAGTTGCAACGATGCTGCAAGTGTTGCCGGCCAAAGGAACAGAACAGTAGAGCTACAAGTAGGAGAAGTTGAGCGTTTTGACAATTTAAAGTGTAAGAAAAATTATTGTGTGGACATTTGCAAAGCTGTCAAAAATACAATTCTGTGATTACTCACCTGTAGAATTGGTATTATGAGTATACAGTACGTCCTGCTCCAAACAGACTACTACTACTACTCCGCCAGGCCCCTCAAATACCCAGGGACCTCCCACAATCCCCAGCATTGAAAAGCAGTTAAGGAGAAGTTGGGAGAAGTAAAACAACACAAACTAGTAACTATACCAATGATAGCAATCACCATACAGTGGATCCAAGATAATGCAAAAACCAAGGGTGGGGTGGAGCAGGACGTACTGTATACTCATACCAATTCTACAGGTGAGTAATCACAGAATTGTATTATTCTTAGTATACAGTACGTCCTGCTCCAAATAAAATACTTACACTCGGGACATCCAATAGCAGTGTCCATAAAGTAGGGTGGGATCCCCAAAGGTAACAGCAGACAGTTTAAACCACTGCTGCCTGCAGAACCTTGCGGCCAAACGCAGCATCAGCTGAGGCCCTAACATCAACCTTGTAAAACTTTGAAAAGGTATGAACAGAAGACCAAGTAGCGGCCTTGCAAACTTGTTCAACAGATGAAAAGCCCAAGAGGCACCAATAGCACGAGTAGAATGAGCAGTAAGGCGGAAGGGAGGATTCTTCCCCTTAGATAGTAGACTTGGCAGGAGCCAAACCCTTCCTAGGACCAGAAGGGACCACACAAAGAGCATCAGTTTTTCTGAAAGGTGCAGTAGCCACCAGATAGTACTTCAGACACCTAACCACATCCAAAGAATGCAAAACCCTCTCCTTAACAGTACTAGGATTAGGGCACAATGACGGAAGAACAATGTCCTGATTCAAATGAAAGGCAGACACAACCTTAGGCAGAAAATCTGGCTTGAAGCGGAACACCACCTTGTCCTGGTGTCTCTCATAGTAGGGGGGCTGGGTGGAAAGCGCCGCCAACTCAGACACACGCCTAACAGAGGTGATAGCCACCAAAAAGACAACTTTGAGAGTAAGAATGGCCAGGGCAGCATTCTGCACAGGTTCAAAGGGAGCACCCTGCAAGGCTGACAAAACCAAGTTCAAATCCCAAACAGACATCATAGGCTTACGTGGGGGACGCACATGAGTAACCCCCTGGAAAAAAGTCCTGATCAGAGAATGCTGAGCAAAGGACTTCTGGAAGAAAACAGCCAGGGCAGAAACCTGACCCTTCAGAGTACTGAGTTGGAGCCCCATCTTCAACCCATGCTGCAGGAACTCCAGGATCCTGGCAATAGAGAACAACCGACAGAGAAGAGACTTAGACTCACATCAGTCAATGTAGGCACGCCAAACCCTGTAATAAATGGAAGAAGACGACTTCTTCCTAGCCTTTATCATGGTATCAACAACCGAGGTAGACAGCCCCTTCTCCATCAAGATGGAGGTTTCAGCAGCCAGGCCGTCAAAGCCAGAGTATGTAAATTGGGATGGCGTAAGGGACCCTGAGTGAGCAGGTCTGGCACCCTGGGCAGAACGTACTGATCTACTGCCAGCTGCACCACATCTGCGAACCACACTCTTCTTGGCCACCTGGGGGCCACCAGAATTGCTGGCACCCCTTCCAGGGCAATCTTGCGCAGAACCCTGCCCAGCAGGGGGAATGGGGGAAAGACATACAGGAGCTGAAAGTCCTGCCATGACATTGCTAGGGCATCCATGGTCAAGGTCAGAGGATCCTGGGACAGGGAGACAAAGGCCGGGAGCTTGTGATTGTGACGTGACGCAACAGATCTACATCTGGTTGGCCCTAACGGTGACCCAGAGATTGGAACACCCTGTTGCAGAGGGACCATTCTCCCTGGCAAGAGGTCCCCCTGCTCAGAGAGTCTGCCAGCAGATTCTCCTCCCCCGGAATGTACACCGCTGATATGCAGGGAACATTGGCCTCCGCCCAGGTCAGGATCAGAGACACTTCCTGGAGGGCCCTCTTGCTCCTGGTCCCTCCCTGATGATTGATGTAGGCAACTGCCATCTGGTTGTCCGAGCGCACCTGAACAGGCAGGCACCGAAGCTGATGAGTCAACTGAGCCAGAACCAACCTGATCGCCCACAGCTCCAGGACGTTGATAGGTGTGTGGGCCTCCTGAGGGCCCCACCTCCCCTGGAACTGCAGGGACTTCCAGAAACCCCCCCAACCTGACAGACTGGCGTCCGTGGTGACCGTCTCCCAGGAGGGGATCAGAAAGGATCTGCCCCCCATCAGGTTCCTGGAGTCCAGCCACCACGAGAGGGACCGCCTGACCAGAGGGGAAAGCGCAAAGACCCGGTCCAGGGACGCAGGGTCCTTGTCCCATACTGACAAGAGGTGGCGTTGCAAAGGCTTAAAGTGGAACTGAGCATAAGGGACCGCCTCGAAGCACGCCACCATCAGGCCCACTCGCTGTATTCCCTGCCTGATGGAGGGATGATGACAAGATAGCAGGAACTGGGCCTGCACAATCAGACTGTCCACCTTCTGCTGAGGAAGAAAAATCCTTGCCTGAACTGTATCCAGATTCATTCCCAGGAATGAAGTCATCAATGAGGGAGACAGAGAAGACTTGCGATGGTTGATCACCCAGCCAAATGACTCCAGGGTGGACACTACCAGCTGAGTATCCAACTCTGCCTGATGTAGAGACTGGGAAGTGATGAGAATGTCGTTCAGGTAGGGCAACACGCGGATGCCCTGAGACCTGAGCAGAGACATCACTCCTGCCAGCACCTTGGTGAACACCCTGGGAGCTGAAGTGAGACCAAAGGGCAATGCCACAAATTGGTAGTGCTGATCTTCCAGAGCGAACCCGAGGAACCTTTGATGACCTGGAAACACAGGAATATGAAGGTAAGCATCTTTGATGTCCACAGACGTCATGAAATCCCCTGGGCGCAGGGAACTGATGGCAGAGCGCAGAGTTCCCATGCGAAAGCGCCTGCACCTGGCAAATTTGTTGAGGATCTTCAAGTCCAGGATGGGCCTGACTGGCCCATCTTTTTTGGGCACGGTGAATAGGTTGGAATAGAAGCCCTTGCCCCTTTCTCTTAAAGGGACCTTGCAGATGACCCCCAGCTCCAGAAGACTTTGCACCGCCTGCGCTAGATCCTGAGCTGACACAGGGTCCTGAGACATCCGGGATCTGATGAACCTTGGGGGAGGGCAGGTAGCAAGCTCTATCTTGTAACCAGAGGACACTACCTCCTGAATCCACCGGTCTGAGACATGAAGCCTCTAGACGTGAGCAAAGTGCTGAAGCCGACCCGGATGGGTGAGGGCGCCCCTTCATGCCTGAGGGGGCTTGGGAGAGGACTTAAGCTTGGAGCCCCAGGAGGAGCCAGGGCATCCACTTCCTCTGCCCCTACCCCAGAAGTCTCCACGGCCCCCAGTAAAGGAAACCCCCCTCCCTTGTCTAGCACCACGGTAGGGGGAGGAAAAGGAGCCCTGACCCCGAAAGGGCCGAGACTGCCACCTGCGCTGGGGTAACCTGCCTCCCTTAGCAAACAGGTCCAGGCGGTCCCCAAACAGGCGTAGTCCTTTGGAGGGAAAACCAGTGAGGGGACTTCTTAGCAGCGTTGTCAGCAGCCCACTGGTGCAGCCAAACCGAGAGGCGTATAGCCACCACAAGGGCAGGGGTTCTGCCACACATTCTAATGGTATCATCCAAGGCAGAGAGGACATAAGTCACAAAAACATCACAACGAGCGAGTGCATAAAACTCCTCACAAGGCACATAATCAGGGGCACCATCAAGGATACTTCTGAGCAGGGTCCTAATAGCCACAGCCGTAATGGCAGAGGCACAGACCGGGTGCAGCGCAGTCCCCACACACGCAAAGGCATGGGACGCCAGCTGGTCAATGCGCCGGTCCTCAGCATCCCGCAGGGTAGTAGAGTCAGGGGAGTGCATGACAGAGGTGTTAGATAACCCTAGGACCGGGGCATCCACTTCGGGAGGGGATGACCAACACTTCACCACATCAGCAGGAAAGGGATACTTCCTATCCCAACTCTTAGGTACACCGGGAAGTCTACTGGGACGCTCCCATTCCTTGAGCACAAGGTTATTGAAATGTGCTTGCTCAAGAAATTCCAAGCGGGACTTAGCAGTATGAAAAAGTTCCCCCTGTTGCCTGGGGGCCGCAACAGGTGGAGAGATAGACTGTTTGCTCAGATTTTTGAGGTTCTGTCTATCAGTATCATCCGGGGCCCAGGGGTCAGAGCCAGAATCGTCATTACCCCTGGGCCTCTCATCAGATGACCCTGAGTCGGAGAATAGCTCCCCTTCCTCCAAAGGGGTATAGCCAGACAGTTGCAAAAGCTCATCAGCTTCCATAGGGAAAAGAGTTCAGGAGTTAAGTGCCGCTTTTTTGCAGAGGCCTTACGCGCCAAGGTATTAGCAATTAACTTCTCAACACTAGCCAGCCTAGAAGAAACATCAGGCTGAGAATCCCCACTAGTATGCAACTCAGAGGGAGTGAGATTTAAGCTTGGGGGAGTAGGTGAGGCGAAACGAATCGCAGACTCCGCCACTGGAAGGCCGGATTGCAGTGCAAGCACCTGCTCGGCACAGGGTACACAGACCCGCGCCTTGTCAGCGTCAACATGGGGCTCCCCACAAGCTACACACAGCCGGGCTTGTCCTGAAGGAACCCCGGTCACATTATCCGGAGACGCCTCCATATGGTGATTATAGCGGCACAATAAGCCGATAGGGATTAACGCTATCCAGCAACCCGGGATGCCCCAATAACCCGCTAGGGAAGTGGGAGTAATTAACACTAGGCCTCACAAGTTAACCAACTAAATAGAGGGAGCAGGGCCGGGAGAAGCCAAAGGGGTTTGCCCGTCTGAAAGACATAATCAAAGAGGAGCCTTAAGTATACAATAATTGACAGCAGTAATAAAGCCGCCCGCGAGGGCACTCACGGACCGCGGTAAGTAGAAGCCCATCACGCAGCAGCCGGAACCAAACAAAAAAATACAGTTTTGCGATTACTCCCCTTTAAAAGAGATATTATAAGTGTGACATACACTCCGCTTCAATTCTTCTTGACAGTTGGGTTATTCTCCAGTAGAGGGCGAACTTCTGCAGAGATGAATGCAAAAAAAGAAGCCCCTCCCGGTCCATAACTACCTGGGACCTCCCACCAATTCCCCAGTGTAAGATAGCAGGAAAGGGACCAGGAAGAACCAAATATAAAAAAAAAAAAAAAAAAAAAAAACAATGGTTCACCATATAAAGGATCCAAAATACCAAACAGAGTGGGTGAAGCGGAGTGTATGTCACACTTATAATATCCGTTTTAAAGGTGAGTAATCACAATACGGTATTATTCCAAGTGTGACATACATACGCTTCAATTCTTCTTGACAGTTGGGACATCCAATAGCAGTGTCCGTCAAGGGTGGGAACCATAAACAGTAAAGAATGCGCCAACTCAAACCACTGCAGCTTGCAGAACCTTGCGGCCAAAAACAGCATCCGCTGAAGCCCGCACATCAACCTTGTAAAACTTGGAAAAAGTATGAACAGAAGACCAAGTAGCAGCCTTACAAACTTGTTCAACAGAAGCCTGGTGCTGAAAAGCCCAAGATGCACCCACAGCACGAGTAGAGTGCGCAGTGACCCTAAAAGGGGGAGTCCTCCCCTTAGCAGAATAGGCCCCAACAATGGCCTGACGAATCCATTTGCTAATCGTAGACTTAGCAGGCGCCAAACCTTTCCTGGGCCCGCAGGGCACCACGAAAAAAGCATCCGTCTTACGGAAGGAAGAAGTAGTCACCAAATAGTACTTCACACAGCGAACAACGTCCAAATTGTGCAGAACCCTCTCCTTGTCATTGTTAGGCTTAGGACACAAGGAAGGAAGAACAATATCCTGATTGAGATGGAAAGCTGACACCACCTTAGGAAGGAAATCCGGCTTAAAACAAAAAACCACCTTATCCTGGTGTCTCTCAAAATAAGGGGCCTGAATCGACAGGGCCGCCAACTCAGAGACACGCCGCACAGAGCTAATAGCCACCAAAAAGGCAACCTTCTGAGTGAGAACCGAAAGAGCAATAACCTGTAGCGGCTCAAAAGGAGGACCCTGCAGAGCCGAAAGAACCAAATTCAAATCCCAAACAGGAACTATAGACTTCCGAGGGGGCCGCACATGCGCCACCCCTTGGAAAAAGGTCTTAACCAGCGGGTGTAAAGCAAAAGACCGCTGGAAGAAAACAGACAGAGCAGTCCTTTCAAAGTACTAAGTTGGAACCCAAGATCCAGATTATGCTGAAGAAACTCCAAAATCCTGGGTACAGCAAAAACCCTGCAAGGTAAGGTCCTAGCCGCACATCAATCAATATAGGACCTCCAAGTCCTATAGTAAATGCCAGAAGAGGACCTCTTCCTAGCCCTAATCAAGGTCTGAACTACAGCCTCAGACAAACCTTCCTCTTTCAAGAGGAAGGTTTCAGCAGCCAAGCCAGCGTTTGTAAATTGGGGTAGAGTAGATGACCCTGGGATAGCAGGTCCGGCAGCAAGGGAAGCCGGCACTGGTCTACAACCATCCTTACGACGTCTGCGTACCAAACCCTTCTTGGCCACCGTGGAGCCACCAGAATCGCTGGTGCCCCTTCTAGAACCAGTTTGCAAACTACCTTGCCCAGCATGGAGACGGGTGGAAACAGGTACAGAAAACCCAGGTCCTTCCAAGCCAGTGACAAGGCATCCACTGCCAATGCCAGGGGATCCTGAGAAAGAGACACAAATGCCGGAAGTTTGTGATTGTGCCTCAAGGCAAAGAGATCCACCTCCGGAGTCCCTCACTTGCGGCAAAGATCCAGAAAGACCTCGGGTTTGAGAGACCACTTTCCGTGGCGAGAGGATCCCCTGCTCAGGGAATATGCCTCCGTGTTCTCCACTCCCGGAATGTAGACCGCCGAAAGGCAAGGAACATTGCTCTCCGCCCAGTACAGGATCAGAGAGACTTCCCTGAGGGCACTCCTGCTGCGAGTCCCTCCTTGGTGATTTTTGTAGGCCACTGCCGTTCGGTTGTCCGAACACACCTGAACCGGAAGACCCCGTAACTGTGGGGTCAACCGAGCCAGAACCAGACGAATGGCTCTGAGCTCCAAGACATTGATGGGGGTGTGAGCCTCCTGGGGACCCCACACCCCGCTGAACTGATGACTCTTCCAATAACCTCCCAAGCCCGACAGGCTGGCATCCGTGGTAACAGTCTTCCAACAAGGGACCAGAAAGGATCTGCCCTTCACCAGATTGCTCGAGTCCAGGCACCACCGAAATGACTGCCGAACCCTGGGAGACACCTTGAAAGGTTGATCCAATGACAGTGGGCTTCTGTCCCAATACGCCAACAGGAGAAGTTGAAGAGATCTCATGTGAAATTGGACACCATCAGATGAAGACGGATCAGGTCCTGAATCCCCTGCACCTTGGTCTGGGGCAGAAACACTCTGGCCCGACTGGTATCCAAATTCATGCCCAGAAATTAAATCACTCGAGACAGGGAGAGAGAAGACTTGGTGCGGTTGATCACCCACCCGAACTTCTCCAGAGTCAACACCACCAGGTGGGTGTCCAGTTCTGCCTGCTGACGTGCCCGCGGGACGTGCCCGACTTCTGCCTCTGTTCCAGGACGAGCCCCTGACACCTGAGAAGGCCAGACCCCTAGTCGCTCTGGCCCCTCGAAAAAAAAGGAGTGAATGAGCCCGCCCCCCGAAAGGGACGGCGCTGCTTCCTCCGCTGAGGTAACTTACCGCCTTTAGCAACAGCATCCAATTTATCTCCAAACAGCCCCGCACCCAAGAAGGGGAGGGCTTTGAGCGACTTCTTGGCTCCAAAGTCCGCTGTCCACTGACAGAGCCAGACCAGTCTGCGCATGGCCACCAGTAAGGCTGACGTCCTACTACACGCGACAATGGAGTCTTCCATCGCAGCCATAACAAAATCCATGAACAATTTGCACTTCTTAAGTATAGCGAACTCAGAGCCAGCTGGATCCAGTTGAGCGTTATTCAGCCAGTCCCTGATAAGAGACCTGGTAGCAAGCGACACCAGGGCAGACGCACTAACCGGCCGCAGGGCCGAGCCCACGTTGGCAAATGCGTGGCACGCCATCTGATCAAGACGCTTATCCTCGCCATCCTTAAGGGAGGAGGCGTCAGGGGTGTTCAGTACAGAAGAGTTGGCCGCCTCCACCGGAAAAGGATACTTCTTATCCCATCCCTGAGGCACATCAGGAAGCCGACTGGGCCTCTCCCATTCCCTAAGTATCAGCGCATCAAAATGACCCTGGGTAGGGAATTCCAGACGGGGCTTGTAGGCCCCAAAAAATTCCCCCTTCAGGTGGATCAATATCCAACACCTCCAATAAATGTGACAAAACAGTGGCCGTATCAACGGCATCCCCCAGCGCCTGCCCGACATTGGAATTCCCAGGCTGACCATTGTCAGCCACTGAATCCTGATACAATTCCCCCTCTAACGGGGAATAATCGGACAATTCAGCGGACTCATCGCCAGTGTCCCGCAACGGCTGGGCCGACAACAACCGTCTCGTTTTAGCCTGGGCCTTCTTGCCCACCGTGCTAGCAACCATTTTCTCTATGTTGGCCAACCTAGCCCAAACATGAGAAAGCGACTCCCCACTGGTACCAATGTCACTTGGGGTACGGATAAGGCGGGGAGGGGAAGGCGATGAAGCGGGAGAAGCCGACCCAGAAGGCTGGGTACCAGACTGCCGCGTTATGGCCTTTTGTGCGCAGGGTATACAGATCAGCACATTCTCCCCCGTAAGGGATACCCCACACATGGCCCGGATTGTCCCAAAGGGATCCCGGGCCCGGTATCCTGCAGAGCCTCCATATGGTGAATTTTTGTGGTCAGTGGCAAGACCTCAGGGAATTACGCATAAGCAACCCGGGATGCCCCTTAAAAGTCCCGGTGGGAGGATTTTTGGGTGGATAATTTTTATATCTAGGGACCCCAGGACCAGGAGGGAACCCTTAAAGCGGACCTTCACTCTGAATAAGAGTCTATCTTATATGTTTCCCACACCCTGTACATACAGATTGTCCACATTAAAAATCATCCTACCTGCATCTACTGCATGTTATGAGCCTTTAAACATCCAAGATGGCGGCTTATGGAAGCCGCCATCTTATCAGGCAGCCTGCAAACAGGAAGTGCCTCCTAACTGTGCTGCTCTGCATTCTGGGACTGCTGACCATTACCTGACGCCAGCTCTGCTCTGTCTGAGCAAAGCACAGCTATAACCCGCCCCCCTGTACCTTATCCCACTCTCCTCTCCTCAGTAAGTTTGATGCTTCTGAGTCAAGATGGCGGCACCCGTATCCTAAATTCCTGAACAGAGTTGCAGCCCAGTGGGGGAAAGAATAATAAGTTAGTGACTAAAAACTTAAAATATATTAATTTTAGATGCTGGGGAACCGTTTTTTTAAGAGTTTGGACTTTTCATTAAATCACGCTGAAGGTCCGGTTTAAAATGCGCATATACAGGACCACCTGTAACAAACAAAATCAGCCATATAAGAGCAGAGCAGTGCAAAAAAATGCCATAGCATTTGATCCTACAGCGACACAACAGAAATATGTATATACAGGTGTATATCTATATATAGATATATAAATTATATATATATACCATCAAGCAGTCATACAGTGTAAATAAAATGCATATACTGTGCATAGACACCCATAAACATATACAGTATATATCCCAATATACCCAGCATAAGGAGCCCCGTAAGGGGCACTCACAGGCCGCAGTAAAGAAGATGGCGTCCTGTAGGAGAAGGATGAAGGAGGAGGGCCAGCGCGGAGCGCGCCAGGCACATGGCCCCGTCCCCTTCCGAAGCGGGCAGCACACCAAGCTGCGCTTCCAGCCGATAGGGCTGGAAGCCAGCCGATGAGAGAAGCAAGAGGGTCGCGCTCCCCGGGCAATATGGCCGCGGAGCCGACCCTGAGAGAACCGGCCCGCCGCCGCACGATAACGTGCGTGCGGGCCAAGTATAGTGCTACAACACACACACAAGATGTAAAATCAGACACACATAATTAAAAAAGGCAACCCGGCCAGCCCCCCCCCTGGAGGAGAGTAAGGGACCCAGAAGGGGGGGAATCCTGCCAGAATCTGGCCCTAAGCTTAGCGGGACGGGGCATCCCACACCAGGATCACCAAAACCTGGATAACCGCCTACCCCATAGTGAGGTCTCACGGTGGAGCGTTGCTCCTGCTGCACCCATAGGGTGCTCCTACCTTCACCAGGACCCGCAGCCTAAGCTGGGAGGCTCAATATAGGGACAATTTAGAAGGGTCCTGGCAGTAATAGGGACAATAGAAGGCCGGGCGCGAGCCCGGCTTACCTGTAAGAAAAGAAGTCTTCATTTTCTGTCTTGTCGCCTTCCCTGCAGAGAAGGAACTGGGGAATTGGTGGGAGGTCCCTGGTAGTTATGGACCGGGAGGGGCTTCTTTTTTTGCATTCATCTCTGCAGAAGTTCGCCCTCTACTGGAGAATAACCCAACTGTCAAGAAGAATTGAAGCGGAGTGTATGTCACACTTGGAATAATGGCGTCGTATACCTCGAGGGGCAGGCCCGCATGAGCAATGATGCGGAACGCGCCAAAGACAGACCCCGCCCCCCCGAAGGGCGAAGCCAACACGTGACACGCAGCCAATGACGGTGCACCAGCGCCTGAGTTAACGCCGCCGCCAAGAGCGAAACACAGGAAAAACGCGTGCGGCGGCAATTTCAAGCACAATAAATGAAAACAAATCAGTGCAGCGGCTGACACCGAGCATAATGTAGTGAAACATAAAAGCCAATACACATATATACATATACATACCCCCCCCTTTCCCCCGAAGGCTACAAGGAGAGTGAGGGAGGACAGCGGCACTTAACATAGGGCCCACCGATAGACAGGGGCAAGGGGCATCCCATAGAGGCTCACCATATGCCTGTACCGCCTACCCTTTGGTGGGGGATTGTGGTGGAGCAGCGCTCCTAAGCACCTAACAGCGGTGCTGCCTACCATCACCCGACCAGCGCAGCCAAGGCTGGGAGGCAATTACTGATGAAAAGGGTGGGAATAGTCCTACAGGGCCGCAGGCTAATAGCCCAGCTGCGAGAAGAGAGCCATCTTCTTGTCCTTCGCAGTCCAGACTGCAGAGAAATTCTGGGGATTGTGGGAGGTCCCTGGGTATTTGAGGGGCCGGGAGGAGCCTATTTTCGATGTCTCTGCAGTCCAGCGCCATCTGGCGGAGTAGTACCCGAGTGTAAGTATCCTATTTGGAGCAGGACGTACTGTATACTAAGAATATGAAAATCGCTTCAAAATATTCCTAAATCTGTGGAAATAGCAGTCACAGGGACAGCCAAAAGCCAGAGGCCCTACTAACGGCCTTGTTCCTCTACTCAGGCCAAGCCACTTGCCCACCTTAAAGTCATAGTCTGGTCAGGAAGCTAATTCATGCACGCCCTCCAGTGGAGATTGCCTCATGTGACCCGTCGAAATCAGGTAAGATTATCGCTACCCCAGGGGGTTTCACACAGCAGGGCATCCTAACGGCTGGGTCTGGATTCTTTTAGATTAGTGGTTCTCAACCTTTTTAAGCCAAGTAACCCCTAGCAACAGGAGTTCATCAACGGAGGTGATTAATTCTAAATAGTACCAAGTAGGTCATAGCGAGACTGTTCCTACCTGACCAGACTGCAGGGGACATGAGAAGCGTGTTGTAAGCTACCAGCACTGAAGCCAGAGAACAGGAGCCTGTAAGATCTTGGGGTCTTACAGGCACCACCCATTATGCCGATTACTATGCTGCATCACAGCTCCAAGGGCCACACCCACATGCTATATATATATATATATATATATATATATATATATATATATATATATATACACAATGTAATAATGTAAAACTGTAAACCTTGATATCTTGCCCATTTCTTCCATTTAAAAACAGAAAACCGTTTAGGACAATGGTCTAACAAATGTCTTTGCCTGTTCTATCACTTTAAATGTGACACTTTTAGAGATTACGATATATCCTTTTCTCTGTGCGTACCTAAAAATTCGGCTGGCTCCTCCGCTTCCACTTCATTTTCTGAAACACACACACAAAAAAAATAATCAAGGCGCTATTAGTCATTCCAAAATAATCACACAGTCGCCAGGGTTTAGGTCTGCTTAAAGAACAACGTGTTGACCGAGGGCGAGGTCACAGTCAAAGCATTTTTACTACTAAGGCTTAGTCCAAAGATAGCACCTGTCCCCCATAACTCACTGGACATTAGAGTTGCTTTATACCCTAAAGTAGAAGGCGTTACATACAGGGGAACTCAAGTCTGACATTACTAAAGGGCCCCAGCCTTACATTTATTTAGCCCTCTGCTTTTTCTATCCCAATTGTCTTGCTCTACTCTGCATATATACAGCAGCAACACAAGGGGCTGAATGAAGTTGAATGAAGCTGAATGCATTGGTGCAGCTTGTAGCAATTCCATTATTTTTACAAAATTGGTGGTGATCGCCATCTATCTAGTTTTGGGGGGTGCATCCTGATTAGTGATGCCCCCACCCGTGCACACACCATCACCAACCCAAGATAATCTTACCTGCTCCTTGATCCATCAGCGGAATGCAGTCACATGAAAGGCCATTAAGTGGTCCAGACCAAAAACCGTGAGGGTCAGCTGACAGTCGACAACCAATCATAGGGCTGCATTTAGCTGGAAGAATGATGCACAGGTAAAAATAGCTCAGGCTGGTGGCGGTGTAAGGAGGAACCAGGATGAGCAGGGTGGTCGGCTTTAAAGTGGACCAAAACCCAAGATTTTGACTATTCCCGGGTTTTGGTCCTTGCCCCCGAGGTTCCCACGATTCGGGATGCCCGAAGTGTGTAACCCGCTGAGGTTGCCTAGTAAAACTCACCTTTTCCTATGGTGCATGGGCTCTTATCCAATCAATGTGCGTCAATATCGAGCAGAGTCTAGCGCTTTGGCAGCCGCATCCCCGCCACCCTCTGACAGGGTGCGTGACTGCGCAAGCCATTCACTACTCTAGGGACGCTTTTGGTCCACTTTTAAATCAACCAACCTATGCAGGTGCCTAGAGACCTGTGAACTTTACAGGGCCTGATCGACAACTTTCAATTTCATTTTAGTTTATAGAAACAGAAATCAAATCAATACTTTTACTATAGGAGTCAAAACAAGAGATCTCAGCTATTGTAACTATTGTTAGTGTTGTAATTTTACAATAAACTCTGATAAAAGAATAATGAAGCCTGGGCAAATCGCCATGACTAGCCGCCCAGAACCTCACCACCACTCCTGCTATACAGAATGCCAATATTGGTTGGATCACAAGGGAGGTAACCTCATTCTCCCTCTTGTATTAATGCAAACTGTTCAACGTGTTCTGTTTCAATAGTTTGGAAAACAATGACATCTTGTGGCCAATTTAAGACAGCAAGAGCAGAAAGCAAACCAAGAAAAACGCGCGTATAGATATTTCTAAGAGCAGAACTAAAGTCACCGTGAGCATTTCTCAAGTCAAAGAACCAAATCTTAAAACTCCAACTAATCTTAGATATGCAGAAAACTGAAACAGTTATAAGATCATTCATACAAACATATCAGGGATTTACCAGAATTCTGCTACAGCTTGCAATTACAATAAGGCTTTATGTGGGCATGGGCGGCCTTTGTGTATGCGGGTGTGCGGCCGCCATCACAGCCTCTCTGTAAGTGGGCGCAAGGGGTGTTTCCTACTCCTAGTATTTTCCTTTCTCCTTTTCTCACTTTTACTGTATTTCATGGTCCCCCCATGTTCCTCGCTTTCCGTACGCCTTGCCGTTTTCATGTCGTTTACACATTCCCTTCATTTTTTCTGGCCACCTTCCTCTAGTCTGCCTCTTTTCAGATTCTAAATGTCTTCCTCCTTTTTTACCTTCCCTCCATCACTTTTTTCCAGGTTCTTACTGCCCTTTCTTTCTGCCCCTCTTTTGCCTTTGTATCCATCTCTTTCTTTTTTCCTTCTTTCCCCCCCTTCTCTTTCTTTTTAGCTTTCTTCCTTCTTTCGCCTCAATATTTTTTCTTTCACCCCCTCTTTTCCTTTCTCCTCTTGTCTTTTTCTCGCCTTCCTCCTTTCTTTCTCTCGCCTTTATATTCTTGCATTCTCTCTCTTTCTCCCGCTCTCTCTTTCATTGTCTTCCTCTATCATACATTTCCTCTTTAGGCTTTGATTTTCTCTCTTTTCTAGCTTTTCTCCACCTCCATCCTTATTCTTTTCACCTTCTCTTCATAGGACATTGTTTTTTTCTTCTCTGCATCACTTTTCCACATTTCCTCTTATTTCTCTCTTGTCTACCTTGAGCCTTTTTTCTGCATTCCCTCTGTTTTTTTTACCCCATCTCTCTTAGTTTCTACGTTTCCTCTGTTGCCTGGGATGAGGGGGGGGGTGCCATCCTGAAATCTTGCACAGGGCGACACTGACCCAAAGACCAGCCCTGTATTTGGGAGCTTAAACATGACAACCTCCTTCTTTAGCTAAGACACAGTATTATCACTAATACCTAGCATGCATGCCAACAAAATATCATAAAAATAACGTAAAATATTCGTAAAACATTAGACGAAAGACAATACCTTCTTCTACAGTTTGTTCCTCTTCCTGAGGTTCATGTTCTTCCTGATCCTCTAACACTTCATGTTCAGCTTCAGCTGGTACCTCTATCTCTTCAGCTTGTGCTTCTGTTTCTTCAGCCTGTGTCTCCTCTTCTTCTGGGGCCTCTTCGGCCTCTTCATCCTTGAAAGCTGGTGGGTTAGTTTCATCTTCTATTTCTTCTGCTGCAAGTGGTTCTGCATTAATGTTTTCTTCTTCAGGTACTGCTGGCTCATCTTCTACTTCCTCTGCTTTGAGGGCATCGGGAACAGATTCAGGCACCTCTACCTCTGGTTCTTGGAAATACGCAGGTTCATCTTCAACTCTATCATCTGCAGCTTCTTGTTCTACCTCCTCCTCAGGTTCTTGGTCTACAGGCAAAATCTGTTCATCAACCATTGTTTCCTCTTCTTCAGTGACTGCTGCTTCTTCTACTTCTGGCTCTACTGCTTCTGGCTCCTCTTCCACTTCTAATATACCAATTAGATATTAGTTGCCATATTATGAATATGTGTTGCTAAATATATGAATATTGAAACATCCAGAAAATGATAAATATGGGCGGTGTCTTTGCTTGCCTAGCAAGTGGCTGCTATGGAGCAAACACAAGGTGATCATTTGGACAATAGCTGAAAGAGGAGCAGGCCTAGAGCCTTTCCCTTAGATCACTATGTATACTCACCAGTGATCTCACAGCCGATATCAGGAAAGCTTACTAAAGCTGAATGGAGTGTGAACCCACACACATTTATACACAAAAAGCAGGTATGGTCAGATTGTCTGCCCCTAGTGGGGTGAAACAAAACTTCCAAACGGGATGCCTAACCCTTGTTCCCATGTGTATATATTCCTTACTTATTCGTTTATATTCATCAATAAAAAAATAAATAAATAAAAAAAAAAAAAAAAAGCAAATCCAATTTCACCCCAGTATTGAATTAACGTCATACAGACAAAATACAATTGTATTTCCTTAGTGCAGATTACACAATGTTTTCCCGTCACATTCCATGCACATCTATTTTGGATTTCATTGTGGATGTGCAGCGCATATGCAAACGCGTGTCATGGGAAGTCATTTTAATATTCCAACGTTTTCAATGCAAACGCCACTGTAATGCGAGGTTTGTAACAATGGAATTTCCTAATACCACCTTCAGAGGCGTGCAGCCTCACCAGGGGGAGTGCCTTGCCTTAAAGTAGACCAGAAGCCAGGCTTTTGACTATCCTGAGTTTTGGTCCGTGGCCCACTGTGGGAAACCCCCCCAGGTCAGCCAATCTAACTCACCTTTGCTTGGATCCGCTCCCGCCAAATCGCCTAAGCCAAGCCACTACATCACCAGCTATTATCTAACAGGAAGCGTGTCCACACCGGACATTCACAAATGCCTGGTGAGGGTGCGCGCCGTGCTGAAGGTAAAGCAGGGAGCGGCCGCTGCTCGCACATCATCGTTGGAGTGGGGGAAGGCGAGTTTACTGAGCGGCCTGGGGGCTTTCACACATCGGGGCACCCCAAATGCCCCGGAGGAAGAGAAACAAGTGGCCCTGGAATTTTATACTTCCAGGGTTGTTGGTCCTGGGTTTTGGTCCACTTTAAGCTGTATTTCTTTTTGTCTTTAGGCTGAGTGAGGGCTCCTGCTCTCGCTGTAGCTTGCTGGCTTTCCATAGGTCCCTCCAGCAGTGCTACAGAGTAGCAACAAACTACCCTCCAATATATAATAATTAATCTCATAGACACTAGTATGGGATAGATATTATGCACACTCCCAAAATCTGCTTCTCAACTTTATGTAAAACATACAGAGCCCTGCAGCTCTACGTTTTAGTCCACTTAAAAGCTGGACTTTGTTCCAAGCTGAACAAAACCCACCAGCAGCCCCCCTGGAATCTAATCGAATCCCCTGGAATTGGGATGCCCTACTGTGTGAAGTCCTCAGGGTGGTGGCGCTTACCTTTCCTTTTGTGTCCCATAACACATGCGCAAGCTTGCATCCAATGAGAATCGTCTGCTGTGACTATGTAATTCGGCTCATTGTTTTCAGTGGGGAGCATGCGCTGTCAATAGGAATCATTAGCCGAAGGATGTAAACACGGCATGCGCCTCCAACTGGCTGCGTGCCTGTGCATGCGCTATAGGAACGAGGAAAAGGTGCGTTTTACTGGGCATTTTGGGGGGGGGGGGACATACAGCGTGACATCTCAATTCAGGATGCCCCCAGGGGAACGGAACAAAGTCCAGGAAAATCCAAATCACGGGTTTTGTTCCGCTTTAATTCTAAACTGAACAAATTTATATGCTTGGAATTGAATAGACTGTATAAAGTTTGAGGCCAGCTGCCATATTTTTTGGGGGGGGGCTGGGGACATGTGCCCACTGTAGAGATTTGTGGCGCCATAAAATACCGTTTTGTGAGTACTCACCTTTAAAACGGGTATTATGAGTGTGCCATACACTCCACTTCGATCTTCATGACATGTGGGTAATCTCCAGTAGAGAGATATGCAAAAAAGAAAGCCCCTCCCGGTCCATATATACCCCTCCCACCAATTTCCTAGTGCAAAAAAGCAGTAAGGGGACCAGGAAGAACCAATTATAACCATAACAATCAAAACCAATGGTTCACCAAATAAAAGCCCCAGAATACCTGAAAAAAGGGGTGGGCGAAGTGGAGTATATGGCACACTCATAATACCAGTTTTAAAGGTGAGTACTCACAAAACGGTATTATTCTAAGTGTGACATACACTCCACTTCGATCTTCATGACATGTGGGACATCCAATAGCAGTGTCCGTCATGGGTGGGAACCAGAAAACAGTAAAGAATGTACCAACTCAAACCACTGCAGCTTGCAGAACCTTGCGGTCAAAAACAGCATCCGCTGAAGCCCGTACATCAACCTTGTAAAACTTGGAAAAAGTATGAACGGAAGACCAAGTAGCAGCCTTACAAACTTGTTCAACAGAAGCCTGGTGCTGAAAAGCCCAGGATGCACCAACAGCACGAGTAGAGTGCGCAGGGACCCTAAAAGGGGGAGTCCTCCCATTAGCAGAATAGGCCCCAACAATGGCCTGACAAATCCATTTGCTAATCGTAGACTTAGCAGGCGCCAAACCTTTCCTGGGCCCGCAGGGCACCACGAAAAAAAGCGTCTGTCTTGGGGAAGGAAGAAGTAGTCACCAAATAGTACTTCACACAGCGAACAGCATCCAAATTGTGCAGAACCCTCTCCTTGTCATTGTTAGGCTTAGGACACAAGGAGCGGAGAACAATATCCTGATTGAGGTGGAAAGCAGACACCACCTTAGGAAGGAAATCTGGCTTAAAACGAAAAACCACCCTATCCTGGTGTCTCTCAAAGTAAGGGGCCTGAATCGACAGAGCCACCAACTCAGAGACACGCCGAACAGAGGTAATAGCCACCAAGAAAGCAACCTTCTGAGTGAGAACCGAAAGAGCAATATCCTGTAGCGGCTCAAAAGGAGGACCCTGGAGAGCCGAAAGAACCAAATTCAAATCCCAAACAGGAACCACAGCCTCCCGAGGGGGCCGCACATGCGCGACCCCTTGGAAAAAGGTCTTAACCAGCGGGTGTAAGGCAAAAGACCTCTGGAAGAAAACTGAAAGGACAGGTTTCTGCTCTGTCGAAGTACTAAGCTGGAACCCAAGATCCAGATTATGCTGAAGAAACTCCAAGATCCTAGGAATCGAAAACACCCTGCAAGGCAAGGCCCTAGCCTCACACCAATCAATATAGGACCTCCAAGTCCTATAGTAAATGCCAGAAGAGGACCGCTTCCTAGCCCTAATCAAGGTCTGAACAACAGCCGCAGACAAACCTTCCTCCTTCAAAATGAAGTTTTCAGCAGCCAAGCCGTCAAAGCCAGCGTTTGTAAATTGGGGTAAAGTAGTTGACCCTGAGATAGCAGATCCGGCAACAAGGGAAGCCGGTACTGGTCTACGGCCAGCCTTACAACATCTGCGTACCAAACCCTTCTTGGCCACCTTGGAGCCACCAGAATCGCTGGTGCCCCTTCTAGAACCAGTTTGCGAACTACCTTGCCCAGCATGGAGACGGGTGGAAACAGGTACAGAAAACCCAGATCCTTCCATGCAAGGGACAAGGCATCCACTGCCAGAGATAGAGGATCCTGAGAAAGAGACACAAAGGCCGGAAGTTTGTGATTGTGTCTCGAGGCAAAGAGATCCACCTCTGGAGTCCCCCACTTGCGGCAAAGATCCAGAAAGACCTCGGGGTTGAGAGACCACTCTCCTTGGCGAGAGGATCCGCCTCCATGTTCTCCACTCCCGGAATGTAGACTGCCGAAATGCAAGGAACATTGCTCTCCGCCTAGTGCAGGATCAGAGAGACTTCCCCAAGGGCACTCCTGCTGCGAGTCCCTCCTTGGTGATTGATGTAAGCTACCACCGTTCGGTTGTCTGAACGAACCTGAACCGGCAGACCCTGTAAATGTAAGGTCAGCCAAGCCAGAACCAGTCGGATGGCTCTGAGCTCCAAGACATTGATGGGGGTGTGAGCCTCCTGAGGACCCCACACCCCGCTGAACTGATGACTTTTCCAATAACCTCCCCAGCCCGACAGGCTGGCATCCGTGGTAACCGTCTCCCAACAAGGGACCAGAAAGGATCTGCCCTTCAACAGGTTGCTCGATTCCAGCCACCACCGAAGGGACTGCCGAACTCTGGGAGACATCCTGAAAGGTTGATCCAATGACTGCGGACACCTGTCCCAATGCGTCAATAGGTGAAGTTGAAGAGATCTCATGTGAAACTGCAAACGGTACCGCCTCGAAGGAGGATACCATCAAGCCCACCAGTTTCATCCCCTGTCGGATAGAGGGACAAGGATTGGCCAGAGGAAGGCGGATCAGACCCTGTATCCCCTGCACCTTGGTCTGGGGCAGAAACACTCTGGCCTGAATGGTATCCAGATTCATGCCCAGAAATGAAATCACTCAAGACGGAGAGAGAGAAGACTTGGGGCGGTTGATCATCCACCCGAACCTCTCCAGGATCGACACCACCTGGTGGGTGTCCAGCTCCGCCTGATGGAGGGAAGAAGCTGAGATCAACAGATCGTCCAGATAAGGCACAATGCGAATGCCCTGAGCTCTGAGCAGAGCCATTATTCCCGCCAAAACCTTGGTGAAGACCCTCAGCGCCGAGGTCAGTCCGAAGGGAAGGGCTACAAACTGAAAATGTTGATCCTCCAACGCAAACCGGAGGAATCTCTGATGTGCCAGAAAAATCGGAACATGCAGATACGCATCCTTGATGTCTATGGATGTCATAAAATCCCCTTGGCGAAGGGAATTGATAGCCGAGCGCAGAGTCTCCATGCAGAACTTTTTGGCTCTGATAAACCTGTTGAGAACCTTGAGATCTAGAATGGGTCTCACCGAACCCTCCTTTTTGGGAACCGTGAAAAGGTTGGAGTAGTAACCCCTGCCTCTCTCCGACGGAGGCACCAGGCATATAACTCCCATGTCCAGAAGGTTTTTCACTGCTAACAGGAGCCCCTGTGCAGCCTGAGGGCCCGAGGGCACCGGAGACCTAAAGAATCTTGGAGGCGGCCAGTACTCTAACTCCAGTTTGTACCTGGAGGAGACCACTTCCAAGATCCAATTGTCTGTGACCTCCCGGGCCCAGACCTGGAAGAAGAGCCGCAGCCGTCCCCCCACCCTTGCAGGTGAGGGCGCCCCTTCATTGCTGAGCCGGTTTAACAGCAGGCTTGGGCTTGGAACCCCAGGCAGCCGCGGGACGTGCCCGACCTCTGCCCCTGTTGCAGGACGAGCCCCGACACCCGAGAAGGCCAAACCCCTAGCCGGTCTGGCCCCTCGAAAGGAAGGAGTGAACGAACCAGCCCCCCGAAAGGGACGGCGCTGTTTCTTCCGCTGAGGTAACTTACCTCCTTTAGCAACAGCATCCAATTTATCTCCAAACAGCCGCGTACCGAAGAAGGGAAGAGCTGTGAGCGACTTCTTGGCCCCAAAGTCCGCCGTCCACTGGCGGAGCCAGACCGATCTGCGCATAGCCACCAATAAGGCTGAAGTCCTACTACACACGACAATAGAATCTTCCATAGCAGCCAAGACAAAATCCATGAACAATTCACATTCACGAACTCAGCGCTAGCCGGATCAAACTGAGCGTCATTCAGCCAGTCCCTGATAAGAGACCTGATAGCAAGCGACACTAGGGCAGATGCACAAACAGGCCGTAGGGCCGAGCCCACGCTGGCAAATGCGTGGCACGCCATCTGATCAAGGCGCTTATCCTCGCCATCCTTAAGGGAAGTGGCGTCAGGGGTGTTCAGCACAGAAGAGTTGGTCAAACCTAAAACTGGCGCATCGACCTCGGGAGGAGAAGATCAGCGCTTAACCGCCTCCACCGGGAAAGGATACTTTTTATCCCATCCCTGAGGAGCACCAGGAAGCCGACTGGGCCTCTCCCATTCTCTAAGGATCAGCACATCAAAGTGACTCTGGGTAGGGAATCCCAGACAGGGCTTGCGGACCCCCAAAAATTCCCCCTTCTTGAGAGGAGGTGCCTCAGGCGGCTCACTATCCAACACCTCCAATAGATGTGACAAAACAGTGGCCGTATCTACGGCATCCCCCAGCGCCTGCCAGACATCAGCATCACCACTGAACATAATCAGCCTCTGTTTCCTCATACAATTCTCCCTCCTCTAACGAGGAATAATCTGACAAATCAACAGAATCGTCGTCAACATCCCAGAAGGGCTGGGCTGATGACAAATGTCTCTTTTTAGCCTGGGCCTTCTTTCCCACCGTGCTAGCAATACATTTCTCGATGCTGGCCAACCTAGCACAAACATCAGAGTGAGACTCCCCGCTGGCACCAATGTCACTTGGGGTACGGATAAGGCGGGGAGGGGAAGGCGATGAAGCGGGAGGAGCCGACCCAGAAGGCTGGGTACCAGACTGCCGCGTTATGGCCTTTTGTGCACATGGTATACAGATCAGCACATTCTCCCCCGTAAGGGATACCCCACACATGGCCCAGATTGTCCCAGAGGGAGCCCGAGCCCAGTATCCTGCGGAGCCTCCATATGGTTTTTGTGGTCAGTCGCAAGACCGCAGGGAATTTACGCCTAAGCAATCCGGGATGCCCCTTAAATGTCCCGGTGGGAGGATTTGAGGTGATCAAATTTACACTAGGGACCCCAGGACCAGGAGGAACCCCTTAACATGCACAATAATGAAGCAATCTGCAATACACAATAAGGCATATCAATTACTATACAGCAAATTATATATATTTTTTTTTTAATTAAATTAAATAGATAAATGGCAAAACCTGCCAAAAACCAGCACCACAGGGGGGCCCCCCACCAGAGAGGGACCCCCAAGTGACAGAGGTGGCCAACAGACCCCTACATGTCCCCAAGAACGGCAGCAGCAACCGCAGCAAGGCAGAAAAAATGGACCCCGATCTGAGGAGAAGCTTGAAGAGAAGGGGGGCGGCCCAGCGCCGAAGGCGCGCTTTTCCGGCCCACCCCCCTCCCAGCAGCGCAGATCTGGCCAGCAAAGCTGGAGAGAAGCTCCCCAGGCTAAAAGGAAAACCACCACAGGCTAGAAAGCACCATGCACCAATTCATCCAGGGATACTTCCAGGAGATCCACACACACACACACACAACACAAGGTAAAGTGAACACAACACACATACACTCATATATAATATATTAACAAATGAAAAGGGAGAGGCTGAGGATGACAGCCCGCCAGCACCCCCCCCCCCCCCCCAGAGGGAAGTAAGGGACCCGGAAGGGGGAGTGGGAACCCGGCCATTATAAAGCCATAGGCATGTAGGGACGGGGCATCCAGCACCAGGATCACCAAAAACCTGGGTAACTGCCTACCCCATAATGAGGTCTCACGGTGAAGCAAAGCTCCTTCCGCGCCCATAGGGTCCTCCTACCCTCACCAGGACCCACAGCCTAAGCTGGGAGGCTCAATTAGGGGCAATTTAAAAAGGGTCCTGGCAGTAATAGGGATAATAAACGGCCGGGCGCGGGCCCGGCTTACCTGCAAGTAAAAGAAGTCTTCATCTTCTGTCTTGTCGCTTTCCCTGCAGAGAAGGAACTGGGAAATTGGTGGGAGGTCCCAGGTATATATGGACCGGGAGGGGCTTTCTTTTTTGCATATTCATCTCTGCAGAAGTTCGCCCTCTACTGGAGATTACCCACATGTCATGAAGATCGAAGTGGAGTGTATGGTACACTTAGAATAGAAACTGTACCCTCGTCTGACCATGATGCCACCTCAGTTGGTTCTCCTAAAAACAGTGTAGGAAATCTTTAATTTAACTGGCAGCACCTTACCAGGTTCGGCACGGAGAGACTCATGGACCATGGCCTCCACGGCGTCTTCCAGCACAAAATCACTTGCTGAATTTAAAGAGAACAGATGGTCAAATATTAATGCACATCATTTTTTTTTATCACTGAGAAACAATTACTTTAAAGTGGACCAACACCCAGGATTTTGACTATCCTGGGTATTGGTCCACTTCCCCGGGGCACCCCGATTTGGGGTGCCTGAAACCCCCCCAAACACCCCGAAAACTCACCTCTCCACGCTCCCACGTGAGTGCGCTGTCCAATGCCCGCCAACGTCCGTCGACGGAAAAGGGATCGCGCCCGCCGCCGCCGCCTCCCGCGCGTCACTCTCATTCAGAGACGGCCGGCGCAGGCGCGCGCACGTCTAGAGGAGCGCGAGAGAGGCGGCGGCGGCGGAAGCAGCGGCTGGAGAGGTAAGGATTTTTCGGGGTTTTGGGGGGTTACACCCCGCGGGACATCCCGATCTCGGATGTCTCGCGGTGTGTGAGGTGATCGGCCCGGGAATCTTATAGATTCCCGGGCCGATCACCCCTGGGTGTTGGCCCACTTTAAATTAAGGGCCTTATTGAAGGAATAGCTCCAGGTAGTGCAGGAGAACGCTGGACACAGCACGCAATTAACACATTTATGAAGCCGAATCTGGTGAGCGACTGGAACAACGCCATGTAGCATCCGATTCATCATTATTCCAGCCTCAGCGTACAGCGTCGGCGTTCAGGCTTGCAGAGCGCCACGTCTTACCTGTCGCTACCTGCCGCTCTCCCATACATTTCTATGGACGATCCTTATAATCCCTTTCCTGATCCCATTTTTTTAAATAAAAACTCAAACCTTTCTTAAATAAAAACTCAAACCTTTCTGACATGTATCCTGGCCTAGAAAATGACATTTTTGAAAACTTTTTTGATTTATAATATTTTTATGCAGAATTGTCCTTACATGTCTGGTATTAAAGTGGACCAACACCCAGGATTTTGACTATCCTGGGTTTTGGTCCACTTCGGTGGGGCACCCCGATCGGGAGTGCCCCGCTGTGTGAAACCCCCCCGAACGCCCGTAAACACTCACCTCCCCACGCTCCTACGCGGGCCCTCGTCCAATCAGAGAGCTCAGAGCCGCTGTGGTATGCATGTACAAGAGGCGTCCAACCACAGCGGCTCTGAGCGCTGGAGGCCGCGTCTCGCGCTTCCTTCAAACAGGGAGCGCGCCCGCGCCGGCCATTCACAAACGGCCGGTGCAGGTGCGCGCCCTGCTAGAGGGAAGCGCCAGACGCGACCGCAGCCCGCGCATGCGCCGTTGGAACGGGGTTAAGGTAAGGTTTGTGGGCGTCCTGGGGGGTTTCACCCCGTGGGACATCCTGATTTCGGATGCCCCGCGGGGAGGGATCTGATCGGCCCGGGAATCTTATAGATTCCCGGGCCGATCCCCCCTGGATGTTGGTCCACTTTAAAGTGTTCATGTTACAATGTTAGAACAATGTAATTCCATATGTTTTTGCTTTGTTACTAGTGGATACATGTTCAAAAACAGACTTTAATCACACAGCTTCTGGCACTCTGGGCTATAACGACTCAATTTTGAGGGCTTGAACTGTGTGAGGCTTTTTTTTTTTTGACGAGCGCATTGAGCTGGCACTACCGTTCGCTCCTATACAGCGCTGTATTGGCGTTAGAGCGACGCACACAATATATTCAGCAATGCCGGCCAGCGACAGACGCTCTGAAACAGCGACCCATGGCTTAGCACTACTAGCGGTCGCTCTCAAAGCCTCGCTACAGATGCTCATCTGTCAGTACCTGGCGCTAGTAATGAATCAGCCTGCCCATATTACACAAAAGCTGGTGGACTGTAAAACACAGCAAGTTTGTTAAGCATTCCCAAAAACCTAGTTAGTGAGAGCAGCCCAACTCACCCGCCGGCATTGCTGCTCTGTATTATTCAGGTTTGCCTGCCACACAGTGCAGGGATACAGCCAGAGGGCTGCACATTCGTTGGGTGATTGAGAAGAGGAGGTAAGAAACTAGCAATTCTGGGGGGTTTCACAAAGCAGGGCATCCAGGGTTTTGGTCTGCTTGAACTGATCAAAATTGGTCAGTCCTGGCACAGGTGACTGGGCAAGTATTGAAATTTTATTGTAATGTATGCCATTTAAAGTGGACCTAAACCCTCAACAGGAGGTTTGTCCACTTGAGAGTCAAGAGGAGAAAGGCCTGTCCTGTAAGGCTGGGGTCCTTGACCCTTCCCCATTTTAACAAAAAATGGGTGTTGTTACAGTTTAACATCTTCACACATGTGCAGAATGCGCAGCGAATCCAATAGGTGACATGATTTTACTGAAGTGCATAGCTATTCCCTGCCCTCATCATAAAGTGCTTAATGCTTGGTCCTAGCTTTCTACGTATTTTTAGCTATAGAGTTATCCCAAATTGGGATGCCCCAGGGGAGAGTATTAAAGGGACATGAAGTCATTTTCTACGTTTGGGCCACTTTAAGGTGGAAGGCCACTTTGGCAGACATCCCTACAAGACCTCAGACCAGGACACCGATGCAGCACAAGGCTCCCTTGCCTACCCAAAGCTGCATTTTTCCAGCACCCTCTCCAGGTGTGCATGCCACAGTACAGTGTCAGGCTTATGCATCCATAGAGGAACATGGGTGCCGCCCATTAGATGGCGTGGCAGCAATTACAGGTAAGCAGGGAAGACCCCTGTAATGCCAGTCATGGTCTGGGTATGGTCGGAAAGCTCAGCAAATGTGCACTTTCCTTCTAGGGATATGCTTTAAAAATGTGAATCCGTTCCCATTTCTTAGCTAGGACTAACGCCCATTTTTTTTTTGGGTGTTGGACCCGCTGACAGCACATAAAAACAAGTTCAGCATTCTAAATGCCCCCCCCCCCCACCCAGACTGCCCAATGTGCTTACCCTCACCTTAAGCCTGTGCCAAAAAAGAAGTCCCACAATTGGCCACTGGGTGGTCACGTGGACCATGGTCGCGTCCTTGGCACCGGCCACAGGATGGCCCTGCAAACAGTGCACCGGCGGCCAATTGTGGGGCCCGAGAAGATAAGCATATAAGGCGTTCTGTGGGGGGAGGGTTATGTGCGGGGGGCTCCAGCATTCTAGATTACTTCCCCCCCTCCAAGCTTGTTTTTATGTTTTGTCAGTGGGAACACCACCAGCTCTTGGTCCAGTTCAATGCAGTTTAACGCGACCCTCAGAAAAAACAATGCAAATATGGACCTCCCATTGCATAGTCCATGTCCCACAATTTCAGGGAAATGTCAGACCAGGCTATGGCTTCCAATACAGGCCAACCTGCTGCTGCTTGCAGGGCGGCTTCCTACTGCCATCCCCAGCCTTCCCTAGCATATATTCACTTTAAAGAGGAAGTCCAATTTTGTAACACTCCACCCACCCCTCCTTACCCTTGTGCCAAGCCCAATTTGAGCAAAAACATACAAAATATCTCACTGGAAGTGGGCAGTTTGCATGGAAGCTGGGCCCTTGAGTGAAAGGTCAGTCACCTAATCCTTTGCAGCAGTGTGACTGTACAGGTCTGTCTACTGCTACCATTCAGAGGCCCACTTTATGCTCGCATCAGGGGAGGATTTTGGCAATCAGATGAGTTGTTTTAGTATTTAAATGCCCAAACCGGGGCTTAGCTCGGAGCGAGAAAGGGTTACCAAGAAGCCCAGATTTCCTCTTTAAATCGGACCTTCACTATGATTTATTGAAAAGCCCAAACCCTTATAAAACGATTCCCAAGCAACTAAAATTAATATATTTTACGTTTTTAGTCACTTACTTATTATTCCTACCCCCACTGGACTGCAACTCTGTTCAGGGCTTTAGGATACGGGCACGGCCATCTTGACTCAGAAGCATCACACTAACTGAGGAGAGGAGAGCGGGATAAAGTACAGGGGGGCGGGTAATAGCTGTGCTTTGCTCAGACAGAGCAGAGCTGGGGTCAAGAAAAGGTCAGCAATCCCAGAATGCAGAGCGACACAGTCAGAAAACACTTCCTGTTTTCAGGCTGCCTGATGCCCCATGAGCCGCCATCTTGGATGTTTAAAGGCTCATAAAATGCAGTAGAGGCAGGTAGGATTATTTTTAATGTGAGCAATCTGTATGTACAGGGTGTCGGAAACATATAAGACAGACTCCTATTCAGAGTGAAGGACCGCTTTAAAGTGGACGAACACCCAGGATTTTGACTATCCTGAGTTTTGGTCCACTTCGGGGGGCACCCAGATTGTGAACAGTGCCCCGCTGTGTGAAACCCCCCAGAAAGCCCCAAAAACTCACCTCACCACGCTCCCACGTGACCGCGCCGTCCAATCCCCGGCGACGGACAAGCGGGTGACAGCGACGGACAAGACAGCGCGTCCGCCGCCGCCTCCTGCACGTCACTCTTACAGGGTGCACGCCCGCGCCGGCCATTCACAAACGGCCCGGCGCGGGCGCGCGGGATAAGATAAGGTTTTTTGGGGGGTTTTGGGGGGGTTTCACCCCGCGGGACATCCCGATCTTGGATGTCCCGCGGTGAGGGAGGTGATCGGCCCGGGAATCTTATAGATTCCCGGGCCGATCACCCCTGGGTGTTGTTCCACTTTAAATACCTGCACTGTCCAGCAGATACCACAGGTATTTAGACAGGTGTAAAAGGTACACAGTCCTCCCACTACATACAATGTGATATTTAAACACATTAACAATGGGAAATTATTTACCATCATCAGCCTGGAGCTCTTCATGATCATCCAGAGCTTCCTCTAAGTCACTGACATCTAACAAGACAAGAGCAAAGTTTCCATTTACTAAACATGTTTGCATTAGCAGAGTAAATAATCTCAGTAGCTCCTATGAATGGAAGTGGTGACAGCTCTCCAGAACAAGGCGATAGACAAGGACCTGTTGGCGCATAAGGACACAAGGCATAGGAAGTTATAAAACTCTTTTGGGAGCTAATAAAATACAGTTTTGTGAGTACTCACCTTTAAAACGGGTATTATGAGTGTGCCATACACTCCACTTCGATCTTCATGACATGTGGGTAATCTCCAGTAGAGGGCGAACTTCTGCAGAGATGAATATGCAAAAAGGAAAGCCCCTCCCGGTCCATTTATACCTGGGACCTCCCACCAATTTCCCAGTGTAAAAAAGCAGTAAGGGGACCAGGAAGAACCAATTATAACCTTAACAATCAAAACCAATGGTTCACCATATAAAAGCCCCAGAATACCTGAAAAAAGGGGTGGGCGAAGTGGAGTGTATGGCACACTCATAATACCCGTTTTAAAGGTGAAAACTCACAAAACAGTATTATTCTAAGTGTGCCATACACTCCATTCAATCTTCGTGGCATGTGGGACATCCAATAGCAGTGTCCATCATGGGTGGGAACCAGAAACAGTAAAGAATGCGCCAAGTCAAACCACTGCAGCTTGCAGAACCTTGCGGCCAAAAACAGCATCCACTGAAGCCCGCACATCAACCTTGTAAAACTTGGAAAAAGTATGAACAGAAGACCAAGTAGCAGCCTTACAAACTTGTTCAACAGAAGCCTGGTGCTGAAAAGCCCAACAGCACGAGTAGAGTGTGCAGTGACCCTAAAAAGAGGGAGACCTCCTCTTAGCAGAATAGGCCCCAACAATGGCCTGACGAATCCATTTGCTAATCGTAGACTTCGCAGGCGCCAAACCTTTCCTGGGCCCGCAGGGCACCACGAAAAAAGCGTCCGTCTTGCGGAAGGAAGAAGTAGTCACCAAATAGTACTTCACACAGCGAACAACATCCAAATTGTTCACACAGCGAACAACATCTCCTTGTCATTGTTAGGCTTAGGACACAAGAAAGGTAGAACAATATCCTGATTGAGGTGGAAAGCAGACACCACCTTAGGAAGGAAATCTGGCTTAAAACGAAAAACCACCTTATCCTGGTGTCTCTCAAAGTAAGGGGCCTGAATTGACAGAGCCGCCAACTCAGACACGCCGAACAGAGGAAATAGCCACCAAGAAAGCAACCTTCTGAGTGAGAACCGAAAGAGCAATATCCTGTAACGGCTCAAAAGGAGGACCCTGGAGAGCCGAAAGAACCAAATTCAAATTCCAAACAGGAACCACAGCCTTCCGAGGGGGCCGCACATGCGTGACCCCTTGGAAAAAGGTCTTAACCAGTGGGTGTAAGGCAAAAGACCTCTGGAAGAAAACTGACAGAGCAGAAACCTGTCCTTTCAAAGTACTAAGCTGGAACCCAAGATCCAGATTACGCTGAAGAATCTCCAAAATCCTAGGAATCGAAAACACCCTGCAAGGCAAGGCCCTAGCCTCACACCAATCAATATAGGACCTCCAAGTCCTATAGTAAATGCCAGAAGAGGACCGCTTCCTAGCCCTAATCAAGGTCTGAACAACAGCCGCAGACAAACCTTCCTCCTTCAAAATGAAGGTTTCAGCAGCCAAGCCGTCAAATCCAGCGTTTGTAAATTGGGGTAAAATAGTTGACCCTGAGATAACAGATCCGGCAACAAGGGAAGCCGGTACTGATATAAGGCCAGCCTTACAACATCTGCGTACCAAACCCTTCTTGGCCACCTTGGAGCCACCAGAATCGCTGGTGCCCCTTCTAGAACCAGTTTGCGAACTACCTTGCCCAGCATGGAGACGGGTGGAAACAGGTACAGAAAACCCAGATCCTTCCAAGCAAGGGACAAGGCATCCACTGCCAGAGATAGAGGATCCTGAGAAAGAGACACAAAGGCCGGAAGTTAGTGATTGTGCCTCGAGGCAAAGAGATCCACCTCTGGATTCCCCCACTTGCGGCAAAGATCCAGAAAAACCTTGGGGTTGAGAGACCACTCTCCTTGGCGAGAGGATCCCCTGCTCAGGGAATCCGCCTCCGTGTTCTCCACTCCCGGAATGTAGACTGCCGAAATGCAAGGAACATTGCTCTACGCCCAGTGCAGGATCAGAGAGACTTCCCTGAGGGCACTCCTGCTGCGAGTCCCTCTTTGGTGATTGATGTAAGCTACCGCCGTTCGGTTGTCTGAACGAACTTGAACCGTTAGACCCCATGTGAGGTCAGCCGAGCCAGAACCAGTCGGATGGCTCTGAGCTCCAAGACATTGATGGGGGTGTGACCCTCCTGAGGACCCCACACCCCGCTGAACTGATGACTTTTCCAATAACCTCCCCAGCCCGACAGGCTGGCATCCGTGGTAACCGTCTCCCAACAAGGGACCAGAAAGGATCTGCCCTTCAACAGGTTGCTCGATTCCAGCCACCACCGAAGGGACTGCTGAACCCTGGGAGACATCCTGAAAGGTTAATTCAATGACTGCGGACACTTGTCCCAATGCGTCAATAGGTGAAGTTGAAGAGATCTCATGTGAAACTGTGCAAACGGTACCGCCTCGAAGGAGGACACCATCAAGCCCACCAGTTTCATCCCCTGTCGGATAGAGGGACAAGGATTGGCCAGAAGAAGGTGGATCAGACCCTGAATCCCCTGCACCTTGGTCTGGGGCAGAAACACTCTGGCCTGAATGGTATCCAGATTCATGCCCAGAAATGAAATCACTCGAGACGGAGAGAGAGAAGACTTGGGGCGGTTGATAATCCACCCGAACCTCTCCAGGGTTGACACCACCTGGTGGGTGTCCAGCTCCGCCTGACGGAGGGACGAAGCGGAGATCAACAGGTCGTCCAGATAAGGCACAATGCGAATGCCCTGAGCTCTGAGCAGAGCCATTATTCCCGCCAAGACCTTGGTGAAGACCCTCGGCGCCGAGGTCAGTCCGAAGGGAAGGGCTACAAACTGAAAATGTTGATCCTCCACCGCAAACCGGAGGAATCTCTGATGTGCCAGAAAAATCAGAACATGCAGATACGCATCCTAGATGTCTATGGATGTCATAAAATCCCCTTGGCGAAGGGAATTGATAGCCGAGCGCAGAATCTCCATGCGGAACTTTTTGGCTCTGATAAACCTGTTGAGAACCTTGAGATCTAGAATGGGTCTCACCGAACCCTCCTTTTTGGGAACCGTGAAAAGGTTGGAGTAGTAACCCCTGCCTCTCTCCGACGGAGGCACCGGGCATATAACTCCCATGTCCAGAAAGTTTTTCACTGCTAACAGGAGCCCCTGTGCAGCCTGAGGGTCCGAGGGCACCCGAGACCTTAAGAATCTTGGAGGCGGCCAGTACTCGAACTCCAGTTTGTACCAGGAGGAGACCACTTCCAAGATCCAATTGTTTGTGACCTCCCGGGCCCAGACCTGGAGGAAGAGCCGCAGCCATCCCCCCACCCTTGTGGGTGAGGGCACCCCTTCATTGCTGAGCCGCTTTAACGGCAGGCTTGGGCTTGGAACCCCAGGCAGCCGCGGGACGTGCCCGACCTCTGCCCCTGTTCCAGGACGAGCCCCTGACACCCGAGAAGGCCAAACCCCTAGCCGCTCTGGCTCCTCAAAAAGGAAGTGAACGAGCCAGCCCCCCGAAAGGGACGGCGCTGTTTCTTCCACTGAGGTAATTTACCTCCTTTAGCAACAGCATCCAATTTATCTCCAAACAGCCGGGAACCCAAGAAGGGAAGAGCTGTGAGCAAATTCTTGGCCCCAAAGTCCGCTGTCCACTGGCGGAGCCAGACCGATCTGCGCATAGCCACCAATAAGGCTGAAGTCCTACTACACACGACAATAGAATCTTCCATAGCAGCCAAGACAAAATCCATGAACAATTCACATTCACGAACTCAGCGCTAGCCGGATCAAACTGAGCGTCATTCAGCCAGTCCCTGATAAGAGACCTGGTAGCAAGCGACACTATGGCAGAAACACAAACAGGCCGCAGGGCCGAGCCCACGCTGGCAAATGCGTGGCACGTCATCTGATCAAGGCGCTTATCCTCGCCATCCTTAAGGGAAGTGGCGTCAGGGGTGTTCAGCACAGAAGAGTTGGTCAAACCTAAAACTGGCGCATCGACCTTGGGAGGAGAAGACCAGCGCTTAACCACCTCCACTGGGAAAGGATACTTCTTATCCCATCCCTGAGGAGCACCAGGAAGCCGACTGGGCCTCTCCCATTCTCTAAGGATCAGCGCATCAAAGTGACCCTGGGTAGGGAATTCCAGACGGGGCTTGCAGACCCCAAAAATTGAGAGGAGGTGCCTCAGGCGGTTCAATATCCAACACCTCCAATAGATGTGACACAACAGTGGCCGTATCTACGGCACCCCCCAGCGCCTGCCCGACATCAGCATCACCAGATTGAACATAATCAGCCTCTGTTTCCTCATACAATTCCCCCTCCTCTAACGGGGAATAATCTGACAAATCAACGGAATCATCGTCAACATCCCACAAGGGCTGGGCCGACGACAAATGTCTCTTTTTAGCCTGGGCCTTCTTGCCCACCGTGCTAGCAATACATTTCTCGATGCTGGCCAACCTAGCACAAACATCAGAGTGCGACTCCCCGCTGGCACCAATGTCACTTGGGGTACGGAGAAGGCGGGGAGGAGAAGGCGATGAAGCGGGAGGAGCCGACCCAGAAGGCTGGGTACCAGACTGCCGCATTATGGGCTTTTGTGCACATGGTATACAGATCAGCACATTCCCCCCTGTAAGGGATACCCCACACCCCACATATGGCCCGGATTGTCCCAGAGGGAGCCCAGTATCCTGCGGAGCCTCCATATGGTGATTTTTGTGGTCAATCGCAAGACCGCAGGGAATTTACGCCTAAGCAACCCGGGATGCCCCTTAAAAGTCCCGGTGGGAGGATTTGAGGTGATCAAATTTACACTAGGGACCCCAGGACCAGGGGGAACCCCTTAACATGCACATTAATGAAGCAATCTGCAACACACAATAAGGCATATCAATTACTATACAGCAAATTATATATATGAAGCTATGTGTGGAATGTCCTCCTGACCATTCCTATCTGGGGCCCCTGGGGACTGACCCTCGCACTCCCAAGAAAATATTCTCCAAAGTAACTTGATACCGTGACGTGATCACTACACTACACAGCCTTGAAAGAGAGCCTCTGCAGGCTCGGAACGCGTGGACTTGCCGTGGGGATCCTTCCTGGCCATATACACCGTAAGATTGATCACTTTAGACTTTCTTGTATATTGTTTCATTGTCTATTTGCACCTTTGTCTCTTGTTGGGCCTGTCTCTTGTTCAGGGTCCTGTTGGATTGAATTGATGTAATTGGGTTATAAGCACTCAGCACTTTATTAGATTAAGTAGTATATAGGTTATCACAATGTATTTTGGTACACTACAAGTATAGGTCTGGCCAGTGGGCTCCCCCATGTGGTTATTTACGGTATGGCACCATGAATTGCTGTTAATTGTAAATATGATTTTAAATTGCCATTTATAATAAAGCATTGTATCAAGTTACTTTGGAGAATATTTTCTTGGGAGTGCGAGGGTCAGTCCCCAGGGGCCCCAGATAGGAATGGTCAGGAGGACATTCCACACATAGCTTCATATAGGATGCACATGCAATAGGGCCCTTGTTTGGGCAGCGCACCCTGTGTTATAGATCATTCTTGATAAATTAGTGTATAGAGTGTGCCACCTGCCGATATTTCTGTCACGCAAATCATATATATATTTTAATTAAATAATTAAATAGATAAATGGCAAAACCTGCCAAAAACCAGCACCACAGGGGGTCCCCCACCAGAGAGGGACCCCGAGGTGAACGAGAGGTGGCCAACAGACCCCTACCTGTCCCCAAGAACGGCAGCAGCAACCGCAGCAAGGCAGCAAAACGGCCCCCGATCTGAGGAGAAGCTGAGAAGTAGGAAGAGAAGGGAAGGGGGGCGGGCCAGCGCCGAAGGCACGCTTTTCCGGCCCCACCCCCCTCCCAGCAGCGCGGATCTGGCCAGCAAAACGCCGCGGTAGCCCCGCCCCCTTTTCTTAACACAACCTGAGGGAGAGAAGCTCCCCAGGCTAACAGGAAAGCCACCACAGGCTAGAAAGCACCATGCACCAATTCATCCAGGGATACTTCCAGGAGATCCCCACACACACAAAACACAAAGTAAAGTGAACACAACACACATACACTCATATATAATATATTAACAAATGAAAAGGGAGAGGCTGAGGAGGACGCCCCCCCCCCCCCCCCAGAGGGAAGTAAGGGACCCGGAAGGGGGAGTGGGAACCCGGCCATTATTAGGCCATAGGCATGTAGGGATGGGGCATCCCGCACCAGGATCACCAAAAACCTGGATAACCACCTACCCCATAATGAGGTCTCACGGTGAAGCAAAGCTCCTTCCGCACCCATAGGGTGCTCCTACCCTCACCAGGACCCGCAGCCTAAGCTGGGAGGCTCAATTAGGGGCAATTTAAAAAGGGTCCTGGCAGTAATAGGGATAATAAACGGCCGGGCGCGGGCCCGGCTTACCTGCAAGTAAAAGAAGTGTTCATCTTCTGTCTTGTCGCCTTCCCTGCAGAGAAGGAACTGGGAAATTGGTGGGAGGTCCCAGGTATATATGGCCCGGGAGGGGCTTTCTTTTTTGCATATTCATCTCTGCCGAAGTTCTCTACTGGAGATTACCCACATGTCATGAAGATCGAAGTGGAGTGTATGGCACACTTAGAATATCTCAAGGTAGGCTGGCGGTTAAAGGCTGATAAAATGCAGTAGAAGTAGTTAGGATGATTTTTAATGTGGGCAATCTGTATGTACAGGGCAGGGGAAACATAAAAGATATGCTCTTATTCAGGGTGAAGGTCTTGTTTAAGAGCAGTATGTAGCGATACCGAGGGGTTTCACACTCGGCTAATGAGAGGAGGGATCACTTATACACCTGAACTGAATAAAACTCCTGCCAAGCTTGTGGTTTATTCTCTCATGGTAGGAAAAAAATCCAGGGGTGACAGATTTAGTGTATCAGGGGTGACAGAGTCTGTCACCCTGGATGTCCTTTTCTTTCCATTTAAAGAAAAACAAGCCTGGCTGGATATTTCTTGATGCCGGGTGTATAAGTGACCCCTCCTCCGCCATCCAGCATATTTATATGGATTTTTATCATTGGTCGATTTTCTCATAATAGTGCTCCTTTAATCAGATGTCTAGGACTGAACATTTAGCAGAACATGTCCTTCTTTTAAGACAAGGCCTGACGTTCAGTTTGAATGAAGGGACTGGAATGGGCTTCAGGCAAACCCACAAAGGCTACTTTCACACTGGGACAGGGCGACACATTAGTGTTGATCGGCATTGCTAACACGATTGCATGAATACTAGCGATTGCCTGCGTTTTAGTAGCGATCGCAAGCCAAATTTATGTGAAAGTGCCCATATATCTCTATGGGCAGCGTTTCACTGGAGATTGCGGTGAGAACAGAAGTGATTTGCTCATGCCCCCCCCCCCCCCCCAATTCACCCAGTGTGAAAGTAGCCTTAGAGAACTAAGATACACCAGAAATAAGCTGGTTTCACACCTACACGTCTGCGGGGTGCTCACGCCTTTGGCCAAGTGCCCTGCAACCGCTAGTGCCAGCGTCTGGAGTGCGTTAGCGCTTGCGCTCTCCACTCAAATAGATTCGCAAGCGATGCGCCTTCCAGACGCTGCTGGCAAGGGTTTTGCTGAGTGATGTGATTGCAAGCACCTATGTGAAAGCGCCATAGTGCCCATAGCATTTCACAGGCGCCTGTGAGGTACACGACCGAAAGCGTAAATGCCCCACAGTCACGCTGGTATAAAACCAGCCATAAATTCTGGAATGGTCATTATAGACTACCACTGGAAATACATAACTTTGTTTTCTCAGTAAAGAAATAACATTTCCCCTAAAAATAAGTCCTACCCTGAAAATAAGCACTAGTAACAATTTATAATCCAGCTGCCGGGCTTCAGCACAGGGCCGGGCGCGGCTGTAAAGGAGGGTGAGGACACACAGGTAAGCTTATCTGTCTGAAGTGAAATGTCTGATCTTGTTGGCTCCATCCTTTGCCAGGCATATGGCTGAATCCCCCCGCTGCCAGCCAGCTCTGTACTGCTGCCACCATCTTGCCAGCACATCCCCTGAAAATAAGCCTTAGCACCAATTTTTGGATCAAATATTAATACAAGACCTGTCTATTTTTGGGAAACCCGGTACTTCTCGTCAATCACAACATAAATAAGGATAATACGAGATTCACTGTTCTCTACAAAATCATAGGATTACTTCCTCGTATTCCAAGACATGTTTGTATTTTGTTGGCATCATATGGTCTTAGAACCGTCTTTTGTTTCTCTTTTATTGTCAGCTGAGCATATCTTCCCACAAAGTAGGTTTCTTACATCAATATAAAAAATATTTGAAAATAAGGACTTGGAATAAGCCAGAGTGGTCCTAGCGTCAGCCATTCAAATCTTACCATCATAAGGGACGTCAGCATCACTCAAAGCATCTTCTAGGTCTTGGTCAGTTATATCTGGAATAAAATATTAGGTATATATTAGGCCATTTATTGCCAAAAACTAATGGGCAGGATCACTTAAAGCAGAATAAAGCCCAAGCTGGCCGGCCCTGGAATCTTTTAGATGGCCTTCCCCTGGGGCATCACAATGGGGATGCCCTGCTGTGTAACCCCCCCCCCGGGCACCCCAAAAATCATCTTCTTCCTGGCTCACTCATTGATGTAAACACCAGTATGCACATCTGGCGTACTGCTGGGGATGTGGCAGCTCACACTCACGATTGCCACAAACTGAGCAGTTTTTTGAACATTTAATATGCACCAATTAGACTAAAGCCTGCACACCGTTAAAGGTCTTTCTGGGCGATCTGGGAAGTTTCCCACAGCGGGGCATCCCAAATCAAGATGTTCCCCATGTAAAACCCAGCATAGCCAAAATACAGTAAATAAAGTATATCAAATATCCTACTATATACATGATTATAGTAATATTATAAACGGTACCTTCATATGGCACCTCAGCATCATTCAAAGCATCTTCTAGGTCTTGGTCAGTTATATCTGTAATAAAATCATGCAGCATGTAAGAACATTTAAATGAATGCTTTTCCAGCAATGTATTGGGGAACTTCTTTACATGACTGGCCCCCCAAACCCAGTTAATGGTAGGCAAATTATCTGAGGGTATACATTTGGTTAGGAGGGACGTGGAGACCAATCTTGCCACACAGCTGACAGTCCTGCTTACATATTATGAGCGTGGAGCTGTGCCAGCAGCAATTCACACCACTGAAATTTATGCCTTTAGAAACACAGGGAAGCTTGTCTATTATTCTACACACATTGAATAAACAGCTGCTGGGGAAATACTGTGTGAGGAAGAATCGGTTACATTGTTTCTTCATGTTATGTCAGACTTCTCAGATTTGAGGCAGTTTTGACTGAATTTCTCAGAAGCAGGGCTCTCTAGCGTAAATCAAATTGGCAGCTCCCATGTAGTTCAAGAGCATAGAATCTGCCTGCTATTCCATCTGCACAGGGTTAAAGTGGACCAACACCCAGGATTTTGACTACCCTGGGTCTTGGTCCACTTCGGTGGGGCACCCCCGATCGGGGTGCCCCGCTGTGTGAAACCCCCCCCGAACCCCCCGAACTCACCTCTCCCCGATCTCGGATGTCCCGCGGGGAGGGAGGTGATCGGCCCGGGAATCTTATAGATTCCCGGGCCGATCACCCGTGGGTGTTGATCCACTTTAAAGTGATTGTATACCTAGACAGGAAGTTTATGTCATCAGCTTCTATCCCCAGCCCAGTGCCCCAAAACAGCCCAAGTGTTTTTTTTTTACTAAAGCCTTTGCCTAATATTCATAAAACAGAAAGCCGTATGATGTCCGAATGGTCTGCCATATGCCATATTGCTCCCTCAAACTTTCCAGTGATGATACATTCTTTTACACAGTTCAGCATTGGGGGGAGGGGGCAGCCTTAACAGTTATAATAATTGCAATAAATCTGAAAGCACTACAAGCTTAACTGCCACTATGTGGCAGTACCTTGGAACTGAATGAATTGGCATATTACTGCCATTCGACATCATACAGCTTCCTGTGGTTTTAGGAATACTGGGCAAAAAACACAGTTTCGAGGTACTGGGCCGGGGATAGGTGATGGCAAAAATTCCTATCTAGGTATAGGGGAGAAATTTACTAAGCTTTAATATTTGGACTGAAGGTCCCCTTAAGTAAAATGGGTGTTGGTGTGGTTTAAGAGTGTAAAATATGGTGCCCTAATTCAGTCAGACCTCACCCATGGAGCTTGCTGTCTGGGATGATTTTTTTTTTCTAGGTTGGCCTGCCTCAAGGCCGGGGAAGGGAGGCAGGGCCGGAGGGTTCCCTAAAGACTGGACAGCGACTTTGATTGCTTAATTATGTCGCGTAATCAGATTGTTTGATTACTTTATTAAAATTGTTTGATCTGTAATTTATATTCCTTAAACCGGACCAACACCCATACACCCATTTTACATTTTTTATTGGGCGCATTTCCCAGAGGGAGGGAGTTGTCAGGCGAGGTTTGCAGGCTTTAGAGCGCTCGACCGCAACGGACCAACACCCATGTTTTGTAAAATGGGTTTTGATCCGGTTTGATAGAACAAAAATCTTTCAGAATTTTACTTAAAGTGGTAGTAGCTCCTATGTCATCTTGCTGAATACAGAAGTGAAATAACTAATGTGTATGATGTGCAGCTGAACTTCCTGTCATCAAGAACTAAAGTGTTGCAAATCCCACTCAACCAACTAGAATAAAATGTTTGCCTGCAGCTGGCCTTTAAATCAACTATTCAATGCCACCTTCTGTATTAAAAAAACCCAGCAAAGCCAGTATTTAGCTGAATGCCTGCACTGCAGCTGTGCCTCCATTCATTTCAGAGCAGGCACACGATTTCCATAATGAACATTCAGCACTGCTTGCTTCCACCCTGGCGCGCTCCCCTCCACGTGCATTTATTCAATGCTACAATGGAACAGCCTTTGATCTAAATTGTAAATCAATCTCTACAGCTTGTTTTTCCTCTGATAAAAGTGATAGAGTTTCCATGTCTGTCAGCCAAACTGGTGAGACTGCAGTGCAGGGAGAACCAAGCAGGTAGGAGATACCCAATACTGTGACTTTGTGTCATGGCTTTATCAGCTCGCAAAGCATATTTACCAAGTCAGAAATAATTACCATACTGGAAAGTCTGCATATAATAAGCAAGAGCATAAATCAGCATTACTGCATTGTCCAAATACTTGTGTGTGATGAAATAACCTGACCTTTAAAAAAGTAAGTCTGGCAACTCCTCTGCTCACCAGCATAGTCCCACACTGGTCTATCCCTGAGTATCACCACCCACTCCAAGTAAGGATTCTGGTCAGTTGCTGGGGGGGATAAGTTCCCTGACACACAGTCTAGTTTGTAGGGTTCATTACCAGGGCCCTGAGACTGTAGTTTCTAGCCCCAGCCCGTTTTTCTTTCTGCCAGCAGCAACGGAGTACAGGGTAGAACCCCCACCCCTGCCAGACTCGGGGGCATTGTTCCTGCTAATTGCCCCCGGAGGGGAAACAAAGAAACCAACCTGCAGAACCTACAGGCCCAGACCCTGGTACTGGGGCTAGAACTGCTCTGACATGGTCCAAGACCAGCACTTGAAGATAGGGTGAGAGCTTACCAAGTTTTAAACTTGGGTGCATGGAGGGGTGGGGGTATATGGGTTTATAAGTGTATTTTGACTTTAAGGTTTTCCTTACTCCATATATGGGTCATATATGCCCCCCCCCCCCCCCAACGTGTGGTGTAATAAACATTTACAAAAATTCTAAAAATGCATCCCATACAGAAAACACAGGCCCAAGCTGAAACCTTAAAAGGTAGACAGCAGGCAAAGGCAATTGTGTCAGGCTACGTTTGGCGCAGTCCATTTTTAGGTTGGAATAGAAATGGCCGAGATATCAAGGTTTACAATTTCACCTTAGGATTTATTTTCTGAAGCAAGCGAGCATGGCCCTTGGGAGCTGTGATGCTGCATAATAATCAACACAATAGGCAGGGTCTGAATGAGCCCTATATTAGGTTTCAAACACCTGGCGGTGCTCCTCCCTCTCCCTGTTGCTGGCATTCTTATAGATTACGCACACCAGTTATGTCTAGGCCACAGTGTCCACAGTCTAATGATCAATCGTGAAGGGGGGTGCAGGCTCTTTTGTCACGTTCCAAAGCTGTGATTGTTTCACTTAAGCACACAGGCAGCCACACGCGATTCAAAAGCTAATATCGCTCTTCAATTAATGAAACGCTAATAAGGGCATTGGCCAAGGATGGAAGGCAAAAGGAGGGGAGAGGGGAGAAAGGATGTGATGGCTGAGGCTGCAAAATCTCATTCTTGCTGAGCTGATGAATGGGAGCTAAAGACCACAAGTCAAAGCCTATGATTGGTGGTCTATGGCAAAGAATTTCAGGAGGTGTGCCACTACTCTTTACCTTGTTTCTACTTCCAGGAGCAGCTGTGTGCTGACAGGAAGAGAGAAAGCAGCTATTGGGAGGTGAGCTGTTGGATGATAGTTTATGCACTTTGCCTACAGAGTCCCATGAAATTCTAGCTCCACCCCCATCCAACACAGAAAAATACAATTCTGTGAGTACTCACCTGTAAAATTGTTTTTACTATGCATGGCACGGCCTGCTTCAAGAAGTCCTTACGTATGTGATATTCCGCCACAAGGTGGCGCAGTGTACTGCAGAAGAGTTGTGGCTCCTCTCAGCACCATATAAAAACAGGATCACCAATAGACCTCCCCATTGTTGACAAGCAGTTATACAAGAAGCCGGGAGATAATAAAGGTAAAAAAGGTAACAACCCCAACTAACTTGGATCAATCACCATAAAGAGGCAACCAAGAATAACGATAAGGGCGGGGTGAAGCAGGCCGTGCCATGCATAGTAAAAACAATTCTACAGGTGAGTACTCACAGAATTGTATTTTTCCTATTGCATGGCACGGCCTGCTTCAGGAAGTCCTTACGTATGGGACATCCAATAGCAGTGTCCGTAAGGTAGGGTGGGATCCCCAAAAAGTAGCAGCAGGCAGTTTAAACCACTACCGCCTGCAGCACCTTGCGGGCAAAAGCAGCATCAGCTGAGGCCTTAACATCAACCTTGTAAAACTTGGAAAAGGTATGAACAGAAGACCAAGTTGCGGCCTTACAAACTTGTTCAACAGAAGCTTGGTGCTGAAAAGCCCAAGAAGCACCAATAGCCCGAGTGGAATGAGCAGTAATCCGCAAAGGAGGAACCTTCCCTTTAGCAGAATAGGCCTGAACCACCGCCTGGCGAATCCACTTGATAGTAGATTTAGCCGAAGGCAAGCCCTTCCTAGGTCCCGCAGGAAGAACAAAAAGAGCATCAGATTTCCTGAAAGACTCAGTAGCAACCAAGTAAAATTTCAGAGCCCTGACAACATCCAGAGAATGCAGGGTCCGCTCCTTGGAATTAGCAGGGTTAGGACACAAGGAAGGTAAGACAATGTCCTGATTGAGATGAAAAGCAGACACAACCTTGGGCAAGAAATCCGGCTTAAGCCGAAACACCACCTTATCCTGATGCCGCTCAAAATAAGGAGGTTTAATAGAAAGCGCCGCCAGCTGAGAGACTCGCCTGACTGAAGTGATAGCCACCAAAAAGGCCACCTTAAGAGTCAGAATGGGTAACGTCGCCCCACGGATAGGCTCAAAGGGAGGACCCTGTAGAGCAGACAACACCAGATTCAAGTCCCAAACAGGTAGCATAGGTTTACGTGGCGGACGCACGTGAGTAACTCCCTGGAAAAAAAGTCTTAACCAACCGGTGATTGGCAAAGGATCTTTGAAAAAAAATTGCCAGAGCTGACACCTGTCCCTCGAGGGCACTAAGTTGAAGGCCCGAATCCAAACCATGTTGTAAAAATTCCAGAATCCTGGGGATAGAAAACACCCGACAAGGAAGAGACTTGGACTCACACCAGGCAATGTAAGCATGCCAGACCCTGTAGTAGATAAAGGACGAGGACTTCTTCCTAGCCCGAATCATAGTATCAACAACAGAGGCCGGCAACCCCTTATCCATCAAGATGGAGGTTTCAGCAGCCAAGCCGTCAAAGCCAGCGTTTGTAAATTGGGATGGCGCAGCTGTCCCTGAGTGAGAAGATCTGGATCCTTGGGCAAAACGTACCGATTTACTGCCAACTGCACGACGTCTGCGAACCACACCCTCCTTGGTCAACAGGGGGCCACCAGAATGGCTGGCACCCCTTCCTGGGCTATCTTGCGCAGCACCCTGGCCAGCAGAGGAAAGGGAGGGAACACAGAGGAGCCGAAACTCCTTCCAAGGAATCACTAGCGCATCCGCGGCGAAGGCCAGAGGATCCTGCGACAGGGAGACAAATCTTGGAAGCTTGTGATTGTGGAGGGACGCAAAACAGGTCCACATCCGGCTGACCCCAGCGGTGACACAGGGAGTGAAAAACCTTGTTGCTGAGGGACCATTCCCCCAGCCGAGACGTCCCCCTGCTCAGGGAGTCTGCCTCCTGGTTCCCCACCCCCGGAATGTAGACCGCCGAGATGCAAGGGACATTCTCTTCCGCCCAAGACAGTATCGGAGACACTTCCTTAAGGGCTCGCTTGCTCCGAGTCCCTCCCTGATGATTGATGTAGGCAACCACTGTCTGGTTGTCCGAGCGGATCTGAACAGCCTGACCTCGAAGGTGCGTGGTCAGCTGAGAAAGAACCAACCTGATCGCCCTCAGTTCCAGGACATTTATGGGAGCATGGGCCTCCTGGGGGCCCCACAGACCATGGAACTTCAGAGACTTCCAAAAGCCCCCCCAACCGGTCAGACTGGCACCTGTGGTGACCGTTTCCCAGCATGGAGGCAGAAAGGGCCTGCCCACTAGAAGGTCCCTTGAGTCCAGCCACCACGAGAGGGACTGTCTGGCCAGGGGGGACAGAGCAAAATCCTGATCCAGGGACACAGGGTCCCGATCCCAAACTGACAAGAGGTGCAACTGAAGAGGTCTCATGTGAAACTGAGCAAATTGGACCGCCTCGAAGCAGGACACCATTAGGCCCACTAACTGCATCCCCTGCCGGATGGAGGGATGGGGACACAAGAGCAGAGCCCGTGCCTGCTCCTGAAGGCCCTGCACCTTCTGCTGAGGCAGGAATACCTTGATCTGAGAGGTGTCCAGAGTCATCCTGAGTATCCTTCTCGGCTTGATGAAGAGACTGAGTCACAATCAGAAGGTCGTCAAGGTAAGGGAGGATGCGAATGCCCTGGTTCCCCAACAGAGCCATCACGCCCGCCAGCACCTTGGTGAACACCCAAGGTGCCGAGGTGATACCGAACTGTAAAGCCACAAACTTGTAATGCTGATCCTCTAGAGCGAACCTCAGGAATCTCTGATGACCTGGAAAGATTGGCACATGAAGATAGGCATCCTTGATGTCCACGGTGGTCATGAAGTCGCCCGGGCAAAGGGTACTGACAGCCGAGCGTAGCGTCTCCATGCGAAAGTGCTTGAACCTGACAAACTTGTTGAGACCCTTCAGGTCCAGGATGGGCCTCAAAGACCAGTCCTTTTTGGGGGCCGTGAAAAGATTGGAGTAGTACCCCTGACCCTGTTCTTGGGAAGGCACCAGGCAAATGACTGACTCCAACAGGCGTTGAACTGCAAGGTGCAAACCCTGAGCTGACAGGGGGTTTTGAGACATACGGGATCTGAGGAATCTTGGGGGCGGCCAGGCTGCAAACTCCATCTTGTAACCGGAGGACGCCACCTCCTGAATCCACTGGTCTGAGGCGCGGAGCCTCCAGACGTGAGCAAAGAGCCGAAGCCGTCCCCCCCACCCGGATTGGCGAGGGCGTCTCCTCATGCCTGAGGGGCCTTAGGAGGGGGTTTGGGCCATCAGTGAGACGCTTGAGCTTTTTCTTAAGGGCAATAGCTGTAATGGCAGTGCCGCAGACCGGACGCAGCCCAGCCCCCACAAATGTAAAAGCATGGCAGGCCAGCTGATCCATACACCGGTCCGCGCTGTCCTGCAGTGTAGTAGTGTCAGGGGAAGGCATGACTGAGGTGTTGGACAGCCCTAGAACGGGAGCATCCACCTCAGGGGGACATGGTCGTCACTTGACCAGGTCAGCAGGAAAGGGATACCTCTTATCCAACCCTTTGGGCACCGCAGGTAATCTATTAGGACGTTCCCAATCCTTCAGCACCATATTAGAGAAGTGGCCCTGCTCAGGGAACTCCAGACGCTGTTTATCAGGACGAAAGAGCTCACCCTGCTTCCTCTTAGTCACCACGGGGGGGCATTGTGCAAGGTTTCAAAAAATGTCAGACAGCAGTCTATCAGTGTCAGCGGGGAGCCATAAATCCTCCCCAGACGCAGACCCAGGGTCACTGTCGTACCCCTCCTGCTGGTCCCCAGAGGAGTCAGAGTCCTGGAAAAGCTCCCCCTCCTCTAGGGAGTAACGGCCACCAAGGGCGTCAATTCCCTCATCCTCCTCAGCAAAGAGGGAGGGTGTGGGAGCCAGGTGCCGCTTCTTGTCAGAGGCCTTACCCGGAACAGGCCTGGCAAGCTGCCTTTCAATGCTGGCAACACGAAGTGCCAGATCAGATTGTGACCCCCTGCTAGTATCCCCCTCACTGGGGGCTAAATGCAGGCGCGGGGGAATAGGCGATGCCGAAGGGAGCGCAGAACTGCGAAGGGAAGTGTTCAGCCCAGCCTGGGCAACAAGGATACCTTGGGCCACGGCACACACACCGCGGCACTATCACTCAAAGGGGATGCCCCCCACATGGCACACAGCCGGGATTGCCCCGAAGGACCCCCAAGCACGCTATCCCCAGAAGCCTCCATATGGTGATTAGCACAGGCGCAATAGGCAAGCACAGGGTAAGGGCTAATAAAAAGCCACCCGGGATGCCCCCAGAAGAGCCAGTAAGGGGGAGATGATGGGGGGTTGTCCCACCTGAAAGACATAAGTAAAAAGCACATAAGCATCCGGCAGCCCATGCCCCAAGGAAACCAAACCCCCAAAGGGGACCCACGGTCCAAGAAGACCGAAGGATCACCAAGCCGCCAGACCATGGGAAGAAGCGACACATTAAACGATGACCGCCGCAGCTCAGGAAGGACGAGGGGCCCAGATGTGCAGCAGGCTCAAAATGGCGCCAGCAGAAGAACCTCGAGGGGCGGGCCGCGGGGGGAAGACGCGATACACGTCATTCCCCCCCCCCCCCCCCCGAAGAGCGCGAAATCTGCGCTCTTGTGACCGCGCCGGCGCCATCACACTCAAAAAACGCCTCACCGCCATAGCGCCGCCCGGCGAAGTACAAGGCGAAAACAACCTTAAACACAAGTCCAATTAAAAAGCACCTCGCTGCCACCCGCCCCCCCAGGAACACACGCCGGGGACGGGGGAGAGGAGAGCGAGCAGGCAGCGGCAGGAGCCGGGCCAGGGTAGGGGGGAACCCAAAAAAACAAACAAGGGGTAAACCCAAAACACAGCCCCCAAAACACTCACCCCCTCAGAAGCTAGGACAGGAACTCCGCATCCCTCATTAGGCACACCATAAAGCCTATGGCCGGCTACCCTTTGTGGTACAGGGTCTGCGGCTTGGAGCAGCACTCCTTGAGCACCTGACCCTGGTGCTCCTCTACCCTCACCCGATTCGTCAGCCGAGGCTGGGAGGCACAGAGGGTCCGGAAGCGGGTGGAAATAGACTTGCAGGGTCGCAGGCTTGGTTGCCACGCTCACCTGCGCAACATAGGGAGCCATCTTCTATCTTCGCAGTATCACTGCAGAGGAAAAACTGGGGAGGTCTATTGGTGATCCTGTTTTTATATGGTGCCGGGAGGAGCCACAACTCTGCAGTACACTGCGCCACCTTGTGGCGGAATATCCCATACGTAAGGACTTCTTGAAGCAGGCTGTGCCATGCAATAGGAAAAACTCATATGTTTAAATCCATTGCACCTAAATAGGTGTTGAAGCAGAAGAGAGAATACCCTCCTTAGTGAATTGGAGCTGTAGCCTATTTTAGGAGATCCACCTTCTTGTATATTAAACACTTGCCACTAGTAGAACAGGGTTGAAACAAAGATGTATTGAGAGAGAATACTTTTGTTTATCTAGATACTGGCATTTGCAGTAAGATTATCTAAACTTTTATGAAAAGGGCATTTTATATTGGCAGACATTTAACAGCCAGTAAGTATTCCACTAGAATGCCAATTTTATGCTCCAGGGCTATAGCTATAGCTTCATGTCAGTTTTCACATGAGTTCCTTCACAGTGCTCTAGATTGCCAGCACAACCCAAATCCCAATCGGTGGTAGGAGATTTTATTAATTAGGTGGGTGCATTAAAGGTGATTTGGGCCAAGGACCAACATGAATAGCTCAAGGTATAGTATCTGCTAAAGCACCATCCCTGGAATCTTTTCAACTTTGGGCTGGCTGAACAAGGTTTTTGTCTGCTTTAACATTTCACTAAAAGCAGTATCATTATGGGGCATGGACATTAAATAACATTCCACAAAAACAACCTGAAAGCCTACATTCCATTTAGAATGGTTATGTAATAAATTTTTCTGAACTCCTCCTAGTAGTAGCCTTTAGTATGATTGTAAATCGAGTAAAGGGGGTGGGAGTCGCTTCATCTCTACGCCACGCCTTGATGTGGCGTGGGGTTTAATACATTTAATATGATTGAAACTGTATGCTAACTAAGGCCCCTAGTTTCTGTACAGGATTCATATGCCTGTTTGCTAAATATTAAAGTGATAAGAGGGTTAAACTGGGCTGTAAATTGGTTCCCAGGCCCTGAATAATTTTGTATAAATATTAGTGATGGAGAGACTCCCACCCCCTTTACTAGTTGGAATTGCCATGAGCACACACAGGGAGGGATTCAGTCATTATGGATCTCTCCCTGTGGAGTGTTTTAAGGGGGGCTGGCAGCTTCCCAGGTGAGTAGCTCTGAAATATTTGATTGCATGTCCAAACTTTGGCCACTAAAAATACCGTTTTGTGAGTACTCACCTTTAAAACGGGTATTATGAGTGTGCCATACACTCCACTTCGATCTTCATGACATATGGGTAATCTCCATTAAAGGGCGAACTTCTGCAGAGATGAATATGCAAAAAAGAAAGCCCCTCCTGGCCCATATATATACCTGGGACCTCCCACCAATTTCCCAGTGTAAAAAAGCAGTAAGGGGACCAGGAAGAACCAATTATAACCCTAACAATCAAAACCAATGGTTCACCATATAAAAGCCCGAGAATACCTGGAAATAAGGGGTGGGGCGAAGTGGAGTGTATGGCACACTCATATTACCCGTTTTAAAGGTGAGTACTCACAAAACGGTATTATTCTAAGTGTGCCATACACTCCACTTCGATCTTCATGACATATGGGACATCCAATAGCAGTGTCCGTCATGGGTGGGAACCAGAAACAGTAAAGAATGTACCAACTCAAACCACTGCAGCTTGCAGAATCTTGCGGCCAAAAACAGCATCCGCTGAAGCTCGCACATCAACCTTGTAAAACTTGGAAAAAGTATGAACGGAAGACCAAGTAGCAGCCTTACAAACTTGTTCAACAGAAGCCTGGTGCTGAAAAGCCCAGGATGCAACAACAGCACGAGTAGAGTGTGCAGTGACCCTAAAAGGGGGAGACCTCCCCTTAGCAGAATAGGCCCCAACAATGGCCTGACAAATCCATTTGCTAATCGTAGACTTAGCAGGCGCCAAACCTTTCCTGGGCCCGCAGGGCACCACGAAAAAAGCGTCCGTCTTGCGGAAGGAAGAAGTAGTCACCAAATAGTACTTCACACAGCGAACAACATCCAAATTGTGCAGAACCCTCTCCTTGTCATTGTTAGGCTTAGGACACAAGGAAGGGAGAACAATATCCTGATTGAGGTGGAAAGCAGACACCACCTTAGGAAGGAAATCTGGCTTAAAACGAAAAACCATCCTGGTGTCTCTGAAAGTAAGGGGCCGCCAACTCAGAGACACGCCGAACAGAGGTAATAGCCACCAAGAAAGCAACCTTCTGAGTGAGAACCGAAAGAGCAATATCCTGTAACGGCTCAAAAGGAGGACCCTGGAGAGCCGAAAGAACCAAGTTCAAATCCCAAACAGGAACCACAGCCTTCCGAGGGGCCGCACATGCACGACCCCTTGGAAAAAGGTCTTAACCAGCGGGTGTAAGGCAAAAGACCTCTGGAAGAAAACAGACAGAGCAGAAACCTGTCTTTTCAAAGTACTAAGCTGGAACCCAAGATCCAGATTATGCTGAAGAAACTCCAAAATCCTAGGAATCGAAAACACCCTGCAAGGCAAGGCCCTAGCCTCACACCAATCAATATAGGACCTCCAAGTCCTATAGTAAATGCCAGAAGAGGACCACTTCCTGGCCCTAATCAAGGTCTGAACAACAGCCGCAGACAAACCTTCCTCCTTCAGAATGAAGGCTTCAGCAGCCAAGCCGTCAAAGCCAGCGTTTGTAAATTGGGGTAAAGTAGTTGACCCTGAGATAACAGATCCGGCAACAAGGGAAGCCGATACTGATCTACGGCCAGCCTTACAATGTCTGCGTACCAAACCCTTCTTGGCCACCTTGGAGCCACCAGAATTGCTGGTGCCCCTTCTAGAACCAGCTCGCGAACCACCCTGCCCAGCATGGAGACGGGCGGAAACAGGTACAGAAAACCCAGATCCTTCCAAGCAAGGGACAAGGCATCCAATGGCAGAGATAGAGGATCCTGAGAAAGAGACACAAAGGCCGGAAGTTTGTGATTGTGCCTCGAGGCAAAGAGATCCACCTCCGGAGTCCCCCACTTGCGGCAAAGATCCAGAAAAACCTCAGGGTTGAGAGACCACTCTCCTTGGCGAGAGGATCCCCTGCTCAGGGAATCCGCCTCCGTGTTCTCTACTCCCGGAATGTAGACTGCCAAAATGCAAGGAACATTGCTCTCCGCCCAGTGCAGGATCAGAGAGACTTCCCTGAGGGCACTCCTGCTGCGAGTCCCTCCTTGGTGATTGATGTAAGCTACCGCCGTTCGGTTGTCTGAACGAACCTGAACCGGTAGACCCTGTAAATGTGAGGTCAGCCGGGCCAGAACCAGTCGGATGGCTCTGAGCTCCAAGACATTGATGGGGGTGTGAGCCTCCTGAGGACCCCACACCCCGCTGAACTGATGACTTTTCCAATAACCTCCCCAGCCCGACAGGTTGGCATCCGAGTTGACCGTCTCCCAACAAGGCACCGGAAAGGATCTGCCCTCCAACAGGTTGCTCGATTCCAGCCACCACCGAAGGGACTGCCGAACCCTGGGAGACATCCTGAAAGGTTAATCCAATGACTGCGGACACCTGTCCCAATGCGTCAATAGGTGAAGTTGAAGAGATCTCATGTGAAACTGTGCAAATGGTACCGCCTCGAAGGAGGACACCATCAATCCCACCAGTTTCATCCCCTGTCGGATAGATGGACAAAGATCGGCCAGAAGAAAACGGATCAGACCCCGAATCCCCTGCACCTTGGTCTGGGGCAGAAACACTGTGGCCTGAATGGTATCCAGATTCATGCCCAGAAATGAAATCACTCGTGACGGAGAGAGAGAAGACTTGGGGCGGTTGATCACCCACCCGAACCTTTCCAGGGTCGACAACACCTGGTGGGTGTCCAGCTCCGCCTGACGGAGGGAAGAAGCTGAGATCAACAGGTCGTCCAGATAAGGCACAAAGCGAATGCCCTGAGCTCTGAGCAGGGCCATCATTCCCGCCAAGACCTTGGTGAAGACCCGCAGCGCCGAGGTCAGCCCGAAGGGAAGAGCTACAAACTGAAAATGTTGATCCCCCACCGCAAACCTGAGGAATCCCTGATGCGCTGGAAAAATGGGAACATGCAGATACGCATCCTTGATGTCTATGGATGACATGAAATCCCCCTGGTGAAGGGAAATGATAGCGGAGCGCAGAGTCTCCATGCGGAACTTTTTGGCTCTGATAAACCTGTTTAGAACCCCGAGATCTAGAATGGGTCTCACCGATCCCTCCTTTTTGAGTACCGTGAAAAGATTGGAGTAGTAACCCCTGCCTCTCTCCGACTGAGGCACCTGGCAAATAACTCCCATGTCCAGAAGGTTTCTTACTGCTAACAGGAGCCCCTGTGTAGCCAGAGGGTCCGAGGGCACCCGAGACCTTAAGAATCTTGGAGGCAGCCAGTACTTGAACTCCAGTTTGTACCCTGACGAGACCACTTCCAAGATCCAATTGTCTGACCTCCCGGGCCCAGACCTGGAAGAAGAGCCGCAGCAGTCTCCCCACCCGTTCGGGTGAGGGTGCCCCTTCATTGCTGAGCCAGCTTACTGGCGGGCTTAGGCCTGGAACCCCAGGCAGCCGTCAGGCACGCCCGACCTCTGCCCTTATTTCAGGATGAGCCCCTGACACCAGAGACGGGCAGACCCCTAATTGCTCTGGCTCCTCGAAAGGAAGGGGTGAAGGAACCAGCCCCCCGAAAGGGACGGCGCTGTTTCTTCCACTGAGGCAACCTACCTCCCTTAGCAACAGCATCCAATTTATCTCCAAACAGCCGCGTACCCATAAAGGGAAGAGCCGTAAGCGACTTCTTGACCCCAAAGTCCGCCGTCCACTGACGCAGCCAGACCAATCTGCGCATAGCCACCAATAAAGCCGAAGTCCTGCTACACATGACGATAGAATCTTCCATAGCAGACAAAACAAAATCCATGAACAATTCACACCTCTTAAGAGTAGCGAACTCAGCGCTAGCCGGATCAAACTGACCATCATTCAGCCAGTCCCTGATAAGGGACCTGGTAGCAAGCGACACTAGAGCAGATGAACAAGCCGGCCGCAGGGCCGATCCCATACTGGCAAACGCATGACAAGCCATCTGATCAAGGCGCTTATCCTCACCATCCTTAAGGGAGGTAGCTTCAGGGGTGTTAAGCACAGAAGAATTGGTCAAGCCCAAAACAGGCGCATCGACCTCAGGAGGAGAGGACCATCGCTTGACCGCCTCCACCGGATACTTCTTGTCCCATCCCTGGGGAGCACCAGGAAGCAGACAGGGCCTCTCCCATTCTTTCTGGATCAGTGCATCAAAATGATCCTGCGTAGGGAATTCTAGACGGGGCTTGCGGACCCCCAAAAATCCCCCCTTCTTTAGGGGAGGCGCCTCCGGGGGATCAATAACCAACACCTTCAACATATGTGACAAAACAGCAGCCGTATCTACAGCATCCCCAGGTGCCTGCCCAACAAAAGCATCACCAGACTGTACAAAATCAGACTCTGTCTCCTCAAATACTTCCCTCTCCTCTAAAGGGGAATAATCAGACAAATCCATAGAGTCGTCGTCCGGGTCCCACACGGGCTGAGCCGACGACATGTGTCTCTTTTTAGCTTGGGCCTTCTTGCCCACCAGGCTAACAATAAACCTTTCAATGCTGGCCAACCTGGCACCAACATCCGACTGCGACCCCCCGCTGGCACCAATGTCACTCGGGGTACGGATCAAGCGGGGAGGGGAAGGCGATGAAGCGGGAGGAGCCGACCCAGAAGGCTGGGACCCAGACTTCCGCGTTATGGCCTTAAGAGCGCAGGGAGTACAGATCGGTACATCCTCTCCCGTAAGGGATGCCCCACACCCCACACATGGGCGTGCTTGCCCCAAGGTGAGCCCGAGCCCAGTATCCTGCGGAGCTTCCATATGGTGATTTTTTAGTGGTCAGTCGCAAGACCGCAGGGAATTACACTTAAGCAACCCGGGATGCCCCTTAAATGTCCCGGTGGGAGGATTTAGAGGAGAGCAGTTTTAAACTAGGGACCCCAGGACCAGGAGGAACCCCTTAATATGTACAATATGAAGCACTCTGCAACACACAATAGGCAAATCAGTTACTATTAATGGCATCTCAATTAATAAAAGTACAACCATACCATATATATATACACACAGGAATATACATCAAAAAATTGGCAACACCAGGGCCCACCCCACCAGAGAGTGACCCCCAAAACAATGAAAAAACGGCCACCCGGCCCCTACCTGTCCCCTAGGCACAGTCACAGCCACGCAGGAAGCACCAAGATGGCTCCTGGCCTTGAAGAAAAAAGGACCCAGGAAGAAGAAAGGGGGTGTGACAGCGCCGCAGGCGTGCTTTCCAGGCCACGCCCCCTTCCCTGCAGCGCGGATCTGACCAGAGGGAGGCCTTACAAAAAACCGCGCCGACGAGGGGGCGGGGCTACTGCGGCCGCGTCGGGCCCCGGCCCCGCCCCCTTTTCACACACACAGCCTGAGTGAATCTCACTCAGGCTGACAGGAAGCCATCTGCGACCAATTCATCAGGGATTACAGTCAGGTGTAACACACACACACACACACACAGTGTGAAGCACCCACAACAGACACACACACACACGTCCAAAACAATTAATAAATGCAAAGGAGAGCCCCCCCCCCCCCCAAGGGTGTAAGGGACCCGGAGGGGAAGGGAAACCCGGCCAATAATAAGGCCTCATGCTAGCAGGGACGGGGGCATCCCATACCAGGATCACCACAACCTGGTTTTACCGCCTGCCCCAATTGAGGTCTAGCGGTGGAGCAAGGCTCCCAATGCACACACAGGGTGCTCCTACCCTTGCCAGGACCCGCAGCCTAAGCTGGGAGGCTCAATAGGGGAAAATTTGGAATGAATCCTGGCAGCAATAGGGACAAAAAAGGGGCCGGGCACGAGCCCGGCTTACCTGCAAGTAAGAGAAGTCTTCATCTTCTGTCTTGTCGCCTTCCATGCAGAGAAGGAACTGGGAAATTGGTGGGATGTCCCAGGTATATATGGACCAGGAGGGGCTTTTTTGCATATTCATCTCTGCAGAAGTTCGCCCTCTACTGGAGATTACCCACATGTCATGAAGATCGAAGTGGAGTGTATGGCACACTTAGAATATGGGTGCATTTATGTGGGGTTTAATACATGCAATTGCAATTTTATGCAAACTAAGGCCCCTAGTTTCTGTACAGGATTTATATGCCTGTTTGATGAATATTATATAGTGATGAGAGGGTTAAACCGGGCTGTAAATTGGTTCCCAGGCCCTGAATAATTTTGTATAAATTTTAGTGATGGAGCAACTCCCACCCCCTTTACTCACGATGTTTACAATGTTTTGCTGGAGGGAGTATTGCTTTCAGCAATGCCTTGGTGCTGTATGTATAAGATAGCGGGGCATGCAAGAACACTGCAGGACCTGATACGTTTTAAAAAGCCAAAAGGGGATTATTGAAGGGTTTTTTCTATCTTAGGCCAGGCAGAGACTTTAAATCAGCCCATACGCTTAAACCGGACCTTCACCTTCACCATGATTTATTGAAAAGCCCAAACCCTTATGATTCCCCAGTATCTAAATATATTTTACGTTTTTAGTCACTTACTTATTATTCTTTCCCCCACTGGGCTGCAACTCTGTTCAGGACTTTAGGATATGGGCGCCGCCATCTTGACTCAGAAGCATCACACGTACTGAGGAGTGGGGGGTAAAGTGCAGGGGGCGGGGTTATAGCTGTGCTTTGCTCAGACAGAGCAGAGCTGGGGTCAGGAAAAGGTCAGCAATCCCAGAATGCAGAGCAGCACAGTCAGAAGGCACTTGCAGGCTGCCTGATGTCCCATGAACAGCCATCTTGGATGTTTAAAGGCTCATAACATGCAGTAGATGCAGGTAGGATGATTTTTAATGTGAGCAATCTGTATGTACAGGGTGTGGGAAACATATAAGATAGCCTCTTATTCAGAGTGAAGGTCCGCTTTAATTTAATTCCAGTATGCCTACATGTACTTAACTAGGCAGCTCTCATCCTTTCCTAGCTGGCCGTGTCAGCCATTTGAATTTATGGTAACGGATATTTAAATTCAGGGGAATCTCTTCTCTCATTTTATAGTCACGTTTTAAAAAGAGATTCTATACCCAGAAAGGAAGTTTATGTCATTACCAGAGCAGTTTCTAGGGGAGGATGAGCAGGGAGGTTGCCCTGGGCTCCAAAGCCATTAGGGGCGCCTTTATCCCAGTATTCACATTTTCTGCAGATGAGCCAGGGCCACCGTTAGTGGTGCAGGCCATACACTAGTCCCCGCCATGCTCCCATATTGGGCTCAGTCATGAGGAGCACTGGTACCATGTTGGGATTAGGACTGTATGCTGCTAAGGAAGAGGTACAGCAAATGTATTAGTAATGGACAGCAGAGGAACAATAGGATGGTTGAGGAGGGGCAGAATTTTTACCTAGAAACTGCCCAGCCCAGTTCCCCAAAACAGCCTGTATTTCTGTTTTACTAAAGCCTTTGCTCAATATTTATAAAATCAACAAGAAGCAGTATGATGTGAATGTCAGCAGTATGCAAATTTATTCAGTTACTACTAAACTGTCACCTGTTAAGCATCAGGGGGCAGGACTGCTCGGCCAGTGAGCAATATGGCTGACTGCATCCAGTTTGTGTTACGGATATTGGGCAAAGGCTTTAGAAAAAAAAAACTGTTTTGGAGCACTGGGCTTGGGATCAAAGGTGGAAACATAAACGTCCTTTCTGGGTATGGCTGGTAACAGAGCAGTGTAATAGTTCCGTGAGTATTCACAAAACATGACCTGTCGGTAGTCTTTGAGAGCCTGTTTGGGAAACACTACCTAGGATTGTAAGCCCTTATATGTTCCTGCAAAACACTGAAAAATTATTCCTCTGAGTCAGACTTAACTTCAGCCCCTCCTCCGAGGACCTTCAGTCTCACCTAAAGACCTGCTTCAGCGACCGGTTTCCACAGAAACCCTGGCATTGTATGTAGGGAGAAAAGGCATTGGGGCCAAGTGTGGGTGTTGCTTACTTTATGATGTTCAGAAGCTCCTTATCACTTGAGGATGATCCGGTCACTATAATCTTCATTACAACGTTTACGGACCTTCATGACCCCCATTGTGAAAACATAATACAAAGTAGTTTTGCTTTTTGTTATAGGGTCACACAGCGGCAGGCTTATTATTTTTGGGCACCATGCAAAGTTGTGTGGAGGCCCTAATCAAAGACATATTTTGTATAGAGTAATACAATAATAAAATGCACCTTGTCCGGGAGGTACCTTAGCTAGATGCATACACAGGGCAGCCATTTGTGACTGGCTGCCCAAGGAACTCCCCCAACTAGAGGTGACCGGGGATGCAACACTGGCCCACTCTGCACCAATCAGTGACCTAGCTTCTGTGAGGTCACAGCATCTTGCATAACTGAATGGATCCGAGCGCACAGCAGCAGCTGGCTCACATAAGGGTACAGTGGCTACCTATCTGCTGTACACGCTACAATGTGTTAAACAGCACTCCTCCCTCACTGCAGAAAGTGCAGTATTTATTTTCCTTTTAAACAAAACTTGCCACTGATCTGACCCTGCCTCTGCAGTCCCCCTGGGGTCACATTATCAACAGCTGGGGTTGCCACAGTGTGAGCCAGCAGGAGGGCAGTGGGAACAGTCATAAGTTCAATGAATCTAGGTGTTCTTGGCAAATACTTACGCTGCACCTAAAGTCATCCACTCCAAAAAGTCAAATCCACAGTAGACCGAGCCAAAGGGCGTTGGTCATCCAATGTGTGTACAGCTAGCTTTCTGCCAGGAAACCAGAGGAATTCTAGCTACCTGCCAAGTTTTGTCTTCAGTTTTAACTACCTTTACAGCGTTCTAACCACATCATTCTGAGTATGCCAGTTTTCATGTGACGGGCGCAAAAAATTGAATAAGAAAAAAGGAACACAGCTGTTTATAGTATTAGATCAGACTTACACTCCGAAGCAGCATCTGAATCCGTCTCAGAGTCTTTAGACACTTGTTCTGTCACGGCTCGTTCTTTCAGTCCTGCATTTCCCAGTTATAATATATTGCATTAAAACACATTTTAAACCACTTTAAATGCTTTAAAAAAAAAAAACATTTAAAAGCATACAATGCATAGGTTTGCTCATGTCATTAACACATTAAGGTTAGTTAAAACTTTTCCTTTGGTGTAGAGCAGGGGTCCCCAACCTTTCTTACCTTGGGAGCCCCATTTTTCACAGCGAGATGGTCTTAAGTCACATTCGGCATGAAAATATTGGTCAATGTGCAAATCCCTTTTAACTTATAAAATATTTGCCCCTATAGAAGAGGATCCTCTATCTCCAAATGGGTAAATTGATATTGCAGGCAAAGGGAATTGCATCTGGGTTCTATTTGGCACAGTTCTAAACTGTTTTCAAAAACAGTTTTAAAAATTGAAGCAAAAATGGCCAAGATATCAAGGTTAATAAGTTCAGTCTTTTTCATCCTGTCCCCCAATCAGCTCAGCAGAGCGGGACAGGATTGCTGGTCCCTACCTCCTTCTGTCCCTCCACTTCCAAATTCATCACATTGCCGATTATTATGTAGCATCACAGATCCAAATGCTACAAAGCCAGAAGAGATTATATAGTGAAATTGTAAACCTCAATATCTCAGCCATTTCTTTGTCAATTTAAAAATGGAAAACAGTTTAGGACAGTACCAAATGTAGCCTGGCACAATGGTGTAACAATTATCTGTGCCTGCTGTATCACTTGTCCACCTGTATAACCTGCTTGTCCACCTGCCCAACACATTAATCCCAGGCAGGGCCACACAGCAAGGGTCTGCAAACTACATGTGGCTCCTGAGCCACAGGTTGGAGACCAGTGTATAGAGTTAATGCTAGTTATGTTTAGTTAGGTGTCAACGGTCATAGCGACCTAATAAATGTCTCTCAGTAATAAGGGCAAAATGGTAAAACTATATTAAAAGAGGAGCAACCACCATCCTAGTGTCAATAAAACTGGACTTATTATGGTGCATCTTGAGTCTGGATGCCCCACTGACTGAAACTCCCAAGATAACTCAGAACACTCACCTTTACTCTAAGCCCACCCCGCATCCCCATTATACATGTTATCTTGTGTGCATACCCACAGCAGGCATTTCTAAAAAGTGCGGGTATGCCCACAGCTAAAGGTGAGCAGGGATGTGGCAGGTGGTGCTTGCTCTATTCAGATGCCCCTGACAATCCGAGCTTAGAGCAGCGAGAATTTAAATGAAATGCAGGCCACCGATTGGCTGAGCTACCTGTGAATACGCCGTAGGAACAAGGTAAAGCAAGAGTTCAAAGGCGATCCCGACAGATAAACACTGCGAGGCATCCCAAATCAGGATGTCCACATCTGGAGTAACAATAACAAAGATCTTGGATTTTGTTCCCCTTTAAGCTCTCTTAACAGGATGTAATTAGTTCCGGAAAGCATGACTTTTCCTGAATACATTTTATTTATGTACATACGGTATATACTTTGGCAGTTATGTCGTAATAGAATTGTAGTCACTTCCTTTCCATAATGTTGCAGAGACTGAAAACATATCAAACAATTTCACAGCATGGCCACTTTTGAAAGTTTATTGAATCACGACGTAAAAAAAACACAAGCTTCTATAGAAAATCAGAGGAACTGCAATATGCTAGTGATGTGCCATGAAGACTTACAGCCTAATATTTTTAATCAAAATGTATCAAATGTTCTCTAATTCTTTACAGCAAGCATTGCTATATCTTTAATAAAGCGTTTTGCTACTTTATACAATGGGTTCCACTCCTTCCACTGGACACTGCAAGATAATGGCCGACCTTTCAGCCTTATAACCAATGCAACACATGAATGTTATTAAAAATATAAAAATCCCTTTTTGAAACCAAAATCCAACACACAGCCATTCATTTGAAATACCATTAGGATATCTTTGTGTGAAGTTTTCTGTAGACCACCGGCCAGGAAACAGGGCATTATTCTATACACTGAAATGTTTAAAGCATACGAAAACCCAATTTTGAGTCCACCGCTCATTGTTCCGTGCTCCCCCCACCTGACTGCTGTTGGCTCAGTAGTGGCCTGGTTTTCATTTAACTTTTTGAGAGAACTAGGAGTGGGAGCATGCAGAGCCACACAGAAGCCGGGGATGCGGAAGCTGGCGAAATCGCGGCGAAGGGACCCATCAAGATCAGCTCAGATAACTGTAGCCTCAGGGGTTTCACATAGCAGGGGCATCCGGTGTAGGCTGTCCCTAGGGTAAGCAAGCAGTCAGGCCTGAAATCTTAAGATTCCAGGGCCCGGCCGCACAGGTTTTGACCCACTTTTAAGCTGGCAAATACTGGAGAATAAAAAAATTCAGTACCCTTGTATTGCATGCACCATCCATCAAGCATATATGAATGATTGGTGGACGCCGAGCGCAGCAGAGGGAGGGGCCAGCCGAAGGCGCCCGGCAGTCCATTCATTTTGTATTTATATGTAAGGAAATAATTCTGTAGGGGCTCGCACATACACTGTGGTACCATTGGAAAAAAGAATTTTAATGGCAAATTGGCATTGGTTCACAGTGTGGCATACAACTACCCCAGATAAGAGGACCAAAACCGGTGTGTGGGATTACTGGTGCGGTATACTGGGAGATCTCCAGGGATACACACCCGGGGCGTCCCAATTTGAGATGCCCTATTAAGAGGGAGACCACCAGTCTCTAGGGAGTTGGTTGTCCCTCTTGACAGCAGGTCCTAAGCAAATTTTCGCTACGCCACTAGGACAAACAAGGTTGGATAGATTTTTTTTATATGCACTGTACATAAAGGGGTCACTTTTGTACAGTGCATATAAAAAATATATCCAACCTTTGCTATCAATAATACTTTTGTGGATTTCTTTCTTGGACTCTTTTTTGGACAGACATGAGTGGTATATGTTGTGTAGGTAAATGGATACAACTTATTGCACCAGAGCTTAGCCTGTATTGCTACATCTGTGATGATACAATATACAGTTCCAGAGAAATTGCAATTGCTCTAAATAAATGTCAACCTATTTATTGCAAAAAAATCCAAATAGTTTATTAACATTTCTTTTTTCTGCCAACTTGCAAATAGCATATATGGGTATAACAAAATTAAAGTAATTGTCCAGGCACACTCAAACGTATTACCATTGTGTAGAGCTACACTTGTTGCAATGGTTTATTTTTGTTTTTGAAAACTAAGGTATATTGGCCGACTAGTTATAAAATAACGTAAAACACGGGAAGTCATCCTGACCTTAGGATTTTATTTGTTGCGGGGGGGGGGGGGGCGCTAGAAGCTGCAAAGCAGAAAAATAAATTCCTCTTTCTTTCAGTGACCAGAGTGAAGAAACATCATGGGACATACACTGCATCAGGTAGGCTGACAGTTTTTATATTTGAATGGTCAATCCCTTTAAGCTGCGTGCTACAAAAAAAAAAAAGTGTCGAATTTGTGGATACAGCCTACTTTACAAAATGTAATGCTAATGTACAATTCACACAACTGTTATCACTTTATGCACATATCTAAATAGTAAAGTGTTGCAAAACTTAAATTCTACCAAATTCTCCCTGTCCAGGCACACACTCCTACTTTATCCCCAGTGGAAACAGTGCAAAATGAGCCATTTCGAAATCTCGGATTATACATAAATATCTCATGGATTCTAAGCAAAGTTAGCAGCTCCATTTGGGGGTTTGGTTGTGCTGGGAAGGGTGCATTATGGTGTAGCATTATGAGTCATTTGTGCTCTATGCTGTGGGACTGCTGTGAAAGCACCAAGGGACAGAGTGGCTGATTTTTTTTGCAAGTTCCTTGAGAAATAGAATTAAAATGAGGGCAAACAATGGAGCCCTGCTACGGCTTCTACCCGATGCGGCATTAGGTGAGCTGCTTGCTGCCTTATTAATTATCAGTGATGCCTGGACAGTCCCTAAAAGTCAGCACAACTTGAATCCACCACAAAAATGTACCTATTATCAACCCGGAACTGAGACTTTGGCAGGGACAGGAGCCACCACAGCTTATAAGGTAATCAATGACTGGATGCAGAAAAGAAAAATGTACACAAATCTTAGTAGTGAAAAAATAAGATTGTTAATGGGGTTTTACTCTGGGGTTATTGGTTTTAAACCGGACCTTCACCGTGATTTAATGAAAAGCCCAAACTCTTAAAAAATGATTCCCCAGCATCTAAAATTAATATATTTTACATTTTTAGTCACTAACTTATTATTCTTTCCCCCACTGGGCTGCAACTCTGTTCAGGAATTTAGGATACGGGCGCCGCCATCTTGACTCAGAAGCATCACACTTACTGAGGAGAGGAGAGTGGGATAAGGTACAGGGGGGCAGGTTATAGCTGTGCTTTGCTCAGACAGAGCAGAGCTGGGGTCAGGAAAGGTCAGCAGTCCCAGAATGCAGAGCAGCACAGTCACTTCCTGTTTGCAGGCACTTCCTGTTTGCAGGCTGCCTGATAAAATGGCGGCTTCCATAAGCCGCCATCTTGGATGTTTAAAGGCTCATAACATGCAGTAGATGCAGGTAGGGTGATTTTTAATGTGAGCAATCTGTATGTACAGGGTGTGGGAAACATATAAGATAGACTCTTATTCAGAGTGAAGGTCCGCTTTAACTATTCTTAATAATCTGAGATAATTAACTTTGTAAGTGTTGGAGCTGAAAAATATCACATTTGTGAAGGTATCCTAAAAATGTACCTCGGGCAATGCAGCCGATTCTGTGGTTGCCCGATTTTCAAATGAAACCGGGTATTACTACCATCGAAACGACAACCAGCGTATTGTATGATTCACTAAAGCCACCTAGCAGCATCCCCGGCTTTGTATTAGAGCGTGCGTGCTCCCAAGACCATTCAAATAGGCTGGGAACGGGAGTGTGCACAGCTACAGGGAAGCAGGGGGCGGCGATTGCCATGTTGCAGAAGACCACCAGTAAAGGTGCGTTTACAGCCGACCCTGGGGGTTTCACACACCAGGGCATCTTGGTATAGGATCCGTGGGGAAGGCTAGCAGCCACCGTGGGTTTTCATCCACTTTAATTTTAAATAAAAAAATAAAAAGGACATCAAGATCACAAACAGGTCTTCTATCTTGGTCATGTCACAGACCATTATCTGTGCTATTGACTTGTAAACAAAAAGCATTTAAAACTGCTGAGCTATGCTAGCCTATGGCATACACAATTTTCGGTAAATGATATAGTTTATTAATGGTGGAAAGAGTTGCAACCGGCATCCCATGTCTCATGCTTATATACCTGCACAAACCTGGTAACATGCCCAAACGTGTCACTTACACACTTACATCATTGGATTTATTCAAAGCTACCATTGGGACTATTGATTTTTTCATATAATCTGTTTTTATTGGACTTTGAATAGCAAGACCTTAAAAATAGTTATTCAGTGACTGATTCCAAGTGGCCCAAAAAAAGCATTTCTGGCTGTTCCCAGGAATAAGGAAACTGTAAATTTCAACACACAACCATCAAAAAATGTATTGATCTAGTGAGTTAGAAGATCATAATAGCATGCCTCCCCAGAGGACCCCTCAACTCTAAGTTGCATATAAACCACTCTGCCTACACATTTTAAAGGGAACAAACAGATTTTGTATGCCCAAGCATTTAGTTAAGATTGAACTATTAATGAGCCTCCAATACAGTGGCCCACGCTGTATAGACTGGTGTAAAATGTAACAGTGATAAATCTCTACTAAGCAGATAAAGCTAGAGCTCATGGTGGACTATATTAGCATTAGTTCAGAGTGTGTACCATTCATGGCTTCCGCTCTGATTTTTTCTCAGTCCTTTTTCCCTGGTCTTCACTATATGTTCTTCCACTTGTTGTTCGCTTTGAGATTTCTTTGGGTTTCTCATCCTTTCGCCTGCTTTCAGCCTTTTCTTGTTCTTTGTCTTTGCCAGAAACCTTTTTGCCTTTTTCCAATTCTGAATGCTTTTTCTCCTTGTCCTTGATGGCTTTGCTGGATTTCTCCCTTTCTCCTTTTTTGGTTCCTTTTGTTTGGGGTAAATATTTCTCAGCCACCTTCTTCAGTTGCACTTTTATCCCTTCTTTTACTTTTTAAAACCACCCAAAGAAAAGGAAGATTAAATCACTGAGAAAATGTGGCACAATGCAACACACACTTGAGTTAGAGCTCGAACCACATCACCAAGCCATGCAGCTAGAATGTGCATCTCAAACAGCATAAATGTTCATGGTCACAGATATGTAGACACTTTGAAAGAAATGCTCTTGCATGGCGAACCCGCAATCAAAAGATCACTGGCGATATTCTGGACTGTACAATAACCCAACTAGCCCTGCATTTTCTTTAGCTGACCTTTTTTTTCAGGGTTCATCTTACCAAAACTTGGTAGGACGCAAGAACTGGTTTACATGAAACTTTGGGTTACATATCTGCAAATGGAAACTCAGTGTGATCCATAGAGCAGGTCCTGGGCTTCTGGCCAACCAGCTGTATGTGCTAATGCTTAAGGTTTCAATCTGTGCATCTGGCTGCATGAAGCATTGTGAGTGACTACTTAGTCACCAAATCGCTGCAGCAGCAATTTTCTTAGCTTTCAGATAATACCTTCACAGGATTTTCAACACTGTATTATCATACCGTGCATTTAAATGCATGCAGAAAATGGTATTTTAAGTGCCAACACAGCAATTTAACATGACGGCTCTGGGGCAACGTGAGGGATGAAAAAGGCCCCAGACCAGTGTACTAGAAAGAGGACAGGTGCCCACAGAGAGGGTTCTGAGTGCCACCTCTGGCATGGGTGCCACAGGTTCACCAACACTGCCCTAGGCTTTTATCATCTCTTTTATTAATCATTACAAAATAAGGTCACAACAAAAAAAAAATGTTTACAGAAAAAGAATGTCTATATAGTCATCAGGTGTTTGGATGTTAATAACCATGTGCAGCCATACTGGCACTGAGCAATTACAAACTATTAACTTTTAATAACATCTGCAGGCAAAGTGTAAAACAAACGCAGCACATATTTATCTTTGTCGTCGCTCTGAGGGGTAGTTTTGAGTTCTGGCTAAAAAGCAGAGATGTGGCCCGAATCCCACCCACATCCGTGTGTTAGGAGCAGCATCAAACAGGATATTATCTGTTGTGTGTTGCTCTACTTCTCCAGTTGACAAGCTTGCAATGACAAGTTTGTTATAATAAAGCATGTGTTTTTATCAAACTCTTAAGTAATATTGCCATCTGTCCATTTAGTTTGATTCCATAGGCAGTGGAAGCCTCAAACTCTGCATCCAAACATGTTGGCACAGCCTACACATATCGGACTACTTTTAGCCATTTAGCAAGAAAAACCAAAACTGCCCTTAAAAGGGTATGACAACCCAATAAAAATAACAGGGTACTCCCCTTTTGTCCCGTCCTAGCCTGGTGATCAAACCTCACCCGACTGCTGGATTGCATCCTGCACTGCCCCTGGTAGCACTCCTGTAACCAATGGCAAGGGACACGAGCCAGGCACAGAAGCGCCTCTAAGTGGAGGTGCAATCGGGTGAGTTACAGATTGCCGGGTTAGACCCAATCAGCTGCGCTGGAAGAAAACTAAGTAATTTTGTGTTATTTTTATTGGGTTATCAAACACTTGTTTGTTAAACACATGTTTATGGTTGGAATATTTAGGGTTGTGGAGAATCCAGGTTAAAGTTGGAACAGCATGGTCACCTCCTTGCAGAACCTGCATTCAGTTCTGGCTACCCATTTGAATGACCTCAATGATTTCAAATGAGATGATTCAGGTTTGTTTTAAAAGGTCAGTGTTCAACCCGATCAAAAGGTTCACTACAAGCACACTGGATACCTTGAACATGCATTAAAAGAACTCTATACCACCCAAACGCAAAAGATGCAATATACCTTCTTCTTTGGTTTTACTCTTGCCTCTTGCAACATCTGTGTTTATAGGAGAGAGACTGTGAAACACTGTCCTAAAATAATGTCACGCCAACACAACATGCTTTGTAGCACACGTCTTGATTAAGGAGAATACAAAGTAATAGGTTTCAAAAGAGTGTTAGAAAATCCGGGAAGCGGCAAGAGCCCAAAAAGTAGTGTGCCCCTCCACCCCAGATATCTCAATTGGCAGTCTGAAACTCCCTGGTGTCGCCAAATACTCAAGCCAATGTGGCATCCCACAGCGCACGCACAGCGCACGCCAGGCCCAGACTGTCTGCCAGTCATAGTGAGCACACAAAGCAAGGATGTCGAGGGATCACAGATTCTGGGATAACGGATCAAGAAAATGGAGACCCTAATGGTTTCATACTGCAAAGACATACCAAGTGGGGATTCCCCTAGAAAAGAGAATTGACTGCCACTAGTCTTTGAACTTGTAGTCTATTAGATTCTAAGGCTGGGCTAAACTGTTTTGAGCCTCTGTGAGACCCTTAACATTTACCTTAAACTGTCCCTATAGTCAAAATTTAAGAACCCCCCTCCTCCCTCTGCGCTGAGACATAATGGGAGTTAAACACCGTCTATCAGCACTTCTTGAACTAGCCAACAGAGTGAAGCATGCAACTCTGGCAGGTGGAGCACCCGAGATCTGCGCTGGATCCAGGGACCAAATGCGATATGTTATTTCAGTTTTAGATTCTGCATAAGTGTTGGGGCTTAGCGCTGGTAAATGTTAAATAAAACAAATCAGTGTATAAAGAACACATGCATATTCAAGATCTGATAAGAGCGGTTTTAATCTCATGGTTTAGCTTATGTGGTCACTTCAGGGATGGTAAAGTTTGGATTCTAGTTTAACGCACTTCAGGGATAAAGGCGATTCATTTACACTTTAATATTCTATGGTTTGCTTCACAAAAAAATCACAGCAACCGTAGTATTTGTTAAACAAATAAGCGACTGCCAGGCACCACCCTAAATACAAGCAAAGTACCTGAGGGCTTGGCAGCTTTGTCCGTTACAGGTGCTGCTGAAAATCCTGATATTTAAAAACAGACATTGGTAACCAATTAACACATTACATGAAAAAACTAGACATTGCTCAAAAATGTGAACATACAAAACAACACGAAAGAATGGTATTTGAACATTGAAAAAAAAAGGGAGGTTTAATAGGCTATAGAATAAAGCACATTCAAAGTTCCTCACAGCCTTAGAACCATATCCTAAATAAGACCTTATGGCTTTTGTATCAACGTATTATATTTTATAAAATAAAAAACTTCTGTCTGGGCCAGTGCAAACCTGCCCTTGGGTCCAGGTACATTCTGCAACGCATTTCTGAAGTAACGGGTCCTTAGTCTTGTCGTTCCTATAGGTGTAGGTTTACCACAATAGCATACCAAGACATTCTTGACCAACCTGGAGCCAGGGTTATAGGGTCGACTTCTGTAGGCTAGCAAACTTATTAGGATGCATTTAGGGACATTACAAATACAGTTTTTATTTTAAAGAGGACCAAACCCTGGGATTTTGACTATCCCAGGATTTAGTTCTTGCCCCTGAGGCAGCCCTATCCAGGGTGTGAAACCCCCTAGGTCCCCGTATATGCTGCATGCACAGCATCTCTTCCAATCAGCACACTCTGAGGACCAATGTCTAGCTTCCTGGAAGGTGAAGCCTTTATAATTTAGAGGAGGATATTGAAAACTGCAGTCCATGCCTGGCTATCACAAGGCTCACGGATATTAATCTCAATCATGTGAAGACCTAACACGTTCCTTTCCTTTGCAATAAACTGAGGGAGGGAAGGGGTGTGCCAGCTATCAGTGACAGATGGCAGGGGTCATCTCCATGCTGGAGAAGCAAGAAGTGACGCGAGATCGGCCTGGCAGCAAGGGACATGGATGCAGAGATGAAGGAAGAGCAGCTTTCCTGGACCAGGAGTGATATGCTGCATTGGAGACAAGGTGACTACAGGGTTTTTTTTTTATTATTATTATTTGACCGTAATTTGTCTTAAAACATTAGTTAATTTTTATATCAGTGTATGGTATTGCATGTCCATTCTACCAGGAACCCACATAGGGAAAAATACCGTTTTGTGAGTACTCACCTGTAAAACGGGTATTATGAGTGTGCCATACACTCCACTTCGATCTTCATGACATGTGGGTAATCTCCAGTAGAGGGCGAATTTCTGCAGAGATGAATATGCAAAAAAGAAAGCCCCTCACGGTCCATATATACCTGGGACCGCCCACCAATTTCCCAGTGTAAAAAAGCAATAAGGGGACCAAGAAGAACCAATTATAACCATAACAATCAAAACCAATGGATCACCATATAAAAGCTCCAGAATACCTGAAAAAAGGGGGTGGGGCGAAGTGGAGTGTATGGCACACTCATAATACCCGTTTTAAAGGTGAGTACTCACAAAACGGTATTATTCTAAGTGTGCCATACACTCCACTTCGATCTTCATGACATGTGGGACATCCAATAGCAGTGCCCGTCATGGGTGGGAACCAGAAACAGTAAAGAATGTACCAACTCAAACCACTGCAGCTTGCAGAACCTTGCGGCCAAAAACAGCATCTGCTGAAGCCCGCACATCAACCTTGTAAAAAGTATGAACGGAAGACCAAGTAGCAGCCTTACAAACTTGTTCAACAGAAGCCTGGTGCTGAAAAGCCCAGGATGCACCAACAGCACGAGTAGAGTGCGCAGTGACCCTAAAAGGGGGAGTCCTCCCCTTAGCAGAATAGGCCCCAACAATGGCCTGACGAATCCATTTGCTAATCGTAGACATAGCAGGCGCCAAACGTTTCCTGGGCCCGCAGGGCACCACGAAAAAAGCGTCCGTCTTGCGGAAGGAAGAAGTAGTCCCCAAATAGTACTTCACACAGCGAACAACATCCAAATTGTGCAGAACCCTCTCCTTGTCATTGTTAGGCTTAGGACACAAGGAAGGGAGAACAATATCCTGATTGAGGTGGAAAGCAGACACCACCTTAGGAAGGTGGCTTAAAATGAAAAACCACCTTATCCTGGTGTCTCTCAAAGTAAGGGGATGAATCGACAGAGCCGCCAACTCAGACACGCCGAACAGAGGTAATAGCCACAAAGAAAGCAACCTTCTGAGTGAGAACCGAAAGAGCAATATCCTGTAACGGCTCAAAAGGAGGACCCTGGAGAGCCAAAAGAACCAAATTCAAATCCCAAACAGGAACCACAGCCTTCTGAGGGGGGCGCACATGCGCGACCCCTTGGAAAAAAGGTCTTAACCAGCGGGTGTAAGGCAAAAGACCTCTGGAAGAAAACCGACAGAGCAGAAACCTGTCCTTTCAAAGTACTAAGCTGGAACCCAAGATCCAGATTATGCTGAAGAAACTCCAAAATCCTAGGAATCGAAAACACCCTACAAGGCAAGGCCCTAGCCTCACACCAATCAATATAGGACCTCCAAGTCCTATAGTAAATGCCAGAAGAGGACCGCTTCCTAGCTCTAATCAAGGTCTGAACAACGGCCGCAGACAAACCTTCCTCCTTCAGAATGAAGGTTTCAGCAGCCAAGCCGTCAAAGCCAGCGTTTGTAAATTGGGGTAAAGTAGTAGACCCCGAGATAACAGATCCGGCAACATGGGAAGCCGGTACTGATCTACGGCCAGCCTTACAACGTCTGCGTACCAAACCCTTCTTGGCCACCTTGGAGCCACCAGAATTGCAGGTGCCCCTTCTAGAACCAGTTTGCGAACTACCTTGCCCAGCATGGAGACGGGCGGAAACAGGTACAGAAAACCAAGATCCTTCCAAGCAAGGGACAAGGCATCCACTGCCAGAGCTAGAGGATCCTGAGAAAGAGACACAAAGGCCGGAAGTTTGTGATTGTGCCTCAAGGCAAAGAGATCCACCTCCAGAGTCCCCCACTTGCGGCAAAGATCCAGAAAAACCTCGGGGTTGAGAGACCACTCTCCTTGGCGAGAGGAACCCCTGCTCAGGGAATCCGCCTCCGTGTTCTCCACTCCCGGAATGTAGACTGCCGAAATGCAAGGAACATTGCTCTCCGCCCAGTTCAGGATCAGAGAGACTTCCCTGAGGGCACTCCCGCTGCGAGTCCCTCCTTGGTGATTGATGTAAGCTACCGCCGTTCGGTTGTCTGAACGAACCTGAACCGGTAGACCCTGTAAATGTGAGGTCAGCCGAGCCAGAACCAGTCGGATGGCTCTGAGCTCCAAGACATTGATGGAGGTGTGAGCCTCCTGAGGACCCCACACCCCGCTGAACTGATGACTTTTCCAATAACCTCCCCAGCCCGACAGGCTGGCATCCATGGTAACCGTCTCCCAACAAGGGACCAGAAAGGATCTGCCCTTCAACAGGTTGCTCGACTCCAGCCACCACCGAAGGGACTGCCGAACCCTGGGAGACATCCTGAAAGGTTGATCCAATGACTGCGGACACCTGTCCCAATGCGTCAATAGGTGAAGTTGAAGTGAAACTGTGCAAACGGTACCGCCTCGAAGGAGGACACCATCAAGCCCACCAGTTTCATCCCCTGTCGGATAGAGGGACAAGGAGTGGCCCAAAGAAGGCTGATCAGATCCTGAATCCCCTGCACCTTGGGCTGGGGCAGAAACACTCTGGCCTGAATGGTATCCAGATTCATGCCCAGAAATGAAATCACTCATGACGGAGAGAAAGAAGACTTGGGGCGGTTGATCACCCACCCGAACCTCTCCAGAGTCGACAGCACCTGGTGGGTGTCCAGCTCCGCCTGACGGAGGGAAGAAACTGAGATCAATAGGTCGTCCAGATAATGCACAATGGTTGGTGAAGACCTTGGTGAAGACCCTTGGCGCCGAGGTCAGTCCGAAGGGAAGGGCTACAAACTGAAAATGTTGATCCTCCACCGCAAACCGGAGGAATCTCTGATGTGCCTGAAAAATCGGAACATGCAGATACGCATCCTTGATGTCTATGGATGTCATAAAATCCCTGGCTCTGATAAACCTGTTGAGAACCTTGAGATCTAGAATGGGTCTCACCGAACCCTCCTTTTTGGGGACCGTGAAAAGGTTGGAGTAGTAACCCCTGCCTCTCTCCAACTGAGGCACCGGGCAAATAACTCCCATGTCCAGAAGGTTTTTTACTGCTAACAGGAGCCCCTGTGCAGCCTGAGGGTCCGAGGGCACCCGAGACCTTAAGAATCTTGGAGGCGGCAAGTACTCAAACTCCAGTTTGTACCCGGAGGAGACCACTTCCAAAATCCAATTGTCTGTGACCTCCCGGGCCCAGACATGGAAGAAGAGCCGCAGCCGTCCCCCCACCCGTGCGGGTGAGGGCGCCCCTTCATTGCTGAGCCGGTTTAACGACGTGCCCGACCTCTGCCCCTGTTCCAGGACGAGCCCCTGACACCCGAGAAGGCCAAACCTCTAGCCGCTCTGGCCCCTCGAAAGGAAGGAGTGAACGAGCCAGCCCCGCGAAAGGGACGGCACTGTTTCCTCCGCTGAGGTAACTTACCTCCCTTAGCAACAGCATCCAATTTATCTCCAAACAGCCGCGCACCCAGGAAGGGAAGAGCTGTAAGCGACTTCTTGGCCCCAAAATCCGCCGTCCACTGTCGGAGCCAGACCAATCTGCGCATAGCCACCAATAGGGCTGAAGTCCTGCTACACATGACAATAGAATCTTCCATAGCAGTCAAGACAAAACCCATGAACAATTTACATCTCTTAAGGGTAGCGAACTCAGCGCTAGCCGGATCAAACTGAGCGTCCTTCAGCCAGTCCCTGATAAGAGACCTGGTAGCAAGCGACACTAGGGCAGATGCACAAACAGGCCGCAGGGCCGAGCCCACGCTGGCAAATGCGTGACACGCCATCTGATCAAGGCGCTTGTCCTCGCCATCCTTAAGGGAAGTGGCGTCAGGGGTGTTCAGCACAGAAGAGTTGGTCAAACCCAAAACTGGCGCATCGACCTCGGGAGGAGAAGACCATCGCTTAACCACCTCCACCGGGAAAAGATACTTCTTATCCCATCCCTGAGGAGCACCAAGAAGCCGACTGGGCCTTTCCCATTCTTTCAGGATCAGCGCATCAAAGTGACCCTGGGTAGGGAATTCCAGACGGGGCTTGCGGGCCCCAAAAAATTCCCTCTTCTTGAGAGGAGGCGCCTCGGGCGGGTCAATTTCCAAAACCTCCAATAGATGTGACAAAACAGTGGCCGCATCGACGGCATCCCCCAGCGCCTGCCCGACATCAGCATCACCAGACTGTACATAGTCAGTCTCCGTTTCCTCATACAATTCCCCCTCCTCTAACGGGGAATAATCTGACAAATCACTGGAATCGTCGTCAACATCCCACAAGGGCTGGGCCGACGACAAATGTCTCTTTTTAGCCTGGGCCTTCTTGCCCACCATGCTACCAATACATTTCTTGATGCTGGCCAACCTAAACATCAGAGTGCGACTCCCCGCTGGCACCAATGTCACTTGGGGTACGGATAAGGCGGAGAGGGGAAGGCGATGAAGCGGGAGGAGCCGACCCAGAAGGCTGGGTACCAGACTGCCGCGTTATGGCCTTTTGTGCACATGGTACGCAGAACATTCTCCCCCGTAAGGGATACCCCACACATGGCCCAGATTGTCCCAAAGGGAGCCCAAGCCCAGTATCCTGCGTAGCCTCCATATGGTGATTTTTGTGGTCAGTCGCAAGACCGCAGGGAATTTACGCCTAAGCAACCCGGGATGCCCCTTAAAAGTCCCGGTGGGAAAATTTTAATGAAGCAATCTGCAACACACAATAAGGCATATCAATTACTATACAGTAAAAAAAAAAAAAAAAAAATATATATATATATATATATATATATATATATATATATATATATATATATATATATAATTTTAATTAAATAAATAATGAAATGGCAAGACCTGCAAAAAAACAGCATCCCCACCTGAGAGGGACCCCCAAGTGACAAAGAGGCGGCCAACAGGCCCCTACCTGGCCCCAAGAACGGCAGCATCAACCGCAGCAAGGCAGCAAAAATGGCCCCCGATCTGAGGAGAAGCCGAGAAGCAGGAAGAGAAGGGGGACGGGCCGGCGCCGAAGGCACGCTTTTCCGGAACCACCCCCCTCCCAGCAGCGCGGATCTGGCCAGTGAAGCCCCAGCAAAAAGCGCCGAATGAGGGGGCGGGGCGGTGCTACCGGGCGGCGCTACCCCCCCCTTTTCTTAACACAGCCTGAGGGAGAGAAGCTCCCCAGGCTAACAGGAAAGCCACCACAGGCTAGTAAAGCACCATGCACCAATTCATACAGGGATACTTCCAGGAGATTCACACTCACACACAACACAAAGTAAAGTGAAACACCAACACACATACACTCATATATAAATCTTAATAATGAAAAGGGAGCGACCGAGGATGACGGCCCGCCAGCCCCCCCCCCCCCCCAGAGGGAAGTCAGGGACCCAGAAGTGGGGGTGGGAACCCGGCCATAATAAGACCACAGGTATGTAGGGACGGGGCATCCCGCACCAGGATCACCAAAAACCTGGATAACCGCCTACCCCATAATGAGGCCTCACGGTGGAGCAAGGCTCCTTCTGCACCCATAGGGTGCTCCTAATCTCACCAGGACCTGCAGCCTAAGCTGGGAGGCTCAAATAGGGGCAATTTAAAAAGGGTCCTGGCAGTAATAGGGATAATAAACGGCCAGGCGCGGGCCCGGCTTACCTGCAAGTAAAAGAAGTCTTCATCTTCTGTCTTGTCGCCTTCCCTGCAGAGAAGGAACTGGGAAATTGGTGGGAGGTCCCAGGTATATATGGACCGGGAGGGGCTTTCATTTTTGCATATTCATCTCAGAAGTTCGCCCTCTACTGGAGATTACCCACATGTCATGAAGATCGAAGTGGAGTGTATGGCACACTTAGAATATAATAGTACAATCCATGTTCTTCATCCTCTTTAAAGCTTTTAAGCTCCCCTACAAAAATGAGAAATATTAAAAAGTAGTCACAGTATCCCAAGGGCAAGAGACGTTGTAAGGGGGTCGATAGATGTTGCAGTTTCCATTTTCCATGGAAACTGTATAGGGATATTAAATGTAATCACACCTAGAGTTCAAACAAGCACATGCAACAAAGTTCATTTTGAAAATGCATTTTTCTTGTGTAGATAGAAAACACCTAGGTACCTTGTGCAAGGCTCGGGAAAACTAATCTTACAGCATATTACATTTTTTTTAAAAAGGCATTTTTTTATTTCGGAAAATTACAAACTGAAAAGAGACTCATTTTATTGAGAAATCACAAATCAATCATAAAGACACGACCAAAGGCAAGAAAGAGTTCTCACTGACTATTCATTGGGAGCTGCAGGAACACAACTTATGACAGTAGATTTGTGTGTTATTTATTTATACTGGCTTAATTGGCCTCGGTATTGGTATTGGACCTCGGCAATGGCTGGTCCAAGCTCATTTCTTTGGAATCTCTTAGGATAAACACAAATTATATAGAAGAAAGGGACATTTATAACCACTGAGCGTATAATGAAACCCGATACTCGGTCTAGAATTACCAGAACTGTAGGATGGACTTGGGAACTAGACCACAATTACCCCAGGTGGTGGCACCAATTTTGTTTCCTCTCTTGTTGTATCTAAACTATGCACACGGATTCCAATAACGTAAAAATAAAATAGGATCCTCAGTATAATTATTTAGATCAATCAATGTTTGATATAAAAATCCAGTGCCAGACATTGGGATTTATAAAGTTATATATTTGTCTGCCTTACTAGAGTATCTTGCAGTTTTATGCTCTAAAGAACTGACGAGATAAGATCTTGAAGACCTGGATTTTAGACTTCTTCAAACTTGTACTATTAGTAAGTCCACTGCATACAGCATCTGCCAAGTAACGTTCAGCTATGTGAACAGCATAAGCCTATGGTCCCTTCAGAATCTTCATCAGACAATCTAAGGTCTTGTGGCTTTACTTGTATAAAAAAATAAAACCACAAAAAAGGTCAAAACCTGGTTGGTGAACAGACGTTATTGGTTCTGCAAATCCAAAATGACACAGGTCTTTTTTCCCTGTGTGCCATCGTCTGTTGATTCGGCCTCTTCGTCTTCTACTGTTTCAAAGGGTGTTATTACATCATAGAGAAATGAGAGGAAACCGTAAAACCAATCGGTGCTTTCCTCTGCTAAAATATTAAGGACTTCCTCTAAAGACTCAGTATTCACACTACTGCCATCTTTGGTCAAGCCTACACAAGATAAAGAATGAAAAACGAAAGACAAAGAGAAGAAAAGAGGAATAGTTAGGCAGACAAAAAGCATGCAGAGTAAGGATAAGCGACAAACCTCACACATATACAGACATTTATGGGCGAGATCAATGATGGTTTCTCAAAACCGTGACTGACGAACATGCTGAAAAATACAGCATGCGAACAAGACAAAAATACAGCATGCGAACAAGACAAAAATACAGCATGCAGACAAAAAAATATAGCACGCAAACAAGACAAACCGAAGGCACAACATGCAAAATACCAGCCCACTGACAGGAGGCATTAATTCTACAATTAAATTAAGTTTTTCCTAAAAATGTATTTATAAAAATTATACATGTCAAATAAGAGAACCCTTGCAGTCTTGAAACCTGTACATAAGAAATAGGACATGGATGTCAGCCTGCATGCAATTCAGCATGATCTGTAAACTATTCTACTATTCTGCTCTCAGATCAGACACACACAGCCATATTGTTAGGAAAAGGAGGATACTGCACACCAAACCTGAGGAAATTAAGGTCTCCTGTTCTGATCAATTCGAAGATCCAATTATTGGACTGCACGTATGCCCCGAAACAAGCCTAATAGTTTAACATCAGAATCAGGGAGGTGTGAGCTTCCGATCAGAGAATTTCACCCAAAACAGTTATGGCAGTTTCCAGTCTGCAAGCAAAATGAGAGGTGGGAAACTCCCCTTTCCTGAGGGGAGAGGGGGGAAGTAAGGGTCCCAAGCATAAAAGCAGCCTGAGGCTGGACAAAAGGAGTTAATCTTCTCGGGGGTCATCTGCACGACCAAGGTTCCAGCAGGCTGCCCTAAATGGTTGCCCTGCCCAACAACTCATCTGAACACAGATTTACGCATTAAAAGGTCTTTTTGCCTTAAACGTTAAAACATTAAACGGTTAAACGTACTAGGGTTTAGGAGATTGGCTCCTCTGTCAGCCCCTCTTCAATTTCCTGGGGAACGGGAGCACAGCTGTAGCTCAAGTGCTTCTTTGATATAAACAGCAGGGACAACAGGTAAGAAGCACGCCGCTTGATAAAAGAAGTTTCCATGACACGCATCGCAGATGATCAGGGTTCAGGGGATGGGACAGTCTGTCCCCCTGTGAGCTCACTTGCAATTTCACATTTTAAAAGTAAAGGTTTTATGTTTGGATTGGGGCCGCCTGTGCTGGATTCTATTTGGATTGAGGTTTAGTAAAGCGTGATTTCAGTGGCTGGGTCGTCAGCGAGGTTAATTGTTTTCTCACAGCCATATACCTTACCTTCATATTACAACCAACATTAGATCTGTATGGGAAACCTACACTCTCAAACTTAGTACTGACTGGAAGTATTTCAGGAGAGAACAGGTGTTATTTTAAGGACAGGGGGAGAGGATCATATGCCGGTAAAGATCCCCAAGCGGAGATAGCACTGCACATTTGTTATTTAGCATAGCATTTACAATTTTACTACCTGCTGTAAGTTTAGGATCATTTATTTTATTTGGGCAATAAAAGCCTAGTTGGCATGTCACAATCATGCTTCACACTAGAGCAATGTATTAAGAGTCCGGCACCTCTTCCACCAATTCCATCCCCGTAAGGAGAAAGTCCAGCCAAAATGACTGGACTGCAGGAGGGGGGCATCGGCACTTCGTAAGCCAGAGAACTCTGATCCTCACCTCTTCTGGGATCCTTTGACGGCGGCCATTGACAGCCAGCAAGCATGATAGGCCACTGTGGGCAAGTGGGATGCATAAGTGTTTAGTATAGACAACCCTGCTCCCCATGCTTACAAACATCAGGGCATTCCGATTGTTCCATAATTAGTGATGGAGTCACAAAACAATCACCGATGATTGTTGGGGGGGGGGGGGGGGGGGCAGGATTCTCAGTTGCACTCAGTAAAGTATATAATAACCCAATATACCTGGGGGTTGGCAAGGGATGTGGGCCCTAGAGGTAAGCTTTAACATTACTAGAACCTATCGGGTTACAGAACCAAGTTATTGCTGAACAAATATAAAAGAGGATTCTGGAAACTTCACCATGACACGCACACACACCACTTATACATATTTTTGCAGATCCACTTGCGTCAAACACAGGACCAAGAAGCCATAGCTGTGTGCGATAAAACAAGCACAAGTTTTGCACTGTTCATAGTTAGCAGAACCAGACCCTTGTACATCAACTCTAACAAAGTACTGTATATATGCCGAAAAAAGATGGCATAAAGAGCATGACATTTAGCACTTCCAAGTGAAAGGGCAACGAAATTGGACCGCAAGCTATAAGCCATTTCTGCACATTTTTTAAAGAGGATTAAGAATAGAAAGTATTTCTTTCCAGACTTGAACAATAGAAATGTCCTAGAGATGACAATCGTGCATCCAACATTGTTCAAGGTAAACACGAGTACAGAGCAGATCCTTGTTTACACACTGGGCTGTACTTTTGTTTAACTTCATTTAGTTTATTAACTGCCAGTACTGCCCTTAGACAAGACAGATCAGATACATATTGTTGTGCCAAAAGTCAGAACTACATTTAAACTACATAAAACACCCCACCAGCTTTGCTAAATGACAGTGGAGTCTGAATAGCTTTGGTTTTTTGCAGCAAGAGTGTTTAAAGTCCCTGTCCAGGCACACACTCATTTTCTCCCACCCTATCCCCCCTTGGAAACAGTATAAAATGAGCCATTTTAAAGGCACCTGGAAAATATCTGATTATATGTAAATACCTTATGTATTCTAGGTGAAACGTATTTCTTTGCTTGAATCTCTGGGTCATGGCTAACCTTGAAAGGGTGCATCATGGTGCAGCTTTAGGAGTTTTAAGCATGCTCAGTTTTGGGCAGAGGCAGCTGTGGGACCATTATGGCTTGCTGTGCTTACTCAAGCTGAGAGCAGCAAGAGAAAGAGTAGCTGTCAGACCACTTTTTTGGGTGGCACTGGAGAAATGAAATTGAAATAAATGCAAAAGTGCCATGCACTGCGAGAAATGGAGACGAGGTATTTAAAAAAAGGCATCAAGTCAGCTGCTACCTGGCCAAATATTGCCATTGGGTTTAGAGTTCCTTTAAAGAAGAGAAATCTAAAAGAGAGATCTTTTTTCTTAACCTGTTTAGAGCACCTAACTTCTCATGTTGCCAACATTAAAAAACATGACTACAGTACATGGACGTGTAGAGAATTCAGGATAGAATGCAATATCACTGGGTAAGGAGTTAAAGTAATAATAATAAGAAAAAAAATTATATTCAAAAGTTTAACGCATGAACTTTAATATAAGAAGGCAATTTCAGTAATAGATCAATGCAAGTCATTTGACTAAACCGGGGACACTGAATTCTGCTATAACTATTGTTTTAGTATTTGTTCCAGATACAAGGAGCTTATGTCCTGTGTGCACAAGATGACATTTTGTATTTGATTTAGGGCTCTTTCACAAGCAATTCCTGCCGACTGAAAGCAATAGGCTCTTTTATATCTATGCGATGCGCAGTGGCAAGTTTTGGGAAATGTTGCAATATGCAGTGGAAATGTGAAAGTAGCTTAAAAGTTATACCCAGCTTTATGACTCTAAAAGGCTAGAAGAATTATGCACAGCTTTTGCTGAAAAGGATATTCAAACCCTAAACATCAAAACAAAACCTTATACAGATGTAACATATCATTATACTGGGGGGGGGGGCAGTTGCTTCTCATGCCAAATGAAATGAAAAATATGATTTTGCATGCATCAATGTAACTTTAGAATAACACACATTACCAACAGTGATATAAAACATAAAAGACCAAATAAAAAAAATATAAACCCACCAAACATCATACCACATTTTAGGAGAGTGCGCTTAAAGCAAAATTCCAGTTTTTTTTTTAAATTTTTTATTTATCCAGGAGTGGCAGCATTACATAATAGTCCGCCTTGCAAGGTGGAAATGAACAGTCACAAAGTTACAATAATACACATGGAGAGGGAAGTCAAAATGTAACAAGGGATCATCAACAGAAAATTTGGGGTTACAGAAATGCATCCTTGCCTACCCAAATTGCCCTCAGGGATGACTTTCAGTCACCTTCCGCCCCATAACCCCAGAGGGGTGGGGGGTGTTCTCCAATAGCCCGGGGTGCCCACCAGCAAAACTAGCAGGCCACCCCCCAGCAACCCGGCTAACTAACCGAGTTATCTCCAGACCGCCACTCGAGCCCTCTATCATATTTCAGTCGACTTTACTCGCACTCCGAATATAGGTATAGAAGAAAGAGGGGGAAAGACGACGGAAAGGGGAGAGAAGGGGAGGAAAAGAGGGAGAGGAGAAAAGAGGGGGGGGGGTGTGCGCCGAGTGTGTTCCCCCGGGTCCCCCAGGGGGCTCCCACACCAGGGAAAAGAACCCTCTAACCATCACATCTAATTGCGTCTTCACCCCAGTCAAGGCCATCAGTCACTACCCGGATACTAATCGCTTATATCTTGCTGTGTCTCTGAATAAGTACCAGGGAGTCCAAGTGAGCAGAAACTGCGAAGTTCTTTCATGTAGGGTTGCCGTGAGCTCCTCCATTTCCATGATGCAATGTATCTCATTGACCCAGTCCATCAAGGAAGGAACAGCCCCACAATCTCGGGATGACCGACTGACCAGGTGTCTCAGCAGTGTATTCTTATAAAGCCGCATCGGCATGTCTGCTAAATGTAAAAGGAACCGAGCCGGATTCTTTCTAATGGGTTCCTGCAGTATATGTGTTATAACTGAGACCACCGAATCCCAGAAGGAAGCTAATTTTGGACACTCCCAAAATATGTGCAGCAGGGTTCCCGCTGTGCTCTGGCATCTCCAACAAACTGGAGAGTGTGATGGAATGAAGCTATGTAGTCTGGCAGGGGTATAGTACCATTGCGAAAGGAGTTTATAATTTAGCTCCTGCAATTTTGAGGACATAGAGGCCTTATGTGTTATATTGAAAATATATTTCCATTGTTTAGGAGTTATAGGTCGACCCAAAGCCCTCTCCCACTCTCCAGAAAACTGAGGCAACCTCTGCTCCCCCTGTTCTTGCAACAACGCGTAAATTTGTGACAACGTTCTTTGGGGCTGATGGGGAAAAGGTCAAACGTTCAAAAGCGGTAAGTTCCCTGAGCATTGCGTGTTTAGGTCCCATCTTCAGTATAAAATGTTTAAAGGTCAGCAACAGCCACGAGTCCATAAGTGGTGTTTCCCATTTGCTCTGTAGGGCTTTCAACCGTGCCCACTCGGAGGGAAGGAAAATATCCTGTCCCCTGGGTATTCCTTTCTCTGTGAAGATCTTCAATAGGTGGGGATGCATATTCCTAAGTAAGAACAGATTGTGTATCAGAGCAATGAGAGGAGTAGGCCAGGGGGAGAAACCGAGCCCATCCCTAAGCTTATCAAATATCGCCAACCTCTGTGTCTTGGCCGTTCTCACCGCCCAGGCCACCTCCCCCAATGAGGAGCTCAAAAATGTGTGCTCCAGGCTGACCCATTTCTTTTCCCTATACAGATGGCGCCAATCCACCACGCGTTGCAGGTGTGCCACCCTCCAATATTGCAGCATATCGTGGCACGCCAAACCTCCTAGGGAAGATATCCCGTAATTTCAGTCTAGGTTTACGCCCCTGCCAAATAAATTTAGTAAAAAGGGAGTTCAAGGACTTAAAGTAAGCACAGGGTATCTGTATTGGCAGTGTTTGGAACAGATAAAGCAATTTCGGCAAGATTGTCATTTAGATAATATTAATCCTCCCGAACCACGAAAAGGTAGGAAGGTCCCAGTTTGCCAGGTCTGTCTTAATTCTATTAAGCAAGGGGATAAGGTTAAGAGAGTAAACGTTATCCACTGTGCCTGCAATCTTAGTGCCTAGGTAAGTGATCACCGAGTTAGGCCACTTAAAGAAGAAAGCCTTTAAGTTGTCCTCCAGAGCCTTTGGAATATTAACCCCTATAGCCTCTGATTTGTCATAATTTATCTTGGAGGTAAGAGAGTTTGCCATAACACTCAAATTCTTTCAGCAGAAGCGGGATACCAATAGTCGGGTATGATATAAAGAAAAGAAGATCAGCAGCATATGCCGCTACTTTGTGAGAAGTTGGTCCCACCTCGATATCCGCCTGTGCCCTCACTCTGCACAAGAAGGGTTCCATTGTCAGAGCAAATATCAATATAAGGGGACAGAGGGCAACCCTGTCTAGTGCCATTTCTAATAAGAACCTGCCCAGAAAGAGAGCCATTCACTTTTATTCTTGCCATACAGGGACATTATACATTTTAATGCCGTAGGGCCTAGGCCAAAATTCCAGTTTAAAAAAAAACTTGAATAATATTTTTTGATTTTAAAGCAGAAGTCCAGTCTCCAGATGACATAGGGGGAATTCGATCATGCCCCACGACCGCCTTTTAGAAATCATTTTAAACACTCCCCATTTTCTGATCAGACACAAGCAGCCTAGCGGTTGGGCTCCCCATGGCATCTGGCATCTGTAGAGCCACATTTCAGTCCATGTTAAGTCCAACCATATAGCATGGAGTTTAGTAAATTGAAATATATAAAGGGCTTGTGAAATTTATTAAGCTCCATATGTTGCAATATGGTTGGACTTGTATGGATGTTGAATCATTAACTACAGATTCTTTTGGAGTATGTTTTAGAGCTATTTTAAACAAAAACGTGGAAAACATGTATTTAAGCAGGTGCACTTTCTGTCCTAGCGCATTATATTGCTTGTATTTTTAATCCTATGGGCAGCCTGATCGGCTGAGCTCGGACTGAAGTCTCGCCTATCGCAAAGCTGGGGGGCTGCAGGACGGACGAAAATAAAAAGATGGGCTTGTCTGATTTGCCTAAAATCGATGCCATCCTCTGACTAAACTTCCACTTTAATGAGTTTAGTGCAATAACGGTCCTGGAAAGGAAGACCTGTGTATCAATACACAATACATTCTATCTCAATGGATAACAAAACTATTACAGATAATAGCGAGAAAAGGGTAAGCACTATTTCAATAAATGCTGAAAGAAAAGAAAAATATTGATTTTTATTTTGAACTGGAATTTTGCTTTAAGAACAAATAATGACACTCATATTTAGGCATGCATCTCAATACACATTTTGTAGAAAACACACATTTTACAGCCAAATTACAGTCAAGATGATTTTTAGGTCAAAGGCAATATAAAGACTTAATGATATGAGCAAACCCATTAACTATTAGCAAAATAATTGCAGAATTGAGTCTGCAAATCATTATTTCAAGAGAAAACACAGGGTACTTGCCTAGCAAAACCTTGGCATCTTCAATATCAAAATCCCCATCACCGTCGGCATCATAGGCTCCAAGTTTTCCTAGTGAAGAAAACAAACCATGAAAGCAACCAACCAATAAGCATTATGACCTGCAACAGCTGCTGCTGCTAATACTTCAAAAGAAAAAAGCCTCAACATCAAGTCTTCAGAATGTAACATTTTTAAGTTTGACATAACAGCCCTTTAAGAATCCAACCCATGTGCCTACATGGAAACAAACTACTTGCTGCTGCTCTATTTTTCCCACAGGCTGTGCGACAAGTATACCCATACCTACCAACATTTCAGGGTGGGAAAAAGGGACAATTTTTAAAATTGTCCATCCCTCTTTGAGGGATGGATAGGCAAACACTTTGAATAGGCAAATGAATCATTTATTGCTGCAGATCTGCATGTTACACCTCAAAGAGAGACAAAGGAGAACAAGGGACAGGCAGGGGGATATGGACTCAAAAGAGTAATAGTCCCTACAAATGAGGTACAGTTGGGAGGTATGACTATACCTCCTATCTATAATGCTTAATAGGAGAAGATAGGATTTGCCCTATGGAGACTGAAAATAAGTGAACTTTGCTTTGATTGACTGATTTGGTGTAGAGTGCAGAGCCATCTATTAATGAAAAAGACTGCGGTGGCACTGGAACATTATTATACTATTCCTGCCTTACTGTGCCGCAAATAAACACCTCTCTCCTTATTAAGTGGCAACAGTGGCAGAAGAACCCCCTAAAGTCCAAGGAAGAGGGATTGTAACCCCAAAAAATCCATGACTGCTTCCTTGAGGTTTCAAAAAACCTTGAAGAACACGCAGAACGCACCAGATTAACCTCACCATTGCATTTGAAAAAAAAAAAGGCAAAACCTTGAGCTCTAAGTGGTCTCTTTAAAACATAAGCATTTAATGTGGTCACCATAAACACACCCTGAAAGTAATGTAACAAAGGTGACGCGTCTTGGGGGGGTGGGGGAATCAAATCCTTCTTAGTCTTAACTGAAATGTTTGCCCCATTCTAGTGGTATAAATGTTGATTACGCGATAACACTACAGCCTCTATCATCTATACGGGCCCTAGTTGTAGAGCATGTAGCTGGGCATCTGCTCCTAGCCCTGTACTAGACAGAAATCACTGCCTGTCTGTGTCCAAGTGCGAAGTACAGTTATCCCCAATGTTCATGGCAAACAAATCTGCCTACACAATATTGAGCGTCCTCCTGTCAACCTCCTTGCGCCATCCATGTAACTGGGGAGGGTGGGACGAGCCTGGATACCACAGAGACAGGAATATGCACTGTCAAGTAATCAACCACTGGGACCAAGGGGAGTTTGAGCCCCCCAAAATCCCCCCCTTTGTTACATTGCATTTAGGAGAACTGCTATGTTTGATGCTTTTATGCAGGCTCAGGAGTGGCCCACAGGGTTACCAGGAAAACATCTGGTGAGCCCCTTTGAGGGCCTTCATCACCAAACCTGAACTATCTAAAGCTTATTTCTGACATCCCAAGTGCACAGAGAAAACAGTCTGGCATCATGTTTCTGTGCATTGACCATGAATGTAAGCCAGTGATACTTTCATCTAAGTCATCCATCTCTACTGGTGGGCCCAAGGCATCCCAGCCTGACACTGCTTTTATGAAGCCCACATTAAATGTGATGTTTTAAAGAGACCATTTGGATGGTTGTGCCTTTTTTTTTTCTGTGCATATAGTCACTTGAGTGTTTTGGAGCTGTGTAACTTGGGAACATTTTCGCTATTGCATTTGCTTACTTTAGGCAACCATCACAGGGACCATCACCACTGTCTCTGTGTCTCGAGAAGTTGCAGGCTTCTCAGAAAAAAGGCACACCACCTCTCCCTTTAATGATGCACCTAAATAGGAGTGGTGTGCATATTTATGGTGGTGCATGGTTTCCAAACACAATAAAATTGCCATTGTTAAAAAGGAAACAAATAGTCTAGATCAGGGGTACTCAATTACTTTCAGTGGAGGTCCACTTACCAGGGTCTGCCGTGGGATGAAGGTCCGGGCGGGCGAGGGAGCTGGGCAATGCCTGAGCGTGCTGGCGGTGGCATCCCCTGCCGCCCTCTAACAAGGAGCGCGCCCGCGCCGGCCATTCACAAATGCCTGGCATGGGTACGTGCCCTGCTAAAGGGATAGCGGGGATGCGGCCGCTGCTCGTGCATGCACTGTTGGACCGGGAAAGAAGGTGAGTTTTTGGGTGACCTGGGGGGTTTCACACAGAGGGGCATCCTGATTCTGGATGCCCCGGGAGGAGGGAATCAAGCAGCCCTGGAATCTTATAGATTCCCGAGACGATCTCTGTGGGTTTTGATCCACTTAAATGGAATCCCAGCCACACACATCCGCAGCAGGTGGCATCACTTGCATCCTTCAGCTGTGTGCGGCCACGCACAGCCGAAAGAAAATGCGCGAAGTGATGCCGCTGCTGGCCGCACATGTGCCGTGGGCTCAGACAGCTAAGATCTGTGGAAGAATGGCTGGGTTTCAACTTTCCTGGGTTTTGTTCCATTCCCCCAGGGCATCGTGAATCGGGATGCCCCACTGCATGAATGCCCCCAGAACGCCGCCATTTACTAACCTCTTCCTCGTTCCAACGGCCCATGTGCGGGTTCTCATCTGCCGCAACTATGTCACATGCGCCATTGGAAAGAAGAAGAGGTGAGTGAATAGCAGTTTTCTGGGAGTTTCATACTGTGGGGCATCCCAATTTGGAATGGCCAGGGGAAGAGTCAGCGGGCAGCCATAGAATCTCTTAGATTCCAGGGATGGAATGCATCCACACCCAGCCCCTGTCCCTAGCACCCTTAACAAAGTTCACATTGAACAATTACCTGTCCTGAAGCGAAGCTGATGAGGAGAGAGACACCGAGCACCTCTTCTCCAGAGAGCGGTTCAGGGTCAGCCAGCATGTGTTCCTCTGTCATTGCTGTATCAGTGCTTTGCTCTCCGCACATCAGAGCACTGTCAGCATGCTGGTGGGAGCGAGTCGGCGCGGGAGGGAGAGATGGTCCCGCCCACATCCAATCAGCGTCTTTGCAGCGCAGACAGCCTGAATGAATCAGTGATTCATTGGCTGTGCTGTCTGCCAGTAAACCCGAGGTCCGCCCCAGAGCATGTGATGACCTCGCCGCCGGGTGCCAGTGATGACCTCACCGCCGAGTGCCAGTGCCGGCCCTGCCGTCAGCGACCGTGCACGGGCGGCAGGCGAGGCTGAGCGGAGGGGCTGTCGCGGGTGCGCGGGCGCGCACCTTACAGGGAACACTGGGCAGCGGTCCGGACAAATGGCGTCTGCGGTCCGGATTCGGACCGCGGTCCGCCATTTGAGTACCCCTGGTCTAGATGCTCTTCTAATGGAAGCCATGTCCTGTAGGCTCCAATGCCATAGGGGGGAATTTCGACACATTCATCACCCTATTATCACTAATTATCCTAGCAATTGCCATGTGGCCAAAAATACAAGGTGTAGCTCCCAATAAAAAGACTGGTGCGAACCAGGTACACATTTTTATATGTAAAAATGTTAATCAGGGTAAGCACAAGGTGTTTCCTCAACTTAGTCCGTTTGCCTCTATTCTCATACCTCAACAAAAATGGTTTTAAAGAAGCCCATCTGTCCTCCCCCCCGCCATACATCCTGACCTGGGATGCCCCCAGGGTGAAACCGCTTCGCCAGTACCTCAACTCCTTCCTCAATAGCATGACTTGGCCACAGCATCCTGGCTCGGCACAATTTCTTCTGGGGGAAACACGGGTGGAAAGAACTGGGGTGCTGTAGAGTGCATTCAAGTCTGCCAAGCTGGTTCACAGAACTTAAATGTCATGACCACACCGCTCTGTGAGATTGATGAAGTAGGTGTGTTTAAGGCAGATCAGTGGGGTTTCACACCACAAGGCAATGCAAATAGAGATGCGGGGAAGCCACTTGGCCCTAGAGTCATGGACGCAACTTGAGAAGGCGCAGGGGATGCAACCTGACCGGGGCCCAGAAGTTGAGCAACATCATTGTAGCTCCTCTACCTTATTTATCATATTTGTGCTCACTTGGCCTAATTTGGAAAAAGGAAGCAGCATGTGCACCCGCTGTTTCAGTCAGTTGTCTAGCTGCATACAATTAAAAAGTGAAGACAGAAAGAAAAAAAAAAAAAAAAAAAAAAAAAGTACTGTATGAGTCTTGAAAGGGCCTAATTTAATGTTTGCACCAGGCCCCCAACACATTTAGACACTACATAAAGTATTTTAGACTCTAGGGCCGGGTCCTAATAAACAAATCTTAGACAAATAAATGTAAATTAAGTGCATATTTGTTCCCTTTATTAGGGGTAGAATACAAAGCAAGGAAAGAAAAAATAACGTATTCATGCGAAATAAAGAAAAGACCCATATCCGAAATGTGTTAGATAATTCATGAAACATAGAGAAGAGAACTTAGCGAGTATGGAATCCTAAAAAAAGAATAGTGAGTTGTTAAAGACAATCTGGGAAAGAAAAAAAAAGGGGAGCATGATTTAGTATTTTACTGTGGAATCCTACCTTGAAGAACCTCTGACAAGTTATAACGGAAATCCTTTGCCTTGGCTGCATGCATGATAGAAATAGTAAAAGTAAACATGTCTGTATTTTTATCACTATCCAGACTACAAATGCATATTAATCATGATGGACTCTCAGCGAGTTTTAGTTTTTAAAGGAGGCAAAAGAAGATTCAGTGGAACAGAAAGCCAATAATGTTGTGATGGATACATTTTAATCCGTAAAAAATGTTCCTTTAAAGTAACCTGTTTTAAATTATCCAATCAGTGGAGCTATATTCATTTTATTCATATTGCAGATATGGACATGGCTCAGGGCTAGAAACATCCTAGATTCCTATAGGAATTTACAGCTAGCCCACTTTTCAGGGGGAATCTTTTATCAACACTCTAAATATAGACCAAACGTAGGCCAGTATTTATTTGGGGGACATTGCTAACCTCTGCCTTGATGGATCAGTCGACAAGTGAAAAAAGGCCCTTTGCCAAAAATGTTTGTGCTCGGTCAATCTCAAAAAGACAGCTGCAAACCTCATCTGCTGATTTGTAAGATATTTATTGACTAAATGGGGCCCAATATAACCTTGCTAAAAGGGGAAATCAAGGTATAGAACGTTTCTATATTATATATATATATATATATATATATATATATATATATATATATATATATATATATATATATCTGTTCCTATAATTATATTTTAATGAATACATTAGATTGAAGGGTGTTTTAACATATGAACCCGGACTTCATATAAACTTCTCAATATTAAAATTGGCAACACCAAGAAGGACAAACCGTAAGGTTATTCAAATCAAGGCAGAAGCCAGTGAGTGTAAGATCAATAATAATCACATTTTCGAGAACCTAGATCCTATCTGTGGCATATGGAAGGGGCATAATAGAGAGTTAAAGCAAAGTTTTTTTAGCTAGATACCTCAAAAATCAGATTAACTTCCACTAGGTGAAAATGTAGAATAGCAGAATCTATCCTTGAACGGATAGATGTGGGTTTATCACTCAAGCACAAACTTGTTCAACCCTCCTCCTCAAGGGCCCAGGTTTTGCTGATGCCCACACAGAGGCACAGGTGATGCAACTGTGCTCAGACTACTTGTGCTATAGCTCTGTGCATTAGTGTGGAGATCTGCAAAACATGGCCCTTGAGGAGGTGGGTTGAGCACCTACTCTCAAGCACAGCGGTCCCCAACCCGCTCCTACAAGGCCCACCAACAGCTCATATATTGTGGATCTCCACATAGCTGCCGCACAATTTATTTCACCTCTTCATCTGTGTGGACATCTGCAAAACCTAGCCTGTTGGTGGGCCTTGTAGGGTTGGGGATCCCTGCTTTATGAATAATGTATATTCCTTATAGCAGTGTTCCCCAACCCTGTCCTCATGAGCCACCAACAGGCCAAGTTTTGCAGATGTCCACACATGCACAGGTGAAGTAATCTGTGCTTAAATGGAGCTTTAGACCCACCAGTATGGAGATCCACATAACAGGACCTGTTGGTGGGCCTTGTAGGAGAGTGTTGGGGACCCCTTCTCTAGCAGATCACTATACATCTGGGTCAAGTTGTAGCACAGTTCAACGTTGTGGTGTCCAATGAAGAACTGGAATGACCATGGGTGAGGTGAAACTCTACACAGAGAGATAATCTAAGAAGAATGTCATAAAAGGATCAATTCTGTACTGCACAGGAGATGGTCTGTCACATCCCATTAGAAGATTTCTGTAATTGTGCTCCATTGACCTCATGTCATTGTTTTCTATCATGGTGCACAGCAAGATGGCAACGAAGGCATCTACTTCGACAATGGATCTTGCTTTCGTCCAGCATGCAATGATAGCTGGAGATTGGTCAGGAGACCACGTGAGCAACACTATGAAGAAGTCTTCACAAAAGAAAGTCACACAAGTCCTTCCTCTGGGATTATGGTGTGGGGGTGGCATCATGTATGGTGGCCAGACCCCTCTAGTCTTCGTTTGAATAACACCAACTGTCTGTTACCAGGATATATCATAAAACCAGTGTTACAGACATTTCTCCAAAGTCTTCCAGGAGCCGTCTTTCAACAGGACAATACTGGGTGCATGTTTCTTGCGCTATTTGGCCTGCAGCATCTTCAGGGAGTTTTCCGATAGAGCACACCTGGGAAGTCATTGGTTGGCAATTGCGCAGGGAGCTTCCAGAGCACACCTGGGATGTCATTGGTCGGCAATTGCGCAGGGAGCTTCCAGCAGCCAATCTTGAGGATATGCTTGCTCAAGTGCATTCAGCGTGACATAACATTGCTTAAACAACCATTAATAACCTCAATGATGGTATTCCATTTGCATATTATAAACAGGTCCTGTGATTCCATCTTTTTAAAACTTTCTTGGTGTTGCAAATTTAACTAAGTATTTTAACCCGCTATATTATAACTGGGGTTGTCCCCAAATAAAAGACTGACTAAGTTAACCTGTCTGCCGTGGCCTAACTCAAAATACCAGTAATAAGGACTGGACATCTTAGGTGTCCCTACTTCACACATCACTTATTTATAATTGTACAAGCTTAAAACCCCAAAATATTCAGGCTGGAATAGAGGGGGGCACGTTTTTGAACCATTTGAAGATTTAAGTTGATTCTATGTCTTAAGGATCTTAATAAAAATCCATGGGTGTCCACTTTTACCTGAGGTTTAACATTTTATTGGAAATGGAGTAAATGCAAAGGCCTCCATTGATTTCCCAGTGTATGCTTTAAAGTAGCACATTAATCAACAAAGAACAAATAGCCAACAATTAAAAAAAAAACACGGCTACACTAATGTATAGAAACTTTTACATTCAATCATGCTACACCATATGGTTTTACTAATTTGATAGTACAGACAGACAAATCCAGTTAAATATTCTTACCTAGTACGTCTTCATAGTCTACCAGGTCAAACCACACCACAGCTACAGACGTCCATACTCCGAGGAGGGCAATCACCATGAACCAGGTAAAGAAAGAGCTGCCGGACAGGCCATCTTTCTTTCCGTTGTTGCCATGTTTCGTTTCTACAGAAAAAAAAATAATAATAAAATCGTTAAACACAAAATAAATGTTTTCAAAGCTAAAATGTTATAACCTGCAAAGCATAAGCACAGTAGAAAGCCAAATAACTGTGGTGTGGATAAACCAATTACTGGTTTTACTGCAACTAGGTTGGAAGAGATCTTTTAAAGGCACATGGCATAGAATTTAATGGACGAGACATTTTCCCCCTATACTTAAATTACAAACAGACTTGATGTTGCAGGCCCCAAGAGATCTTTTACAGGGACACTCTAAGTTTTTCTTAGCTACCTCTAGTCTCCCCAACTTGTCTACAGTGAAGAGAAAGGAAATAAATAAACGTAAGGAAGTATCAACTTAATAAAAGAGGCATCATTGGCCAAATGATAAAGGTTTTGTGCAGACGACACCAATTTTATCCAGGTTACTCTGAATTGGAGAATATAAATCCCTGTTGCGGTGGAGCAGAAAATCAGAGAAAAATGCCCAGCAATCTCTCTCTTTTATCAGCAGATCCTTGGCAGAATGATTGCCACCACTAAGGTGTTGCCAATCAGCAATGGAGACAGATGGACGGACACGGCTGGCTTACTCTGAGCGGCATAGCAAAAGCAGAAAAGCAGGATGGAATGCAAGTCGGTGATTGCCCCCCCCACACATATAGCAAGGTAACCCAAATAGGCATGCCCTACACAGGGGGAACAAAACTAGGGATCGTGAATAATACCATTTTGTGAGTACTCACCTGAAAAATGGATATTGTTGGTGTGCCACACACCCCGCTTCACTTCTTAAATATTCATTACTTCATGGGTTAATCCACCGCAGGTGACGTAGTGCAGAGAGGAAGTCTTGTAACGAGCCCCCTTCCGGCCTATATATACCTGGTACCTCCCTTCAATCACCAGTATATTCAAAAAGCAGTAATACAAGGTACCAGTATTCCACCAGTAACCTCAAAATCAAATTTGATATAAAAAGGCTTCACCATATAAAGGCTTCGGTAATACCGAAAAGGGCGGGTGTGAAGCGGGGTGTGTGGCACACCAACAATATCCATTTTTCAGGTGAGTACTCACAAAATGGTATTATTCTTGGTGTGCCACACACCCCGCTTCACTTCTTAAATATTCATTACTTCATGGGACATCCAAAAGCAGTGTCCACAAGGGCTGGGCAACTCAAGGCCAGGTGAAGCATAACTTAAACGACTGCAGTCTGCAGAACTTTGCGGCCGAAAACAGCATCCGCTGAGGCCCGCACATCAACTTTGTAAAACTTAGAAAAAGTGTGAACAGAAGACCAAGTGGCGGCCTTACAAACCTGTTCAACAGAAGCTTGGTGCTGAAAAGCCCAAGACGCCCCAACAGCGCGAGTGGAATGAGCAGTAATACGAAAAGGGGGAACTCTTCCCTTAGCAGAATAGGCCGCAGTAACGGCCTGACGTATCCACTTGCTAATGGCAGATTTGGCTGGTGCCAAACCCTTCTTAGGCCCATGGGGCACAACAAAAAAGGAATCCGTCCTACGGAAAGGAGACGTGATAACCAAGTAGCACTTAACACAGCGTACTACATCCAAACAATGCAAAACCCTCTCTTTGTCATTCTTAGGATTAGGACACAAGGAGGGAAGAACAATATCTTGGTTCAAATGAAAAGCAGAAACAACCTTAGGAAGAAAGTCTGGCTTGAACCGAAAGACCACCTTATCCCGATGCTTCTTGAAGTAGGGCGCCTGAATAGACAAGGCCGCCAATTCCGAGACACGCCGGATCGAAGTGATCGCTACCAAGAAGACCATCTTCTGAGTCAGGGTAGATAAAGCAATCCCTTGCAAAGGCTCAAAAGGAGGAGCCTGAAGAGCAGAAAGAACCAAATTCAAATCCCAAACCGGGAGTAATGGTTTCCTGGGAGGCCGCACATGCGTAACCCCCTGGAAAAAAGTTTTAACTAAAGGCTTAAGCGCAACACGCTTCTGAAAAAAGATAGATAAGGCAGAAACTTGCCCTTTCAACGTACTTAGCTGAAGACCAGAGTCCAGCCCAGATTGTAAAAACTCCAGAACCCTGGAGACCGAAAATACCCTACAAGGAAAAGATCTCATCTCGCACCAAGCGATATAGGCTTTCCAGGTCCTATAGTAGATGATAGAAGAAGACCTCTTCCGGGCACTGATCAAAGTCTTAACGACAGAATCAGAAAGACCCTCCTCCTTTAGGATGGAGGTCTCAGCAGCCAGGCCGTCAAAGCTAGCGCTGGTAAATTGGGGTAACACAATTGACCCTGAGTGAGCAGATCGGGCCGAAGAGGCAGAACGACCTGGTCCACTGCCAGCCGAACGATGTCTGCGAACCACACTCGCCTCGGCCACCTTGGGGCCACGAGGACGGCGGACACCCCTTCCAGAGCCAACTTCCGAAGCACTCTGCCTAGCATGGGTGTCGGAGGAAACAGGTACAGAAACCCCAGATCCCCCCAGCTCAGGGACATGGCGTCCACTGCCAGAGCCAGAGGATCCTGGGAGAGCGATACGAAGTTCGGGAGCCTGTGATTGTGACGAGAGGCAAACAGGTCCACCTCTGGAGTCCCCCATTGGCGACACAGTGAGCGAAATACCCGAGGATGGAGGGCCCATTCTCCCCGACGGGGAGAGCCCCTGCTCAAGCGGTCCGCTTCCAGGTTCTCCACTCCTGGGATGTATACCGCCGAGAGACAAGGAACATGGGCTTCTGCCCAGGTCAGGATCAGGGACACCTCTCTGAGAGCACTCAGGCTGCGAGTCCCTCCCTGATGATTGATGTAAGCAACCGCTGTTCGATTGTCTGAACGCACCTGGACCGGAAGGCCCAGAACGTGCTGAGTCAGGAGAGTAAGCACCCGACGGATGGCTCTCAGTTCCAGAATATTGATGGGTAAGTGGGCCTCCTGAGGTCCCCACTGCCCCTGGAACTGCAGCTCCTTCCAGAATCCGCCCCATCCCGACAGACTGGCGTCCGTGGTGACAATTTCCCAAAGGGGGGCCAGGAAAGACCTGCCCTTCACGAGATTGGTCGAGACCAACCACCACTGGAGGGACTGCCGGACCCGGGAGGACAACTGGAAGGGCTGATCCAGCGACCGAGGCTGCCGGTCCCAAGACGCCAACAGATAAAGCTGAAGCGTCCTCGTGTGGAATTGAGCAAAAGGAACTGCCTCGAAGGAGGCAACCATCAACCCTACCAGCCTCATCCCCAGACGGATGGACGGCCGAGGATTGGAGAGTAGGACCCGAGCCAACTCCTGAATCAGAAGAATTTTGGACTGAGGGAGAAACACTCTGTGTTGATGAGAGTCTAACTGCATCCCCAGAAAGGACACCACCCTGGCCGGAGCGAGGGAGGACTTGGAGAGGTTGATCACCCAACCGAAACTTTCCAGCGTGGAGAGCACCACCCTGGTGTCTTTCTCCGATTGATCGAGTGACGGAGCCATGATAAGAAGGTCGTCCAAATAAGGTACGACACGAATGCCCCGAGCTCTGAAAATGGCCATGACCCCTGCCAGCACCTTGGTGAACACTCTTGGAGCTGAGGTAAGGCCAAACGGAAGTGCCACGAATTGATAATGCCGATCCTTCATCATGAATCGAAGAAAACGTTGATGAGGGAGGCAGATGGGAACATGCAGATAAGCATCCTTGATGTCTATAGACGTCATGAAGTCCCCTTGCCGAAGAGAGCCGACGGCAGTGCGCAAGGTTTCCATGTGAAACTTCCGAAAACGGATGAACCTGTTGAGCAACTTCAGGTCCAGGATGGGACGAACTGACCCATCCCTCTTGGGGACTGCGAACAGATTGGAGTAGAAACAGAGGCCCATCTCTAAACGCGGTACCGGCCGGATGACCGCCATCTCTAACAGATTCTCTACCGACGCCAGGAGCCCCTGTGCGGCAAAAGGATCGATGGGCACCCGAGACCGAAAGAACCGTGAAGGAGGGCGAGACTCGAATTCCAGCTTGTAACCGGACGACACTATCTCCTGAATCCATCTGTCCGGAACCTCCCGGTTCCAAACCTGGGAGAAGTGTCGCAATCGTCCCCCCACCCGCACGGGTGAGGGCAGCCCCTCATTGCTGAGCGGGCTTACCAGCAGGTTTGGGCTTGGAGCCCCAGGACTGGGCGGGATGGCCACGGCCCCTCCCCCGCGTCCAACCTGTACGACTGGTAGAGGGAAGGGAAGCCCCCCTACCCGCTCTGTATCCTCGAAAGGACGGCCTACCAGAAGCTGCCCCTCTAAAGGGGCGTCGAGGCCTCTTGCGTTGTGGCATCTTGCCACCCTTTGCGACTGAATCAATTTTCTCCCCGAACAGACGCAACCCCAAAAAGGGGAGAGCTGTGAGCACCTTTTTAGAAGCTGAGTCCGCCGACCACTGTCGCAGCCATACTGACCGACGAATAGCGACCAGCATTGCCGCTGTCTTGCTACTCATAGCCAGCGCATCGTCCTGAGCGGATAGAACGTAAGACACAAAAGAATCGCACTGCTTAAGCGCAGCGAACTCATCACAAGCGGGATTGAGATCCTCGCATAGCCCCTGGATAACAGATCTTACTGCTAAAAGAAGAAGGGCCGAAGCGCACAGGGGGCGCATCGTTGACCCAGCATAAACAAAGCCATGGCGAGCATACTGGTCAATCCTACGATCCTCCCCATCTTTAGGGACAGAGGTCTCAGCAGACTGTACCATAGCGGAGCTAGATAGCCCTAGCACAGGGGTATCGACTTCAGGAGGGACGGACCAAAGCTTCAGCAATTCTGGCGGAAAAGGATAACGCTTTTCCCAACTGGAAGGGATTCCAGATAACCGCGTGGGATGTTCCCATTCTTTAAGGACCACCCTCTCAAAGTGGTGCTGTCTGGGAAAAACCAAACCCGGCTGAGGCTCTTTAAACAACTGACCCTTTGGCAGGGTGACAGCCTCAGGCGGATCTAAATTCAGAATTTCAAACATTTGAGCCAGAATGGAGGGGGTGTCAAGGGCAACCCCCGCCGACCAATCGCATCAGCCTTAAGCTGATCTGCCGGCTCATCTGACTCCAAGAGGAATTCACCCTCATCCGGGGAGCCATCGGACCATTCCACAGGCTCACACAATTCGTCCTGAGGAGCCGAAGATACCGGAGTCAGGCGCTTCCGTTTTGCAGGGGCCTTTAGCCCCGCTTTAACGGGCAATACTTCCCGAAGATTGGCTGATTTTACCACCACCTCGGATTGCGAATCCCCACCCTTGACAGTGTCATGCGGGGTCCGGAACAGGGAGGGAGAGGCAGGAGATGATAGAGGTTGCGATGGGCCAGCAGCCGGATCAACAGACTGACGCGCAACAATCTGCCTTGCACAAGAAATGCAAATAAAGATATCATCAGCAGGGAGCGCAGCCCCACATCTTACACACCCCCTGGACGGCTCTGACGAGTCGTTTCCGGTAGTAACAGAAGCCTCCATATTGGTGATTTATGGTATCGCAAATACTGGGACTTTTAAGGCATAAGCCAACCCGGGATGCCCCCTTTATAAAGAATGTCCCGGAAGGGAGGGTTTTTTTTTTTTTTTTTTGTAAATACACTTTTTTTTTTTTTTTTTTTTTTTTTAAGAGAAAAAGGTCCCCCTTAACAGTCTCAAAATAAATATATATATATATGTATATATATATCTAAAATGTGTAATTTCATATCAAAAATGACTAGCCAGGCAATATAGAGCCGGAGGGCCGCAATAAAAGAGGGATCCCAGGATCTGAAAGGAAAGAAAAACAAACCATCAGATCGCTTGTGAGTGTAACAATGCAGCATGTTCACAATAGTATAAAAAGAGTGCCTCCTTAAAAGTTTGCCCCATAAGAAAACTCATTCTGGCCCCACAAAAGCGGGGCCGCTTACCTGCTACCGACGCCAGGAGCCAGACCGGAGGGACATGTAGCAGCCGCAGCAGTAGAACACAAACCCATGTGTTGCTGCAGCGCGCGCCCCCCCCACGTGACTTCTTTTCACAGAAAACAGGAAGGAAGTGAGGCTGAGGCCGCCGAGCGCCGCTTCCGCCGGCGCCGCTTCTGCCGGCGCCACGCCCCCCCGCGTCACAGGGAGCCGCCCTGCTCAATTCAACGAGGGATTGCCACCAGCTGCGCTGGCTGACACCCAGCCAGGCGGCGGAGGAGGAGGAGGGGGAAAGGAGACATAAGCGCAGCCACACAGGCTGCCGCACGGAGCAGCGGGGAAGGGAGGGAGGCGGGAGGGGACCATCTGAAGCCAGCTGAGCGCGGTCCGCTGTCCCACCCCCATAAAGCAGACCAAATACACTGGCCATCCCTAAAGTATCTGCCCGGAGCTCCAGCCAAAAACAGACAAAGCGCACCTGCTGCGCAGTCTGCTACTATGTAAAAGTGAACACACAGAAAAAAGCAATACAGTAAAAACACCATACAAGATACACAACCCTCTATACCCCCCCCCCCCCAAGTGAAGGGAGAAGGGACCGGAACGGGGAAGTAAGGGGCTACGGGGACCCTCGGGACAGGGGCATCCCATTTCCGGATCACCATGCCGGATTGCCGCATTGCCCCCAAAAGAGGGGGACGAGCGGAGGAGATAAGCTCCTAGGCACCAATAGTGCCGTCTACCAATTACCCGGTGAGCAGCCAAGGCTGGGAGGCTTCCTATCCACCATAAAGGTATACAACTCAAACCGGGCAGAAATAGACCAAAAGGGGGGTGGCGGGGTAAGCCCCGACCTACCTGTAAGCAGGAAACTTCCAACCTCTGTTTGTCAAGCAGAGAGAAAAATACTGGTGATTGAAGGGAGGTACCAGGTATATATAGGCCGGAAGGGGGCTCGTTACAAGACTTCCTCTCTGCACTACGTCACCTGCGGTGGATTAACCCATGAAGTAATGAATATTTAAGAAGTGAAGCGGGGTGTGTGGCACACCAAGAATATCCAGGGCTTTGTCACTCTTCCAAACAAGATCTTTTGGTTAGCGTACCATGAAATAGCCGTGATTTGTTATTTTTCTGGAATCAAAGTCTTCCAAATGTAATTCAGAACTAAAGGCATAATTGCCTGCAAGCATTTAATTACAGTAGAACAACGGCCCTCAAGTCTTCAAACTAGGATATCCCTTTGGCTATCCCAGGAGAAACAGCAGCAATGTGAAGAGATTTTGTGGAATAATGTAAGCGCTGTACATGTTTTTAATGAGAATGTATACAAGAAACAGTACTCAGTTAAGTTGAGTACTGGGAACATGGCCAAGATGTGAGACTGATGGGGGAAATATTCAGAGAGGTAATCTTGCTCAGGGCCCATGCTCACCAAAAAGGTTGAGTACCCCAGTTTTAGACATATTCAAGGTTATCATCATACAATGCTCACTAGATCTCAAAACGCATATTGCAGGGGCAGAAATCTCATGACGGAAACCAACAAGACAAAGTATGGTGATGTGTGAGGAGTTCTCTGGTCGGTATTATTAGCATTATTCTGGGAATACGACACCAAAATAGTATACTATAACCAATTACTTTTGAAACCATTTGATCAACAACTTCAGTTTACAATTATATTGCAAAGCCCAAATCCAGGAAAGATGCACAGCAAGAAGAGGATGCACCAGATGAAGAGGTGTTAACTGGTGCTACCATATCAGGACAGGTTCTAAATGGGAACATTAAAACATCTGCACCACTCAATTTTGAGATGTTAAAGTCGTTATAGATCAAGGTCACGGTGACTGTACTCTATGTTCAGCATGCATGAGGAAATTCACGCCCAGATGGCCAATTCCAGTAGCTGCCGGCAACTTGAGCTGTAATGTACACAGCCCAAAAAGGACTTAAAAAATGTAGAAATGCAGCCTTAAAGTGTACCTATACCCAGATAGGAAGTTTATGTCGTCATCTTCTATCCCCAGCCCAGTGTTTCTTTTTTTACTAAAGCCTTAGCCCAATATTGATAGCAAAAACACTAACAGGAAGCAGTATGAATTAGCAGATGAAATGCAACATAATAGCATTCAGTGCCAATGTAAACTGACAACATAATGGCAGACCCCTAGTGCTGAGCTGTTTTTAACTGAATTTATCATCACTCGGAACCCCAGGGAGCAATATGGTTGACAATTTGAACAGCAGAATGCACCCAGTTCATGTTTTTATGAATATTGGGCAAAGGCTTTAGTAAAGAAAGAAACATGTTTTTATTGGCACTGGGCTGGGGATGGTGAAGAAAAACTTCCTTGTAAGATATAGGATCACTTTAAGGATAATTAAGGGAATTATTAATTAGGTTGTCCTGGTCTTGAGTCTCTTGGTCTCCTCTCACGGATCTGATTTATCTTGCTGCATCCCAGGTAATATGTATTTTAGCAAGACAGCCATTACTAAGACACATTTATCCGGGGCGCTAGGTTACAATTGTTTACAACTTCCTGCAACGGGATACTCCAGCACATATCAAGGCCAGCCAGTGGAGTTCCTGCCTATGGCTAACCTACCAACGTGTTCTACTTTCTTCCTAAGCCAGTATACTCCCTGAACCATACTCGCTGTACATTCATTTCCATGCATATCAGCTTACTGTTCCACATCCTTTTGCACCACCCAGCTGTCAGGTGTTCGATTCCAGCCGTTGGCTTCTTTCCCACTATCATTTTATTAAAATTCCAGGCCCTGCTGGTCTGGGGGTGATGACCCAAGTCCCTACCGGTTACCTTCACACAAGCCCACATGACCCCCTACGTTAAAGCTGACCAACTCTCTCTGCTATATGACAGGCTGGCTGGGCATCCAGAAAGCTGGAGCCCTCCCACACATAACCCCCCCCCCCCCAGGACACCCGTAATCCTAACCTTAATTTTGCTCCCATTTCAGGCAAAGGGTTAAATTATCCTGCTCTCTGCTCGCCCCATGCTTTACAGGAGCGATGAACAATCTCTCCCCTGCAGGGCTCCCCCGGTATTCTGGAGCTAGGTGAAGAGACTGAAAAACTGACGTTATAGCAGTCCAGCACTGTATCCTAAACTTATGTGGCCATCGTACCAAAGGGGATAATGGGTGACAGCAATTCCACTTTTAATGGCCTTATCAACATACAAAGTGGTGTGTTTGGCGTACAGTGCACAGACTTCCTGACTCTGGCTGAGGCAGAGACATTGCTCCACATCCCTGATCCACATCACAGGTTTAACAAGGAAATTCGGAGGCACTGGAATATAAAAGACTCCATGGCCACCCGAGTTCTGGATCCCGTTTTGCTCACCTGCTCCCAAAGCCCTTTGTGCGTTTCAGCACCGCAGCCTCATCCCCACTCATCTCTAGCTCTGCGCCAGGCCTTTCTGAATGGATGGTGCAGGTCAGGTGTTCCACAGCTAGAGACTGAGCAGGGGATGGAGCAGGTGGTGCACTGGGCCCCGCAGAGCTTCCTTCAGCCGCTTAGCCAATCCGCTCAGCGGCTAGAAGAGCCAAAGGAGGCCAAGCGAAATAAAAGTGCACAGCAGGCTGCTAAGCCAATCTGTTCGCTTAGTTTTGGCCAACCCTGCACCATGGGAACGTTAGAAAGGTTAAAGTTTTTACAGTGACCTGGGGGGATACACACCAGGGCTGTGGAGTCGGAGTCTGAGTCGAGGAGTCGGAGGAAATTTTGGGTACCTGGAGTCGGAGTCGGCAAACAATGCACCGACTCCTACTAAATTTTGATTGGAATTTTAAAAAGCAAGTTTAAATGTCCCAATTCACAAAAAGTTATAATTAATGACTTCTCTATTGTAAGAATAAAGACCAATGCATGCAGTGCCTCACGTAACCGTAAAACGAACATGTTAAGTGACTGAAGAAGCATGCTTTTCATGTGCTTCACTATATGGCACGCAACGCACAATACGCACAATTAGGAGCGGCAATACTTATACTTTGCATAGTGTTGTGTTCTGCTCTTACAGGGAACCCATGGGTAACCTAGCCTCTCACTGATAAGGGATTAAGTAAATATGTTTTTGCAGGACTAGAGACACTTGTATAAGTGAAGGGAATGGAGGATCAATAGTTCAAGACTGAAGCTGTACCATTGGTAAAACTGCTGTCATTCAGCAAAAGGCTATAAAAACGTGTAAACTTCGATTGTTAGCTTAAACTTTAAACATGACTATGGAATTCTACTAGGGAAATCATGTTTTATAATAAAGGCCCCTTTTTGGATCCTCCCACTGCCCTATCTTCAGCAGAAGATCAGCACACAGAAAGGAGAAGGCAGCTTCTGCCCAACTACCTCTCTCTGCTAGAAGAGCTTAAAATAACTTGGTGGAACAGCTTCTTGGATTCAACTGTAAGTGTTTAGATTTATTTTAAAACCCACATGCCTGTGTAATGAAGAATTGTGTGTCTTGAAGAGTTCTGTGTCCTGATCAGCTGAATCAGCAGAGCTGCCAGCAAGTTCTGAAAGGACGTTTTGTCTTCCTTAAAATGGATGCATGCACACGTCACAGAGTCAATTATTTTGCTATTAATGTTAGATTTGTGGATGAAAATAACAAAACAATAACACGGACCCTCGGATTAAAGGACACTCAGGCACATCACACCAGTGATTACCTTCAGAAGTTAGTGGAGGGTGTTCTAAAAGATTTTGAAATGAAAAAGGAACAGATTTTATGTGTTGTGACAGATAACGCTTCTAACATGTTAAGCACAATTGAGAAGATGAACGCAGATGAAGGTAACAAACAGATATTAGAGTTAGAGAAGAAAGCTCTGAAGGGAATGCTGACATTTTTTTAGACAACTTTGTTGAACAAGCATTGAAGCTTGCTACTATTCATCATATGCGATGTGCTGTTCATACACTGCAACTTGCCATAAGAGATGGATTAAAAGATCGTCATGCAGCTACACTAATTGGCAAATTACGGCAAGTAACTGTTGCAGCCAGGGCCCCGAAAACAGATGCAATTTTGAAAAGACGTGCAGGAAAAGGAGTCATTTTGGATCAAACAACTCGCTGGGGAAGCACTTATTTAATGGTGAAGCGTTTGCTTGAACTTAAAGTGGACCAACACCCAGGATTTTGACTATCCTGGGTGTTGGTCCACTTAGGTGGGGCACCCCGATCGGGGGTGCCCCGCTGTGTGAAACCCCCCCGATCGCCGCAAAAACTCACCTCTCCCCGCTCCCACGTGACCTCGTCCGGCCAATGACAGCGCTTAGAGCCGCTCTGGTATGCGCGTCCAAAGCCGCTTGGACGCGCATACCAGAGAGCTGTCATTGGCTGCGTCTCTCGCTTCCCTCTAACAGGGAGCGCGCCTGCGCCGGCCATTCACAAAACGGCCGGCACGGGAGCGCGCCCTGCTAGAGGGAAGCGAGAGACGCGGCCGCGTCTCGCGCATGCGCCGTTGGATCGCCGGTAAGGATTGTGGGCCTCCTGGGGGGTTCCTCCCCGCGGGACATCCCGATTTCGGATGCCCCGCGGGGAGGGATCTGATCGGTCCGTGAATCTTATAGATTCCCGGGCCGATCCCCCCTGGGTGTTGGTCCACTTTAAAGACTTCATAGAAGAAATGGACAATGAAAATATTGCATTAACTGAAAGCCAGCGGACACAAACAAAAGAGCTGGAGAACCTTCTTTCTCACCCCTTCACTGTCACCAAGAGGTTGCAATGTGACAATCTAACCCCGGGTAAATTCCTCTTGGAATGGAAGATGCTGTTATATTGCCTGAACAAAAATGGAGGGTTAATATCTGAGGGCATTGCATCTTCAATGATGAAAAGAGAGAGTCTTTTTCTGGAAAATGAAATCTTGTTAGCAGCTATTTATGTCGACCCAATGAGCCGACTTTTGTTGCAGTGAACAGACTGCTACTGGGAAAAAGGCCCTCTATGATGTAGCAGTTCGCATGAAGGGATTACGACCTGAAATACCTCCACAGGAGGATGAAGTTCTTTTAAGCAATAGTGGTAACTCAGGATCATCTTCTTAAAACGAAGAGTTAGACTTTGATTCCTTATTAGACAAAATGGAAGTTGCTAAAGGAAAGCGACATCGCATAAGTGTTACAGAACCAGTAAATGTCCGAATAAAAAAGTTCCAACAGGAGTTTTCTAAAGCATTAAAAGAAGTTGAAAAGTATGATCGCTCATCAAAACTTACTGTTGAAGAAGCCATCCTTGTTTATCCAGAGATCGTTAGTGATGTGGCCAGAATAGTTACTGCAATGCCACCCACCCAAGTCAGTGTCGAAAGATTATTTTCAGCCCTAAAAATAATAAAGTCTGACTTAAGAGCCTCTATGAAAGAGAATCTGGCAGAGACAATTCTCTTCCTTAGAACTCTACATTGAATTGATTTGCATTTGCTAAGCTTATAACTACATTTCAAGATTAATATATACCATTTCTAGGTTTTACAAATTTTGTTTTTGGTTCATATAGATAAGCTTTTTGTTTTTGTACTTGTACTAAACCAACCAAATAATGTGGTTTGTATTTTTGAACTGGTAAAGTTCATGTTCCTGATGTTTATGCCTGCTGCTACTATCCAGCCACTTGATTAATAATATTAATAAAAAAATGTTTTTACAAAACTTTGTTGTTTTCATTGTGTTTGTCTTTTGCTTACAGTATACTGTTGGCTTCCCAGCCAGTAGTCCTGTGGTAATGACATGTATGTTGCCTTTCTTTCCTTCAAGGAATGTATAAAATACATTCACATATTAAAGTGGACCAACACCCACGGGTGATCGGCCCGACCTCCCTCCCCGCGGGACATCCGAGATCGGGATGTCCAGCAGGGTGAAACCCCCCCAAACACCCCAAACCCTTACCTTATCTTCTCTGCCTCCCTCGCGCCCCTCTAGGCGTGCGCGCACCCGCGCCGGCCGTCTGTGAATGGCCGTCGCGGGCGCGCGCGTGTCAAGAGGGACGCGCGGGAGGCGGCAGCAGAGGAGCCGCTTGTCCGGGACTGTCAGATTCCTTGTCCGTCGGCGCTGGGAGCGGGGAGAGGTGAGTTTTTCGGGGGGTTCGGGGGGGTTTCACACAGCGGGGCACCCCGATCGGGGGTGCCCCACCGAAGTGGACCAAGACCCAGGATAGTCAAAATCCTGGGTGTTGGTCCACTTTAAGAGGAGTCGGAGTTGGGGAGTGGGAGTCGGAAGTACAAAAAACTGAGGAGTCGGAACATTTATCTACCGACTCCACAGCCCTGATACACACAGTAGGGCATTCCAAATCGGGATGCCCCGTCTGAGAGAAACAATTCCCCGGAGAGTGAAATTCCTGGGTCTTGTTCCTCTTTAACCTCTCCTGATGTAAATTAGCCTATTCAGTCGAGAGAACTGGCAGCATTCTGCTGAGTGGGGAGAAGGGAACTCCTTGTCAGTGGAAGGATTTGGGGATTTGTAGCAAACAGCTAAGCCAAAGGGCTTTACTGAAGGCCACACATACTAGAGCAAACCAAGCCACAAGCAATTATTTTACATTCCAAAATGACTAAATAATACGGCAGAACACCAAAAAACCTGATAAAATGGCATTTTCCTTTAAGGAGCTGCAGTAGGGGGAAGTGTTTTTTTTCACAGCGGCATATACCATGCAGATCTGCTTTAAGACATGTCTGTCTAGTTTACAGAACTAAAATTAGCAAGCCAAATGGTCCTGGAGCTTTTTCTTGTCAGCGGCAATTCTTATTTACTTTACAGATACATTTGAACTGTCACATATCTCACCTGACCAGTAGCCATGTGTATAAGCCATTACCACAGCTGTCAGATGCCTCCATGACCCTTAAAACTAGTTTCAGAACTGCAACAAGGATCAGCAGGAATGCAGATGATCACCACTGAACGGTCATCAGGTTTAAAGCCAAAACTATAAACATTCTAGAAATCAGTTGATCTATGCGCTCCCCCGCTTCAGTTAGCTCCTCTAGGATGAAGAATTACTTTTCTCAGTTCTCCAAAATGATTGGTTGGTTAAAGAAAGGATAACTCAAAATTCATTAGTGCTAATAAGCTCCTTCAAGCTTTCCAAAGCAGTTTAAAGTGGACCTCCAGTAAAAGACCACTTGGGGCTGTTGCATAGCCCTAACCTTGGATGCACGTTCAATGTTAGGTTCTATTACATTACTACTCATTCCCGTCATGCTCTTGTGGCTAATTTGAAGGCCAGCAGCCAATAGCCTTTTTCAGGCAGGGCGTATCTGGTCACGGCCACTTGGTGAGCCCCCAAGAACATAGAAGGGTAGGTATAATTCCTGCTTCTCTGGCTTCTCCTTGTACTCAATAGCTAAACAATGGATGGAAATCTAAACCAGCTTGTCCAAGGGTGGTTGTGAGTTTAAAGTGGAACAAAACCCCAGCAGCATGGCCCTGAAATATAAAAAAATTCTATTGCCAGCTGATGGACCCCCCCCCCGGGCATCCCAGATCAGGATGCCCTGCTGTGTGAACCCTCCCCTCCCCCCCCCGCCACCACAACACTCGCCTTCTTCCGATGTTAGCAGCAGCTGCCGCATCCTTGGGCTATGTGCTCCTGCCCCAGCTATTCAGATAGGCTGGGAATGGATGCGCTGCGGGGGATGCACCTGCTCTCACTCCTTTTGCTGAACCCTTCATGTAAACAGAGCAGTTTCGGCTCCAACTGCATGAGAGCCTGCGCATGTGGCATAGGACCGGGAAAATGAGAGTTTGTGCGGGCACGGCAGGGCATCCCAATTCAGGATGGAACAAAACCCAAGATAGTCAAAATCTCAGGTTTGATTTCACAATGGTCAGCTTTAAGAAACAATATGGCGTCTCCTGAAGGAGAATGTCAAATGAATCCAGGCAGCAGCATGGCTAAGATTCTGGGAAAAGAAAAGAATATCTGGTGGCGGTTCAACTTTGAGTGGATGCAGGAGCAAATCTAAGTGCCGATTCATGCATGCAGATGGGGGGGGGGGTTCCAGAGAGTTTTCACTGGCAGTGTCGGTAGTCGGGTTTAAACAGGAACAACACACATGAATTTGCTGTGTGTTGTCCTCTTTGCGGCGACATCCCGAATTGGGATGTCCCACGGTGTGTACCCTCCCAGGTCACCCAGAGCAGACTCGGGAGAGAGCGAGGGCGCAGACTCGGATGAGCGGCTTGCTTAGCCAAAAAGTGTGCTTGCTGTCACTTGGCTCTCTTTGGCGCTGAGGGAGGCCCATTCATAAAAGGTCGGGCACGGCTTGGGGCGAGTGGGGATGTGGCCGGAATACAAAGGAGAGGCGAGGGCTCCGGGAGAGGGTGAGTGTTCCGAGGGGGATTTCACACAGTGGGGCATCCCAATTCTGGATGTCCCAAGGACTGGAACTCGGGAGGCCCTGGAGTTTTTTTTAGACTCCAGTGCCTCGATGTTCCTCTTTAAGCCCCAGGATAAGTAGAGCCAGTACATTGGACCCCTGATGAGCAGTTAAAATAAACTGGCACAGGATGGCAGTTCGATCCACATGGAATTGTGACAGCTCAAAGAAAGACAAAAGCCACAACTGTTTCAACAGCTCTGCCCACAACAGAATGCCGACAATTTGTATCCCCGGGACAGCACAGTCTCTTCATCTAAGACAACAAGCCTAGCCAACGGCACTCCATTCATTCCCACAAGCTGGAGACGTTGGATACAACACGCCCGATTATATTAAACTCTCTACGGAAATTAAATGCGAGAAGAAACAGAGAAAGAAGAAGCCGGAAACCAAAGACTACAAATATAAAATAGTCTCATTTTCACAGCACCATTTAGGCTAAAGAAATAAAGTAAATTTTTTTTTCTACTAGGGAGTTTTACAGCTTAAGGTTTCTAATTATAAAAGGCCTGAATTAAAGGGTCTGTTAAAAAAAAAAAAAAAAAAAAAGCTGTACTTACCTTTTGTCCCGTGCAGCATTTCTGGCAGGTTGCCCGTTTCTTCCCCATGTCGCCGGCATGCTGTGGGACTAGATCCCTGAACCAGGTAAGTTGTATACTACTTGGAGGAGGGTGAAACAGATGTAGAGGACAGAAGGATTTTTGGCCTGGACAGACCCTTTAAAGTGGACCAAAACCTAGGATTTTGACTATCCTGGATTTTGGTTCTTTCCCCCCCGATCGGCGGTGCTCCGCTGTCTGAAACCCCCCCAGATCGCCAAAGCCAATTCACCTTTTTCCAGTCCTGCGTCGAATGTGCGGCCACTCGTCCAATCATCGCGCTCAGAGCAGCTGGCATCACATCATCTAGGCCTTCGTCTAAAGCCAGAGGCTCCGAGCACGCTGGCGGTTGCATTCCCCGCTACTCTCTAACAGGGAGCGTGCCCGCGCCAGCCATTCACAAATGCCTGGCGCCCTGCTAGAGGGATAGCAAGGAAGCGGCTCGCGCATGCGCCGTCTGACCGAGATTCAAGGTAAGTGTATGGGGCTACCTGGTGGGGTTTCACACAGCAAGGCATCCACATTTTGGATGCCCCGGGGGGGGGGGGGAATTGTTCGGCCTGGGAATCTTATAGATTCCAGGGTCAATCGACGTGGGTTTTAGTCCACTTTAAAGGCTTATGCTGGGTTTACACTGAGCGATTATCTAAGGCAATCACAATCTTGCGATATTCGCTCCATGGAAACAGCCACTGCTATCAAGTGATGAACAAGAATTGGTTAAGCGATTGGTGGACCAAAAATTTCTTATTCATCGCGTGTGTGAAAACAGAAATGTGTTTTGCTATGAGAACGAGCGACCAACTGACCAACAAATTTGAAGAACATTTTAGTCACATACTTATTATTCTTTCCCCCACGGGGCTGCGACTCTGCTCAGGACTCTAGGATACGGACGCCGCCATCTTGATTCAGAAGAATCACATACTGAGGAGAGGAGGGGGGTAAAGTACAGGGGGTGGGGTTATAGCTGTGCTTTGCACAGACAGAGCAGAGCTGGGGTCAGGAAAAGGACAGCAATCCCAGAATACAGAGCAGCAGTCAAAAGACACTTCCTGTTTGCTCCACGGGCCACCATCTTGAATGTTTAAAGGCTCATAACATGCAGTAGATGCAGGTAGGATGATCTTTAATGTGGGCGATCTGTATGTACAGGGTGTGGGAAACATATAAGATAGACTCTTATTCACGGTCAAGGTCCTGTACAACTTTGTAGCTATTGCTCCAGATTTCAGTACAGAGCCACTCTATACATTCTTTTTGGGACAAATGCTTCCTAATTGTTTTTGTTCTCCAAAAGGTCCTATTTGTGCTAGCGTTACAGGTACTATGTCCTGTTTTATATCAACAGCCAAATGCAATATATCAGTGGTTAGGGTAGTACTGGTGGTTATTAAATGGGACCAACACCCAGGATTTTGACTATCCTGGGTTTTGGTCCACTTCGGTGGGGCACCCTGATCAGGGGTGCCCCGCTGTGTGAGACCCCCCAGAAAGCCCCAAAAACTCACCTCTCCCCGCTCCCACGTGACCGATGCAGCCAATCCCCGCCGCTGGACAAGCGAGGTCCGTCGCCGGACAAGTGAGTGCGCCCGCCGCCGCCTCCTGCGCGTCACTCTTACAGGGAGCGCGCCCGCGCTGGCCATTCACAAATGGCTGGCGCGGGTGCGCGCCCTGCTAGAGGGATGCGCGAGCGGCGGGCTTTCTGGGGGGTTTTGATCAGGGTGCCCCGCAGGCCCGATGCTGATTGGCCCGGGAATCTTATAGATTCCCGGGCCGATCAGCATCGGGTGTTGGTCCACTTTAAAGTGGTCCTTCACTCTGAATAAGAGCCTATCTTATATGTTTCCCACACCCTGTACATACAGATTGCTCACATTAAAAATCATCCTACCTGCATCTACTGCATGTTATGAGCCTTTAAACATCCAAGATGGCGGCTCATGGAACATCAGGCAGCCTGCAAACAGGAAGTGCCTTCCGACTGTGCTGCTCTGCATTCAGGGATTGCTGACCTTTTCCTCACCCCAGCTCTGCTTTGTCTGAGCAAAGCACAGCTATAACCCACCCTCCTGTACTTTATCCCACTCTCCTCAGTAAGTGTGATGCTTCTGAGTCAAGATGGCGGCGCCTGTATCCTAAAGTCCTGAACAGAGTTGCAGCCCAGTGGGGGAAAGAATAATAAGTGACTAAAAACTTAAACTATATTAACTTTAGATGCTGGGGAATAGTCTTTTAAGGGTTTGGGTTTTTCAATAATTTATGGTGAAGGTCCGGTTTAAGTCAATGAGGCCAAATGACAGTCTCAGCACACAACTCTCATTGGACGAGAGCCCACACATGCAATGTTAGAACAGGGAAGAGGTGAGTGAATAGCTGTGTTCTGCGGGGTTTCACACAGCGGGGCATTCCAAATGGGATGCACTGAGGGAACTGAACAAAACCCGGGAAAGTCGAATCCCAGGTTTTTGTTCTACTTTAAAGGGAGTCCAAAAAGGCAGAAAAGCCTAAGTAATATTATTGGTAGGCTTTATAAAGAGATATAAAGTGTTTTAAAAGCCTGCAGTTTCAATCTCTTCCCCAGGCATACAATCAGGATAACCCTAAAGGGTTTTGAAAGTTTTCATTTCCAATCTACTAAGAAAGCCATATAAATAGTATTCCTTTTGGATTAACTTTGGTTTTTTCTGTTGACATTGATGGCTAACAGTACAAGAAAATGGTCCTAGTCCAAATACATCTTCATGAGCAACAGATATAGCTGTAAAGAGACTCTCTGGAGGCAATGAGACAGGACAGGTGTTGGGGGGGTAGGGCCTCAAAATAAAAGAAAAATCTTACCTGCATGTGTCTTATGCACTTCCACGGCCAGCTTTACAGAGCAGCATTTCCCACTCTGCAGGCCATGTAGCTTCTCTCCAGCTGCTGCCAAAAAGCGGGACCGGGTGATTTTTTTTTAACCCCTGTCCTGCTTCAGGGAGGTGGAGGCATCTTAATATGTGAGATGCCATCTGTCTACAGATGACGTGGCTATACCTACCTGAATTCCTCTCCACATATTTTATGTAGCTCTTCAGGCTTTGATTGTCTTATATAGTGTTTATAAGATTAACAACTATTTTAATCAAGTTGTTTAATTACATTTATGTGGATTGCATGATCCTAGCGATTAACTTGGGAGGTAATTTGAGTTTTCTACACATCTACTGTTTTAATAACGTCTACAGTTATATTGGCTAGACGCCTTTTTTTTTTTAGTAGTTGGCCACGGAACATACAAATTATTCTGGATTTTGGGCAATACATACATCACAACCAAGCATTGGGTGTCATGCTAATTATTTGGTGAAGCAAGTGTAACATTAAGTGTTAACTGAACCGTACATCTCCGTGTGCCTAAAGTGGACCAACACCCAGGGGTGATCGGCCCGGGACATCCCGATCCCCCCCCCCCCCCCCCAAAACCCCAGAAAAACCTTACCTTAACCGCCTCCCGCGCGCCCCTCTAGACGTGCGCGCACCCGAGCCGGTCGTTTGTGAATGGCCGGCTGTAAGAGTGGCGTGCGGGAGGCGGCGGCGAACACGCTGTCTTGTCCGTCGCTGTCACCCGCTTGTCCGTCGGCGGGGATTGGACGGCGCAGTCACGTGGGAGCGTGGTGAGTTTTTGGGGCTTTCTGGGGGGTTTCACACAGCGGGGCACCCCCAATCGGGGTTCCCCCCCGAAGTGGACCAAAACCCAGGATAGTCAAAATCCTGGGTGTTGGTCCACTTTAACACACAAAGGCCTCGGTTCAATAGGAGTTAAAAAAAATTTCCCATGGTAGTAAAAAAAATTCACTAAAAAAAAGGATGAGCATTTCAATGTTACTGAATCGCCAGATAGGAAGACAAAGACAATGGCACTTTTTATTCTTGTATAAAAGAAGTAAAAAGTTCAATACTTTTCTTAGGAGTTCATGGTCTTGCTATCTGGTGATTCATTTGCAGTGACATTCTAAGGCTTTCTCAAAGTTTTTAACTACCATGAGAAAAGCCAAAAAGTGTAATAAAAGGGATTGCTCCATTTTTCAATCATTCTGTGATGGGGCATTTTAATAGGCAAGAATCATTTTTTGAACATTTGGAAACCGCACCCTATAGGGTATGCTTAAGAATTCACCAAATCTTCTGCATAACCCGCTGGGTGCGGTTTCTAGAGTAAAAAAAAATCCTTACCTTACTGGTAAAATGTATACCTCAGTTGTTTTTTTTGTACTTTTTGTGCATTTAAGTTGAAAAGCTCACTCAGGTGTAAGTTTCAGGTCACACCAAACGCTACACCTAAATTTAAACATGCGTCACCAAATAATTAGCATGACCCAAAGCATGTCAACAACATACTAGTTCTAAATATAAAGAGCCCCAGATAGAAATTGAGCCATTAAGTGCTTGGACCACCAGTCATTTTTGAAGTATTTGAAATGGCCACTTTACAGAGTAGCAACAAAAAGATGTTACCTGTCCACATACATAAGCTCATAAGAAATTGTACATTCCAATGTATATTTAAAGTCAGAATCGCTTGAAGGCAGATACCACTAAGGTATGTATCTGTAACCCTAAAAATATTCAAGTCAAGTCTTCACTTCTTTAGCGAGACTATATAAGCAACCGACGCCTACACTTGTTTTCTGCATGAAATGCAGCCATACCTGAATCTTCAGCCATGTCTCAGACACCTTGTGCCCATCCGTGGAACAGCGGCTTGAGGAGAATTCTTCAGCCCCAGCAAGTAAAGCCAAAGAGGGGAACGAGCATCCCCTATCCAACGGGGTAAAGCGAAGACTCCACGCAGTGAAGTCAGCTAGATTGGGAAACTAGACCTGCCCTGCAATGCTGCTGGAAGTCTATTAATAGGAGTGCTGCCTTCTGGAGCCAAACTGTTGCAGGCACTCATATGGAAATCCTGTGTTTTGTAACACGTAGACTACAAAGTTTTAACTCCTTCCCGGCTGTGCATTACAGACTGGCTACGGCAAGCAGGAGGCTCCAAGAGTTTGCCTAGTAGATGATGAAAAGTGCGAGCAATCAGCTCTGCGGCGTTTAATCCGGGACTGTTTGGAGAATGAATTAGAGCAGGCTGCTGGCGAGTTGGCTCTGTCTAGCGACATCCAGCCAATCCTTTTTCTCCAGGGCTCTGATTAGACTGCAACTGCTGAGCCTGCCCAGAAATAAAATGCTCTGCTGGCATTTCCCTCCAGCAGTCCAAACAATCACTCAACACCGGGAAAATATTACGTTGAAAAGAAAATATATACAGCACACAAATGCTGCAGCTACTGAATAGGGGAACAGGGTGCCTTTTCCATCATGCTAGAAAGGGTCTGTCCAGGCAAAAAAAAAAAAAAAGTACTTTTTCTCCCCCACAGCTGATCATCCCTGGCCTGGCAGTGTAGAACATTCCTGAGATCGAGACACGAGCTGTGCAGGTTCATTGTCCTCCATTCACCAGTGATTGCTGGACCACCACCACGGTTAATCACAAGCTGCAGCGTGGCCACTCTATTCACTGCAAGTCAGGCCTTGGCACGCACCCTCTATTGCAATGACCAAAGTGGGTGTGCTTCGATTATGGGGACCGACCTTGGTGGGTGGGTGCTGGTCCTGGAGGTCACCAGTGAATGGAGCCCAGACCTGCACTGCACAGGACTTGATATAGGGAACCGGTGAGTTTTACACTACAGGACCGATCAACTGAAGATGAGAAGAGCTGAGCATGTTCCCCCTCCCTCACAAAACCCTTGTGGCAAACCTGGGCTATCCCCTGGCATCTTCAGGTTTACACTTGGCCATGGTATTACTTTACAGTGGACCCGAACCACTGAATGCCGGGTGCTGTGTGCAGACCTGCTCATGGCTGGGCTCCACAAAAGAGGATGATCAGCAGCACTGGAGAAGGTGGCATGGAATGGAGGGCAGTTGATGGAAGCTCAGAGTGTGGCGAGAACCAGGTGACACCTGACAGCAATGATGGAGTCTTTAGTAGTAGCGAGCAAGCAGTAAGGGCTGAAGGGTGCTTGGTGGCAGTGGAGAATGCAACAAGGACTAGAAAACGATTGGTGTCTATAAGGAAGGCAATAAGGACCGGAAGGTAATCAGCAACAGGAGATGACCCATTTGTGGCAGTGGAACTGAAAGGCGACATCATCTGACACACTACTTTGGGGCCCACTAAGACTCTTTTGCCCAAGGCCCCCACAAACCTGGAGCTGGCCCTGCCAAAAAGTGTCGCAAGGTATGGCTTCGACAGTGGAAAACCCGAGCCAACAGCAGTGCCTGCATGCTTGGGCAGGGTGGGCCCCATAGATTGAGTGGTGGACCAACTTTTTTGTTTCCATCGCCTTTAACATTTATATGAATCAAATCCTGTGCATAAAGGTTGCCTCTGATAAACTGTACCCTAGCAGGCATCATGATAAGCCCCGCAGTGTGTACGGCAAGCACCAATATGGCCCTAAGCCCAGGGTCCCAGTCCACAACTATCCCAAGCTGTCTAGCCATGAGCCTCAAATTTAGGAGATACCTCTCTGTTCTTCAGGGAGCTCACTATGACTGTGGAAGAGGAACAGTTCTGCACAGTGTATTATCCCTTCTAATCGAACAGATAACGGCGGATGAAACTCTGCTTGGAACAGTCAATTTTCTCTAGCGCAGGTCTCACTGGTGGCGTGAGGGGTAGGTTAGTTTAGAGTCCCTGTGGACCTGGATCCTCCCTGGCACATAGCACAGAAAAGTTTACATACTCTTCACGCCAGTTACAGATACTCACCATTTCCTAGCAGAGCTCCGCCCCAAAGGGGACAGGAAATAGCAACACGCATGTACGGATTCTGCTCCTCCTCCAACATGCTTTACTGGAGTGTGCAGCCTTTTCTAGTTCCCTCATTAAAAATCGCCATGCATGATTTTGCCTTACTAATGATCTTTAACTGTAAAGGCAACGCAAATCAGGATGCTCCATGGGGAATGGTTAAGAGAGACCTAAAGTGATTTTTTTTCTATAGTTCCCCTTTAATTCAGTTCGAAAACCACTTCTGCTAACCTTATATATTGGAGTTGGGGGGAGGAAAGGCGTTGATGTGGCTGTCAAACTGTATTTGTGGTGTCCATGCCTCCTGGCTGGAATGATTTATGGCATGTGGGGCTGAATACACACTAGTGAACCCTGACCTCTTGACTATTTAAACAGAGCTTAGTGTCATAAACCAAGACGGAGAAACAAACAGCACTGTACAAACCAGGGATGTGCCGAGAGTTAACACCATGTAACCTCTCCCACATTTGTCTCCTTGCCATATTAGTTGCACTACAGTGTTGATCCAGCAAGCGCTTCAGTGGTGCAATTTGGTCCATGTTTTATGTACCTGAGGGCTGTGAAGGATCAAGAAAGCGGACAGTCATGTAAGCATCAGCTTTTTTTTTTGCAAGTAAAAGAAACTGCCTCTGAATTTGTGCCCCATGATGCTCAGCATTGGAAAGTCCTTCTGTGCAGTTCTTCCATCTTCATACTGACTAATCAAGGATAGCAAGCAATTCTGTCCTTCAGCACTGGGTGGCCCATCAGATTGGCTTTATGCTTCCCCCAACATCCTATTTATTGCAATGGAAGGGGCATGCTGAACAGCCTTGGCATTCAATCACTTGTTCTCTCTCATTGCCAGGTATGAAGACGTATTGCACAGGGGAATGATGGGGGGGGTGTATGGGACGGCACTGCTTGGGAACAGAAAGGATATTACTCTCCTTTAGCATCAAGGAAGCATGACGCTTATTGCTGCTTAAGGCTATCCCAACACCCATTTAACACAAGAAAAGCAGAGAGGGGCATCCCAGTTCGGGGCGGAGATGGAATTAGCGGCTTTGGTTTGTTTTATAGGGTTAATCTTTTTTTCCTTGCCCCATGATGGCTGCATCTTTTATTAACAAGCACTTTGTTCTGCCTGATAAACCCTGTAGAACTTGATCCCTTTCAGCTTTGCAAGGTATTATGATGACACAGGCTTCCTCCCCCTGCTGGGAGGGAGACAAATGGCGACATGTCAATATGGGTGAATCAGGGGACTCCCACATGTCAGGAGGTGGGGGGTGCAGGTGGATACTGCGTTACTCAGTGCAGTACTGGCATCAATATGTGGCAAGAGCATTATGAATTACACAATTACACAAAAGAAAGGTAAAAGCTTTAAATTCGAATTACTCCAGAGGGACAGCTGCACATATCTCAACACAAAGCAAAGCTGAATGCTTCCCAAAACACTTCTCAAATGCAGACAAAAACACATCTTCTACACTGGCTTTACCACTGCCCTGCATCACACTGTGGCCACACCCATGAGCATTTTACACTTTGACATGGGGGGGGGTGATGTACCGTATACCAAAATGTGTGGAAATTATGGGTGTGTTATGGGGTGAAGACCGCATGCAGGATCCCTGCGAACCCCATTCCAGGCATTGTGCATAGCTTGCCCCCCCATATTATGAGGGGTAGAATTATTTTATATTAAACATATGACTGAGGCGGTGCCATGACCGGTTAGTGTGCTTTTACCTACAAATCCCACTGCTGCACAAGTCTCCCCAAGTTCCCAGGCTCTGCTTAGGACACAGGACTCCCCAGGGATTCAGAAGTATAAGCATGCTGGTTTAATTTTAAACACCCCCCCCCCCCCAATGCCTGTTATGGGTCAATTGAGGCGATTCTGCACACTGCCAGTTATGGGGCATTTTTTAGGGGTGGGGGTGATCCTGCAGATTTCATGTTATGGGGCGATTTGGGAGGAATCTACACACTTCCTGTTGTGGGCATTTGGGGGCGGGGAGAATTTTGCACACTTCCTATCATGGGGCAATTCTGCATACTGCCTGTTATGGGGCAATTGGGGGGATTTTGTACACTGCCTTTTATTACTGTGGAAGTCCAGTCATGGGGTAACCCCACCACCACCCTGGTGCTGAGGCAGGACAGGATGGTTACAAAGAAAAAACCTTTACCTCACCCGCAGTCCAGCATCGCTCTCCCAGCGATCTGGATCATGGGCATTGCCACTTTGGGAGAAAGCACAAAGTGGCTTTCCCGGGCTGTGTGCACGCTCCCCCGTCCCTCCATTCAAATGAATAGGAAGACAAGAGCACATACATTACTGGGTATGCAGCTTATGTCTCATTTCTGTGCGCCCACTGCACTGATTTTTTTGTCTTTGCCTCAGCACAAGCGGAGGGTGGCAGGGTGGGGGTTACCCCATGACTGGACTTCCACTTTAAGTTCTGTGGGGGGGGGGGGGGGGGGGGTGTATTTTAGCACTCCATCTGGTTCAGCATATTTTTTTTCTCATTTTCTCATTTTCCTAGGTGCTTTTATGGTCAGTATATACCACTCATGGGAGTTGCAATTATGAAGTTTTCCGATAGGACATGGGAAGAGGTTGGATTTAGGCATTAAAGTGGACCAACACCCAGGATTTTCACTATCCTGGGTTTTGGTCCACTTCCGCGGGGCACCCCGATCGGGTGCACCGTTGGAACAGGTATAAGGTAAGGTTTCTGGGCGTCCTGTGGGGTTTCACACAGTGGGGCATCCTGATTTCGGATGCCCCGCGGGGAGGGATCTGATCGGCCCGGGAATCTTATATATTACCGGGCTGATCCCCCCTGGGTGTTGGTCCACTTTAAAGTCTCAAAAGCTCCCATATTGTTTGACCAACCACTCTTACAGCCTGCAACTGACCCCCCCCCCCCAGAAAATATTGAATTATACCCTATGGCCAACTTGGTTTACAAAACATCTATTGTGTAGGTCACAATTGATTTCCAAAACACCATAGTTGTCTACAATGCAAACAGGCTTACTGAAATGTAAAAAAAACTGCTTCTACAATGGTCAATGCAAGGACAACACTCAAGCTATTGGTTATAAGGTGCCATAACCCAACTCCATGCAGTACTAAAAGACAATTCTGTGAGTACTCACCCGTAGAATTGCTTTTGCCATGCATGGCACGGCCTGCTTCACGAAGTCATTACATCTGAGTATTCCGCCACAAGGTGGCACAGTGCACTGCAGAAGAGTTGTGGCTCCTCCCGGTACCATTTAAAAACGGAATCACCATAGACCTGTTGAAACGGGAGATAAAAGTAACAAGAAAACCCCAACTAGCTTAGAACAATCACCATACAGAGGCAACCAAGAACAACGATAACAAGGGTGGGGTGAAGCAGGCCATGCAATGCATGGCAAAAGCAATTCTACAGGAGAGTACTCACAGAATTGTCTTTTTCTCATTGCATGGCACGGCCTGCTTCACAAAGTCATTACATCTGGGACATCCAAAAGCAGTGTCCATAAGGGTGGGATCCCCAAAGAGTAACAACAGGCAATTTAAACCACTACCGCCTGAAGTACCTTGCCGCCAAAAGCAGCTTTAGCTGAGGCCTTAAAGTGGACCAACACCCTGCCCCCCTTTTTTTTAATGTCTATTTTTAAAATATACAAATTAAGCAGGAAGACCCGATTAGCATAGTTAGGGAAAAAAAACTTACCTGTTATGCTCCCGCTGCGCGTCGCTATAATTTTAAAATCGGCCACCATCTTCATTTTCCCCCAAACAGGAAGAGATCCTTTGACCTCTTCCTGTTAAAATCGCGCGCATGCGCGGTAGATAGGTGCGGGTACGGGCGCGCACAACCGTCCTCACCTGCCGCCTCCACCGCCAGGGCCCTTTGCTGTCTCCCAGCGGTCATGGTCAGGGCCCGCCCGGTGACCCGATCCACCGACCCCAGCCTCAGGTCTCGCTGCACTACGCTCGCTCCGGAGAGCAGCGAGAGGCCACGCCCCCGGATGACATCATGAGAAGAGGAGCACAGACAGAAGTAACGCGAGAAGAAAGAAGAGCTCAGCGACGGACAAGAAATGCTAATGACCGGACAAGATATGCTAATGACCGGACAAGAGCTGGAGGGCGGGACTTCCGGCGGAGGATTCAGAAGATTCCAGGCGCAGCGAGGGACAGACGGCTCCAACAGTGATCAAAAGGTAAGTGTCTTTTACTATTAAAGTGAATAGAGTTATGTCGTTTTTGAGGGTGTTGGTCCACTTTAACATCAACCTTGTAAAACTTGGAAAAAGTATGAACAGAAGACCAAGAGGCCGATTCAGTAATAGCGCCAGGAAGCGACAGATGAGCGCCAGTAGCGTGATTTTCACAGCGCCCGCTAGTATTCGCTGTGCTTGGCCGTTGTTCGCTTGTTGACAGCGACTCAGTCGGTGTGCGGTAATGTTGAATACGGGGTTAGGAGTCGCTGTTTCACAGGTTCCGCGCTGTATGGGTGCGCCTGACAGCGAATGGCCAGAGCGAACGGCTCCCAGCATATTCATTAACAAATCACGCTCAAAAAATTCTCGCGCTGTGAAATGCTTGTTTAAACCCCAGAGCGCTGGCGGCGATGGCTTAAAAGTAGTTTTTAACCCCCAAACATCCATATTTTTTGATTAAAAAAATTAAACAAGTTTTTCTAAACATTTTGTAATATGAATACATTAATATCAGACCTGTAATATCAATTCTGCACAAATGTTTTTTTTTTTTTTTACCTTAAAAAAAATATATAACATTGCCGTAGTGGTCACAGAATTTTTGACAGTTAAAAAAAAAAAAAAAAAAAAAAAAACAATCATATCAATTAATTATGAATATTTAAAGATTGCTCCATTGAAATGCATTGGAGAGCGCCAGGTAGTGAGAGGTCATACCTGGCGCTGTGATGGGATTAGCAGCGGCGCTGTTCGTTGCAGTCCGCTACATGATGAATCCCGCGCTAGGTGACGCTCTCGCCGGCGCTAGCCTCACTTAGCGTGATAAATGCGTGATTGTGTCCGCCGCCTGGCGTTCTGGAGTCGGTAGCCGCCGATAGCTGGCGCTACCTGGCGCTAGTGAGAAACTACCTGGCGCTATCCCTTGATAAATAAGGCCGCAAGTTGCGGCCTTACAAACTTGTTAAACAGAAGCTTGGTGCTGAAAGGCCCAAGACGCACCAATAGCAGGAGCAGAATGAGCAGTAATCCTAAAAGGAGGTTCCTTCCCTTTAGCAGAATAGGCTTGTACCACCGCCTGACGGATCAACTTGCTGATAGTGGATTTAGCAGGAGGCAAACCCTTCCTAGGTCCAGCAGGAAGAACAAAAAGAGCATCAGACTTCCTGAAAGACTCAGTAGCAAACAAATAAAACTTCAGAGCCCTGACAACATCCAAAAAGTGAAGGGTCCGCTCCTAAGGAAGGAAAAACAATGTCCTGATTGAGAGGAAAAGCAGACATAACCTTAGGCAAGAAATCCAGCTTAAGCCGAAACACCACCTTATCATGATGCCTCTCAAAATAAGGAGGTTTGATGGAAAGCGCCGCCAGCTCATAAACTCACCTGACAGAAGTAATGGCCACCAAAAATGCCACCTTAAGAGTCAGAATGGGTAAGGCAGCCCCATGGAGAGGCTCAAAGGGAGGACCCTGCAGAGCAGACAACACCAGATTCAGGTCCCAAACAGGTAGCATAGGCTTACGTGGCGGACGCACATGAGTAACTCCCTGGAAAATAGTCTTAACCAACCGGTGATTGGCAAAGGATCTTTGGAAAAAAAATTGCCAGAGCAGACACCTGTCCCTTGAGGGTACTGAGTTGAAGGCTGAATCCAAACCATATTGCAAAAATTCCAGAATCCTGGGGATAGAAAACACCCGACAAGGAAAAGACTTAGACTCACACCAGGCAATGTAAGCATGCCAGATCCTGTAGTAGATAAAGGACAAAGACTTCATCCTAGCCCTAATCATGGTATCAACAACAGAAGCCGACAAACCCTTATCCCTCAAAATGGAGGTTTCAGCAGCCAAGCCGTTAAAGCCAGCGTTTGTAATTGGGATGGCACAGTTGTCCCTGAGTGAGCAGATCTGGAACCTTGGGCAGGGCATACTGGTCTACTGCCAACTGCACGACGTCTGCAAACCACACCCTCCTTGGACAACAGGGGGCCACCAGAATGGCTGGTACCCCTTCCTGGGCTATCTTGCGCAGCACCCTGCTCAGCAGAGGGAACACATAGAGGAGCCGAAACTCCATCCAAGACATTGCTAGCGCATCCGTGGCGAAGGCCAAAGGGTCCTGTGACAGGGAGACAAACCTGGGAAGCTTGTGATTGTGGCGGGACGCAAGCAGATCCACATCCGGCTGACCCCAGCGGTGGCACAGGGAGCGAAATACTCTGTTGCTGAGGGACCATTCCCCCAGCCGAGATGCTCCCCTGCTCAGGGAGTCCACCTCCAGGTTCTCCACCCCCGGAATGTAAACCGCCGAGATGCAGGGGACATTCTCTTCCGCCAAGACAGTATCAGGGACACTTCCTTGAGTGCTCGCTTGCTCCGAATCCCTCCCTGATAATTGAGGTAGGCAACCGCCGTCTGGTTGTCCGAGCGGATCTGAACAGCCCGACCCTGAAGGTGTGTGGTCAGCTGGGACAGAACCAACCTGATCGCCCTCAGTTCCAGTACATTGATGGGAGCATGAGCCTCCTGGGGGCCCCACCGACCCTGGAACTTCAGAGACTTCCAAAAGCCCCCCCAATCGGTCAGACTGGCATCTGTGGTGACAGTCTCCCAGCACGGAGGCAGAAAGGTCCTGCCCACTAGAAGGTTCCCCGAGTCCAGCCACCACGAGAGACTGTCTGGCCAGGGGGGGCAGAGCAAATTCCAGATCCAGGGACACAGGGTCCCGATCCCAAACTGACAAGAGGTGCAACTGAAGAGGTCTCATGTGAAACTGAGCAAAATGGACCGCCTCGAAGCAGGACACCATCAGACCCACTAGCTGCATCCCCTGCCGGATGGAGGGATGGGGACACAAGAGCAGAGTCCGTGCCTGCTTCTGCAGGCCCTCCACCTTCTGCTGAGGTAGGAATACCTTGACCTGAGAGGTACCCAGAGTCATTCTATTTTAAAGATTTTCAGGGTTAGGTTCCCCGATTTCAATATAATCTCTGATTATGACCACACTATTTTCTTTAAAAAATCATTACATATTCATTAGATTTTTAAATACAGAATAGATAAAAATATAAATTTCATACATCTATTGTACAATATCATCAGCCAAAGAATTGTATTTGAAGGATGTTAGCCCTTACGAAACATGTCTGCCCACCTGAAAGGTATTTCCAAATGGCAATGACCACCTAACACCCTTCAAATACAATTCTTTGGCTGATGATATTGTACAATAGATGTATGAAATTTATATTTTTATCTATTCTGTATTTAAAAATCTAATAAATATGTAATGATTTTTTAAAGAAAATAGTGTGGTCATAATCAGAGATTATATTGAAATCGGGGGACCTAACCCTGAAAATCTTTAAAATAAGAGTGTTGTCAAGTCTTGATTATGTACCCACATAAAAAGATGACTCTATAGGGGGTCTATTCTAGAAAGGGTCGCACAACATGGAGAAGCTCATGCAGGGCAACTCCACAGTGTAGAATAGTATCCAGAGTCATGCCCAGAAAGGACCTCACCAAAGACGGACACAGTGAAGACTTGGGATAGTTGATCACCCAACCGAAGGACTCGAGAGTGGAGGTCACCACCTGAGTATCCTTCTCGGCCTGATGAAGAGATTGAGACGCAATCAGAATGTCGTCCAGGTAAGGAAGGATGCGGATGCCCTGGTTCCGCAGCAAAGCCATCACACCCGCCAGCACCTTGGTGAACACCCGAGGGGCCGAGGTGATACCGAACGGTAAGGCCACAAACTGGTAATGCTGATCCTCCAGAGCAAACCTGAGAAATCTCTGATGACCTGGAAAGATTGGCACGTGAAGGTAGGCATCCTTCATGTCCACCGAGGTCATGAAGTCGCCCGGGCGCAGGGTACTGACCGCCGAGCGTCTCCATGCGAAAATGCTTAAACCTGACAAACTTGTTGAAACCCTTCAAGTCCATGATGGGCCTCAGGGACCCATCCTTTTTTTGGGACCGTGAACAGATTGGAGTAAAACCCTCGCCCCGTTCCTGGGAAGGCACCGGGCAAATGACTCCTGACTCCAACAGACGTTGAACCGCAAGGTGCAAACCCTGAACTGACAGAGGGTTTTGAGACATCCGGGATCTGACGAATCTTGGGGGCGGCCAGGCTGCAAACTCTATCTTGTAACCGGAGGACACCACCTTCTGAATCCACCGGTCTGAGACGCGTAGCCTCCAGACGTGAGCAAAGAGCCGAAGCCGTTCCCCCAACCCGGATGGGTGAGGGCACCTCCTCATGCCTGAGGGGGCTTGGGGGAAGGTTTGGGCTTGGGGCCGAATGATAGACCGGGACGACCACGGGATCTGCCACGGCCCCAAGAATCCCTGCGTGTACCCGAGAATAGGGAGCCACAACCTCCTCTGGAAGCACGAAAAGAGGGGAGGGAAGAGGAGGACCCCCGAAAGGGCCGAGGCTGCCTCCTCCTTTGAGGCAGCTACCATCCTTGGCTAAAACATCCAGACGCTCACCAAAGAGCCGCAGCCCCGTAAAGGGGAGCCCAGTGTGAGCCTTCTTAGCGGCAGTATCAGCCGCCCACTGACGCAGCCAAACAGAGCGGCACATAGCCACCAAAAGGGCAGAGGTCCTACCACACATCCGTACCGCATCATCCATGGCAGTAAGGACAAAGGCAACAAAATCAGAGCAAAGCAAAAGGGACCTATAATCCTCCCCCCTGTTGCCAGCCCTAGCGCCCTCCAGGAGACGCTTGAGCTGTCTTTTAAGGGTAATAGCTGTAATGGCAGCAGCGCAGACCGGACGTAGCCCAGCCCCCACACACGCAAAAGCATGGCAGGCCAGCTGATCCATGCGCCGGTCCTCGCTGTCCAGCAGTGTAGTAGTGTAGTAGTGTCAGGTGAAGGCATGACCGAGGTGTTGGACAGCCCGAGCACGGGAGCGTCCACCTCAGGGGGACACGACCATTGCTTGACCAGGTTGGCAGGAAAGGGATACCTCCTATCCCACCCCTTGGGCACCGCGGGCAATCTACTAGGACGTTCCCACTCCTTGAGCACCATATTAGTGAAATGGCTCTTCTCAGGGAAATCCAGGCGCTGTTTGTCAGGACAAAAGAGCTCACCCTGCTACCTCTTAGCCACCTCAGGGGGGACAATGTGCAAGATTTCAAAAATGTGAGCTAACAGGCTATCAGTGTCCTCAGGGAACCATGAGCCTTCCCCAGACACAGACCCAGAGTCCTGAAAGAGTTCCCCCTCCTCTAGGGGGTAAAGGCCAACAAAAGTATCAGGTCCCTCCTCCTCCTCAGGAAAGAGGGATGTCACGGGAGCTAGGTGCCGCTTCTTGCCAGAGGCCTTACATGGAACAGGCCTGGCAAGTTGCCTTCCAATACTGGCCACACGCAGTGCCAAATCAGACTGTGACCCCCCGCTAGTATCCCCTCACTAGGGGCTAAATGCAGGCGCGGGGGGTAGGTGATGCCGAAGGAGGCGCAGAGCTGGGAAGCGAAGCGGGCAGCCCAGCCTGGAGAGCAAGGACACTTTGGGCGCACGGCACGCACACCCTGACACTGTCACTCACAGGGGATACCCCGCACATGGAACACAGCTGGGATTGCCCTGAAGGACCCCCAAGCATGCTATCCCCAGAAGCCTCCATATGGTGATTAACACAGGTGCAATAGGCCAGCACAGGGTAAGGCTAGCAAGAGCCACCCGGGATGCCCCCCCCCCAAAGGATGCCCCCAGAACAAATAAGGGAAGATGAGGGATGGTGAGGGATAGGACCGGGAGAAACCACAACCCACAGTTGTCCCGCCTGAAATACGCATCATCCACACCCCGCCCCCCAAAGAGCGTGAAAACGACGCTCACGTGACCTCGCAAGCGTCATCACAGTAGAGGAAACGCCTCACACATATAGCGCCGCCCGCCGTGGAGCGCAGTACAAAGCGGCGAAACTGTTAAAAACACAGTGAAAAAAACATGTGAATACACAGCCAAAGCACCCTTGCCGCTACCACCCGACCCCCGCCCCCCCCCCCCCCCCCGAGCACACTACGGGGAGGGAGGAAGGCAAGCGAGCAGCTGCGAGGGCCCAGGGACGGGGGGGGACCCCAAAACGCCAGAATGAGTAAACAGTCCCCAAAAACACTCACCTCCTCAGAGGTTAGGACAGGAACTCCGCATCCCTAACAGGCTCACCATAAAGCCTATGGCTGGCTACCCTTTGTGGTACAGGGTCTGCGGCTTGGAGCAGCGCTCTTCGAGTACTTGACCCTAGTGCTCTTCTACCTTCACCCGATCCGTCAGCCGAGGCTGGGAGGCACAGAGGGTCCGGAAAAGGTTGGAAATAGCCATGCAGGGCTGCAAGCTTGTTTTTCCCGCTCACCTGTGCAACATAGAGAGCCATCTTCTATCTTCGCAGAATCACTGCAGAGGAAAACTGGGTAAGTCTATGGCGATTCCGTTTTTATATGGTACCGGGGGGAGCCACAACTCTTCTGCAGTGCACTGCGCCACCTTGTGGCGGAATACCCAGATGTAATGACTTCGTGAAGCAGGCCGTGCCATGCAATGGGAAAAATAAACCAGCAAAACCTTAGGGTGACAAGTTATTGAACATACACCAATGAATTCCTAGAAAAGCAGCCACCAGCCTGGAGTCCATAAGATTCTAGGGCAAGTGGTTTCCCTCTTTGTGGGGCATCCCAATGTGTGAAACGTACCTTCCTGGAGATCCCACGGCACATGTCCAGCTGCTGCATGCTCCCACACCAGGTCTATCTAAATGGCCAGTGGCTACACACAGCTGGAGGGAAGCTTGCCACTATCTTTATCCATGGCTCTATGCTGCCAATTGATATGCATGGCATAGCACACAGACTGGAGGAGAGCGAGCACATGCACCAGGATCACTAGCTAGGTAAGAGTACTTCATATTCTGGGAGGTTTCACACAGCGGGGTATCCTGATTCAGGATGGCCAGGTGGTGACCACCTTTGGTCCCAAAAATAGGAGCAGGAAAGGACTTCCGATGTGGAGAAACTGAGTGCTAGTTTATACTCCCATTTAAAAGTCAATAAATAGACCATGGCCGCACAGGGGGTATGCCAAGTTAGATGCACACACCCACCTCACCTCTTCTACTTGTGGTTTACAAGACCCAACCTGAGCAGCAGCAGCCTATTGTGTTTGCATATAACTGAACCCGGTTGGTCGTCAGTGATCATGTGGACAGCAGCAATGGTCCAGAATGTGGGGGAGGAAAGCAGTGGCTGTCTGGTCTCGACCTTCCTCTTTAAAAAAAGAGCACTATCGCGAAAAAATGGCCCCATAATTAAAATCCATCTAAATATGCTGGATGGTGAGTGGAGGGGTGACTTATACACCCGGCATCAAAAAAACAAGCCTGACTGTATATTTTCTATTTTAATGGTAGAAAGAGGAAATCACGGGTGACAGGATCTGTCACCCCTCATTGACTAAACCTGTAACCCCTGGATTTTATTACTAACCACACGCTTAGTGGGAGTTTTATTCAGTTTGGGTATATAAGTGACCCTTCTCTTATTAGCCAAGGTGTTCATATGGATTTTTAATATTACACAATTTCGTGATAGTGCTCCTTTAAAGTGGACCTATCACCTCCGATGCTGTCCCTGTGGCTTAAAACAATACAGGGCCAGATGCAGAAAAAAGTTGCCACAGCAGCCACAAATAAGGGAGCACCACCAACAAAGAAATTCTAGTTTAGAAAATCATTTTATTTGAGTACAAAAACACTTTAAAAACACATATACACATCAAGACATTTAAAACCAACCACAGACTACCCCAGTCCTATCTCACCTCATAATGACCCACAGACAACAAAATGGGTATCCCAAATGGGGAGGACTCATGTGAAAAATTGCAATGTTATTGCAGGTAAAACACCGCTATCAATGTTATTTTTGTGCCGGCATTTTTTGTTGGTGGTGCTCCCTTATTTGTGGCTGCTGTGGCTGGTAGTCGCAACTGCTACTTTTTTCTGCATTGAGTTTGAGTTGTAGGTGAGCACACCCTACTAACTTGTATTTCTGTGGTGCACCATCTTTTTCTTTTAATACAGGGCCAGATGACTATGTTCTGAGATCCAGGATGCCCCACTGTAAGAATCCCCCGGGCAGACCAGCAAGTGCTTACCTTTCTGGGAGTCCCGCGCTGCGATCATGGGATCATCCTAGCAGCTGGCACGCTCTCCCGCAAACCAGCCAGTCTGTGGGGTGAGGGAAACCAGGCATGCACCCTGTCCCTATACCAATGCTCAGTTCTAACCAAAGCTCCATGCCGTGAATTAGCATAAAACGCTTATTAAATGAGAGCACACATACGTGCTAAGGAAACAGCGGAAAGGTGAGTAGTGTTGGCAACCTGGGGGGTTTCACACAGTGGGTCATTCCCAGGGACAAGGACGTATCACCAGGATACTGAAAACCCTGGTGATAGTTAGACTTTGAGCACGGGGCAACTTTAGTACCCGCTATCCCCCCCATACACACATTCAAAAAACAAAAGCGACTACAAACAAAAAGCATCATGCAGGTGACAGCCGATCACAGCACCCAGCACGCACAATTACCATGGTGTAAGGCCTTCAGAGTCTTCTGTCTTGCTGGAAATGGCTAAATATATGAAAACTCACAATGAGTGCACTGCAACTTACACATGGGATGATACCAAAGCATTTCATGTTCTAATGTATATTGACATCCAGTACAATACATATGTGGTCTGCCCCAGCAACTTTCACACCACCCAGCATCTTACAGGTAGCTATTGGGGTCAAAACCCCTGATCTAAGCACTAGTTAAGGATCAGTGCAGCAAGTACAGCAGCATGGCGGCCTGACAAGCAGCATTTGGCCGATGTCAGCTAAGTACAAGAGAGAGAGGCTGGAAGAAGAGGATGTACAACACAGGTGCAACAAAGAAGCCACATGGAAATATCAACAGTGCAGAAGTGCATCCGGTTTCGTTGCACAAGACACAGGCAGCTGTCACTCGGCCTCTTGGCTCATCTGTGCCTCATTTAGCCTATAGATAGAATTTTGGGCTGAAGCAGGAAATTCAGCCACAAATAAAAAAATTACTTGAGGGCTGCTTTATCCTCATCCTGCACCTGCCACAGACTGAGCGGTACATGCACAGAAAGCAAGTTATAGGAGATACAGCGCCCCCTGCAGGCAACTGTGGAATTTAGACTGAAAGGACTTAAACCGGACCTTCTGAATTATGTAATGAAAAGCCCAAACCTTAAAATTAATATATTTTTTACGTTTTTAGTCGATTCTTTCCCCCACCAGGTTGCAACTGTATTCAGAACTCTAGGATACGGGTGCCGCCATCTTTCCTCAGAAGCATCACATATTGATGAGAGGAGGGGGGTGGACAAGACAGAGCAGAGGTCAGGAAAAGGTCAGCAATCCCAGAATTCAGTCCTTTCCTTTTCCTGACCCCAGCTCTGCTCTGTCTGTGCAAAGCACAGCTATAACTCCACCCATTGTACTTTATCCTCCTCTCCTCAGTATGTGATGCTTCTGAGGCAAGGTGGCGGCACCCGTATCCTAGAGTCCTGAACAGAGTTGCAACCCGGTGGGGGAAAGAAAATAATAAATAATTGACTAAAAATTTAAAAAATATATTAATTTTAGATGCTAGGAATAGTTTAAGGGTTTGGTCTTTTCATTCAATTATGCTGAAGGGCCAGTTTAAAGGAGCAGGACACATAAAATCAGGAACAAATGCCGTTGCGGACCCAAAAATTGATTTTTCCTGATTTAATATGTCCTATTCTCTTAACTGTCAGGGCATCCCAAACTGGGAGTAAGTGGACCTCCAGTTATCTCTGACTGGAGCTGATGCTGACCTATATACGGAGCTGATGCTGACCTATATACGCACCTAGACATGCACGAAGGCTTTATTTTAATTCACGTTAATGATGGAATGACTTTCACCCTGGTATGTAGAAAATGCATTATGAAATATGAGCGACACTATCAGCCAAATCCATCTGCAGGGCGACACACCTTTAAACCAAACTGACTCATGGCTGTCAGCTTCACACACACACACACACACAACAAGAATGGGAAATGGAAAAAAGGACATTCACGTCTGGAGGATTCACGCTGACCTGTCACTGCACTAAGCCTATTCATCTAACCCCCCCCCCCCCACTGCAAGCAAGGGGCCTGCTCACAAACAACAACCAGCGGGCACAACCCAAAGAATTTATAATTAAAGCGGACCTTCACCCTGAATACGAGTCTATCTTATATGTTTCCCACAACCTGTACAAACAGATTGCCCACATTAAACATTATCCTACCTGCATTTACTGCATGTTATGAGCCTTTAAACATCCAAGATGGCGGCTCATGGAACATCAGGCTGCCTGCAAACAGGAAGTGCCTGCTGACTGTGCTGCTCTGCATTCTGGGATTGCTGACCATTTCATGACCCCAGCTCTGCTCTGTCTGAGCAAAGCACAGCTATAACCCCACCCCCTGCACTTTATCCCACTCTTATCAGTAAGTGTGATGCTTATGAGTCAAGATGGCGGCGCCCGTATCCTAAAGTCCTTAAAGTGGACCATCACCCTCCTGTGATCGGCCCGGGAATCTATAAGATTCCCGGGCCGATCACCTCCCTCCCCGCGGGACATCCGAGATCGGGATGTCCCGCGGGGTGAAACCCCCCCCCAAACACCCCAAATCCCCTTACATCGTCTTCGGCGGCGGCCGGCCGCCGCCGCCTCCCTCGCGCCCCTCTAGACGTGTGGCAAGAGTGATGCGCGGGAGGTGGCGGCGGAGGAGCCGCTTGTCCGCGGCTGTCAAATTGCTTGTCCGTCGGCGCTGGGAGCGGGGAGAGGTGAGTTTTTCGGGTGATCGGGGGGGTTTCACACAGCGGGGCACCCCGATCGGGAGTGCCCCACCGAAGTGGACCAAGACCCAGGATAGTCAAAATCCTGGGTGTTGGTCCACTTTAACAAGAGTTGCAGCCCGGCGGGGGAAAGAATAATAAGTAAGTGATTAAAAACTTAAAATATATTAATTTTAGATGCTGGGGAATCGTTTTATAAGGGTTTTCAATAAATCATGGTGAAGGTCCTGTTTAAGTGTGCACCAGGGCCCCTGCCACTGTCAACTCCACTATTCAAATAAGAACAAAAAAAGCCTCCAAAAAAGGGCACAGCTATAAAATATAATTAAATGCAACTTTACTGATCACGTTCCACAAAGTTACAAAACATACAAAAGACATCATTAAAAGGACGTACCTATTACCATTCCACAGGCTCTGGTTGGGAGTCACCCAGCCAGACACTCAATTTCGTCTATAAAGGGGTTAAATGTTCACTCAGTATATATGACCATGCTCGATATATATATATATTAGCTGCTACTATATTAATATCTAACTGCTATAAGGTGAATAAATAATTATAATTATCTACATCATCGTTAAAAATACCAAAATAAATATACAATAGAAACCAAAGTGCTAGTGCTAAATAGGACAATTAATATCGAAAACAAAGCAAGCCACTAACTGGCCCACAAATTAATTACCGTATTTTTCACCCTGTAAGACGCACCTGCCCATAAGACGCACCTAGGATTTGGGGAAAGAAAATAAGAAAAAAAATATTTTAAACCAAAAACGCACCATTACAGACAGTGTGGCATTCCCCTATCCCATTCCCATAGGCCGTGTGGGATTCCCCCATTCCATAGACAGTGTAGCATGCCCCCATCCCATTCCCCGTATACCCAGTGTGGCATCCCCCCTCCCATTCCCCATATACCCATTGGCTGTGTGGCATCCCCCTCTCCCCCCATTCCCATAGGCTGTGTGGCATCCACCTCTCCCCCCCATTCCCATTGGCTGTGTGGCATTCCCCCTCCCCCCATTAGTATAAGCTGTGTGGCATCCCCCTCCCCCCATTAGTATAGGCTGTGTGGCATCCCCCTCCCCCCATTAGTATAGACTGTGTGGCATCCCTCTCTCCCCATTCCCATAGGCAGTGTGGCATCCCTCTCTCCCCATTCCCATAGGCAGTGTGGCATCCCCCTCCCCCAATTAGTATAGGCTGTGTGGCATCCCCCTCCCCCCATTAGTATAGGCTGTGTGGCATCCCTCTCTCCCCATTCCCATAGGCTGTGTGGCATCCCCCTCCCCCCATTCCCATAAGATGTGTGGCATCCCCCCTCCCCCCATTAGTATAGGCTGTGTGGCATCCCTCTCTCCCCATTCCCATAGGCAGTATGGCATCCCCCTCCCCCCATTAGCATAGGCTGTGTGGCATCCCCCTCCCCCCATTAGTATAGGCTGTGTGGCATCCCCCTCCCCCCATTAGTATAGGCTGTGTGGCATCCCCCTCCCCCCATTAGTATAGGCTGTGTGGCATCCCTCTCTCCCCATTCCCATAGGCTGTGTGGCATACCCCTCTCCCCATTCCCATAAGCTGTGTGGCATCCCCCTCTCCCCCCATTAGCATAGGCTGTGTGGCATCCCCCTCCCCCCATTAGTATAGGCTGTGTGGCATCCCCCTCCCCCATTAGTATAGGCTGTGTGGCATACCCCTCTCCCCATTCCCATAGGCTGTGTGGCATCCCCCTCCCCCCATTCCCATAGGCTGTGTGGCATCCCCCTCCCCCCATAGGCTGTGTGGCATCCCCCTCCCCCCATTCCCATAGGCTGTGTGGCATCCCTCTCTCCCCATTCCCATAGGCTGTGTGGCATCCCCCTCCCCCCATTAGTATAGGCTGTGTGGCATCCCCCTCCCCCCATTAGTATAGGCTGTGTGGCCCCTCTCCCCCCCCATTAGAATAGGCTGTGTGGCCCCTCTCCCCCCATTCCCACCCCCCCCACCCCCATTAGTATAGGCAGGCGCCATGTATATAAAAAAAAAAAAAAAGTTAAACTCACCTGTCCGCTGACACCGCTGCGCTGAGCGGCCGGCTCTGTGAATGGGGTGGGCATGGCCTGCGCCGCAGCGTCGGCGCAGGCCACACCCACCCCATTCACGAGCTGGCTCTGTCCCGGCCCCGCCGCTGCGATTGCTGTCTTTTCAGGCAGCGATGACAGCGGCGGGGCCAGAGACAGAGCCCGCCGCTCCTCCATCTGCTGTTCCTGGGCACATGCGAGCACGAAGGTCCGGGCAGCGGGTGGGCGTGGCCTGTACCGATGCAGGCCACGCCCACCCACTGCCCAGACCTTCGTGCTCGCGTGTGCTCTGAGCCCGGAAGAGGCAGCAGATGGAGGAGCGGCAGGGGCTCTGTCTCTGGCCCCGCCGCTGTCATCGCTGCCTGAAAAGACAGCGATCGCAGCGAGGGGACCGGGACAGAGCCCCCGCCGCTCCCCTGGCCTCTCGCAGTGTGGCAGACATCGCAGGAGCGCCGGAAACGGGTGAGTTTTTTTTTTTTTATTACATTCGCCCGATAAGGCGCACGGACATTTTTCCCCCACTTTTGGGGAAAAATAAGTGCGTCTTATATGGCAAAGAATACGGTACTATAAACAGTAAAAAACAAGTGACACCAATTACAGGATTACCAATGCTGAGCGTGTCCGCCCATAAACATTTGGGCTCATTTCAATTCAATCATTTTTTAAGACTGAAAAAAAATGTTTGGTCACCACATACAGCGATCACTAGACCTTTAACTTGAGATTTTGGCACCCTATGTCGCCATCATTTCGCACTATAAAAGTTTAACTAATTTTTGCAAGAATTTCCAGGGATCTTCAGGCATATATTGTTTTTTCAGCAGAGTTTAGGCTTTAACCCGCCTACCTGCAGCTTTTGTCACCCTCTGTTGCCAGACCATGTTTCACTATTTTGCACTACACATGTTCAACTGTGATTTTTGAAAGGATTTCCCAGGAAAATGATATATTGTTTTGTTCAACAGTCTGGGCTTCAACATGAAATGCCTTGTATGGCTTTTTTTAGTGTATTCCCAATACTTTTTGGTGAAATATGTGCAAAAAAAATAATTTTTTTTTGCAATTTGTAGTGTTTTTTTTTCAATAAAAAATGTAAGTTTGTCAATAAAATTTTATTGCGTGTGAAACCCAAATCTCTCCCGGTCACAGCGGTACCACATATGTATTGGTAGACACCCTTTCCTGCCCAGGAGATTCCCCCAAACTGAAACAGAGCTTTAGGAGATTTTCAGATAAAATACAACTGCGCTATGCGCACCTTGCAGTTTTTACAGAAAAACAACCCTTTACATTTGAAATACCCCCCACAAACTATATATTCTCTGAAAGTACACGCCTCAAGCTTTCTAGGCGTACCAAGCTTGTTTATGTGGGCTTAGTTTTCTGGAAGTAATCCCTCAATGTATTCTTTGGTTGCACAAAGTTTCCCTAAAAAAAAAAAAAGAATAAAAAGGAAGAATCAAGCCACATTTTCCTAAAAAAAATGCCCTGAACAGAACAATACCCAACATGCATAGCGTGCGCATAACAGCAATTTTACTTGAAAATTTCAGCTCTGCAGACAGAGTGCGCACCTTGCAACTTTTCAACCAAAACAACCCTTTACATTTGGAATATCCCCGAAAAACCATATATTCCCTGAAAGTACACATGTTAAGCTTTCTAAGAGTACCCAGCTTGTTGTAGTAGGCTCACCTTTCTGGAAGTAATCCCTCGAAGAATTCTTAGGTTGCACAGGGTTTCCCCAAAAAAATTAATAAAAAAACTGAATAAATAACATGTTTTCCTAAAATATAAATATCAATATGCAAACAAAAAAAAACAAGCTAAATCTGAAAGAGCTAGGTCCCCCAAGCAGAACAATACCCAACATGCATAGGTACTATTAACCCTTTTAATTGCCAGCCTACTTTAAGTTTTGTCACCCTTTGTTGACAGGTCATTTTTCCCCATCCTGCTCCATGTTTAACCGTGATTTTTGCAGGAATTTCCAGGAAAATTATAGATATATACTTTGCAGCAGAGTTTAGGCTTTAACATGAAATGTCTTGTTTGTCATTTTTCTACAGTTTTTTTTATATATTTTTGTGTAAAAAAAATAAATAAATAAAACATTTTTTAGACAATTGTCTCCTTTATTTTAAATAAAACATTTACTTTCTTAGAGAAAACCATATTGAATGTGAAAGCCCAATTTCTCCCGATTAGAACGGTACCACACATGTATTGGTAGCCCCCCTATTCTTGCCCAGGAGACCCCCCAAACTGAAAATAGCACTTTATAACATTTACAAAATAAAATACTACTACTATCCACACTATAAACATAAGGGGTTAATTTAAAAAAAAAATGACCTCCTGGGGGGGGGGGAGACCTATTTTTTTGGGAATTTTAAGGGTTAAAAACCCTTAACACCCCCCCCCCCCCCAAAAAAAAATGATATGCGGTCCCCCTTACCCATCATAACCAGCCCTGGACCAGCTATGGGGGCTTATAGAACAAGGTGCAGGGGCCAGCAGGTGACTTGCGCCCGCCCCCCCAGTGAAGAAGTAGGGGGGTGCTATTCCAGGGGGTCGGATGGCACCAAATTAAAGAGGAGACCTGGCCGGATCGATAGAGGGGTCAGGTGAGTTTTGTTTTTTTTACTAGCGGGGGGGGGGGGGGGGGGAGGAAGTCAAGCACGTAACACCTACGTGCTTGCCACTTAACGCCTGGACATGCGAGCATGTACGTGTTACGTGCTTGGCACTTAAAGGGTTAAAGGGACTAGTCCATAAACTGTCATTCAGCAGCTCACCTCATCATGGCTGCCATCTCCCTTCCTGTCAGAACGCAAAAGTCGCAGGCCAGTATGTGGTGAGACCCATGTTAGGCCTAATATAGGGGGCTAACCCTAACATGGGTCTCTCCACATACTGGCTTGCAACTCTCTTTTGGTACTCACCAAGTCTCACCCCCTACACAGCCAGAAACATCCGCCCTAGTGCCTAAAGCTTGAAACACGTGTCTATTAGTTGGATATGTTTGGCTGTGCAAATTTAAATCTAATCCTTGGCATTGCACCCTTAGCGTTTCTAAGGGCCTTGTATGGCACAGAGACATAAACGGATGATTTGCATAGCTCCGCCTGCTGCAAGGATTGATGGGTAATGCCATCTGGCCTTGTATTGGGTACTGTGCAAATACTTTCCGTTTTAGGAAAGCGCCTCTTTTTATTTACCCGAGTAGAGGATTTTTGGTCTCTTTAGCCCCCCCCCCCCCCCATATTAAAGCGGAACTTCATCCTGAATAAGAGCATATCTTATATGTTTCCCACACCCTGTACATACAGATTGCTCACATTAAAAATCATCCTACCTGCATCTACTGCATGTTATGAGCCTTTAAACATCCAAGATGGCAGCTCATGGAGCATCAGGCAGCCTGCAAACAGGAAGTGTCTTCTGACTGTGTCGCTCTGCATTCTGGGATTGTTGTCCTTTCCCTGACCCCAGCTCTGCTCTGTGTGTGCAAAACACAGCTATAACCCCTCGTACTTTATCCTGCTCTCCTCTCCTCAGTATGTGTGATGCCTCAGAGTCAAGATGGTGGCGTCCTATATTAATTTTTGATGCTGGGGAATAGTTTAAGAGTGTGGGCTTTTCATTAAATCACGCTGAAGGTCTGGTTTAAGCCTAACATGGGTCTCTCCACATACTGGCTTGCGACTCAATCTTGCAAAGTACTGTATGTGTTCAAAACATAAAAGCACACAAATAGCAACGAAACAGTTTCCCATCCGGTAAAACCCACACCCCTTATGGCACAGCAAGATCAAAACTGTACAGCCCTGTCTACAGAAGCTGCACTGACTTCAAGATAAGACTAACAATTTCCTCCTGTGGTCACCCATACAGGAAGGGAAAGCAGTGAAAAAAGGAAACGAGCAATCAAAACTTGTTAAGATGCAAGTAAGGGATTCCCTCCAGTAGTATGTCACTATGTCGCTAACCTGAAGCGGCACTATGCTGTACATCAGGCCCCCTATACACATCTCCTCCAGAACCTTTTGTGGAACAAAACACAACAGGGCTGGCCCTGGAATCTAAAAGATTTGCCCATTGTGTGAAACACCACAGGACGCTGCAAGACTCGCCATCACAAACTGGCTGACTAAGATGGAGCAAATGTACAGGGAGCAGGGGATGCCACATACCTCGCAATATCCCCCAACCCTGCATGCAGTTTGCAAGAACGGCACATGGGATGCCTGGGGGGGGGGGGGGGGGGGGGATTAATGCAGGTAAGTTTTAGTCCAGCTGATTATTAGACTATAATGCTGCTTTAAAGCAGAACAAGTCCCCCCCTCAAATGTGGACCCCCCCCCCCCCCCACCAGGATGCCTGCAAATTCACCTTCTTCCCACTTTCGCTCCAGAACATTAAATGTGCATGGCAAATGGCTCCGTTTGGACGAGAGCCCATGCATGTGCCGTAGGGCCAAGAACAGTTGAGTTTGTATGGGCGATCTGGAAGGTTTCACACAGCAGAGCATCCCAATTTGGGGGCAAGAAACAAACCCCAGGAAGTCAAAATCCCAAGTTTTGTTCCGCTTTACTGCAGGGATACTGCAGGCAAAGGTCATTGATTTACCACTGCGTTAGGCTACATTTGGCATGGTTCTAAAAGGTTTTCCTTTTTCAAATGGAAGCAGAAATTGCCGAGATATCGAGGTTTACAGGTTCAGCCAAGGGCATTCTCTTTTTCATCCCGTCCTCCCATCAGCTCAGCAGAGCAGGACAGAATTGCTGGTCCCCCCTCCTCCTCCTCCAGATTCATCACATTGCTGTCAGCGCACAGAGCTGATTATTATGCAGCATCACAAATTCAGGGGCAACGCCCACTTTTTTCAGAAGAGAAATCACGAGGTGAGACTATAAACCTCGAGATCACGGCCATTTCTTCTTCAATTTAAAAGCAGAAAACAGTTTAGGACAGTGTCAAATATAGCCCAACGCAATAGTGTTACAATTACCTTTGCCTGCTGTATCACTTTAAAGTGGACCAAAACCCACGCGATAGGCCAGGGAATCTATAAGATTCCCGGGTTGATCGATTCCCTCCCCGGGACATCCAAAATAGGGATGCCCCGCTGTGTAAACCCCCCCCCCAGGTCACCCCATACACTTACCACATTTCCAGGTCCACCGGCGCATACGCAAGCCGTGGCCACATCCCCGCTATCCCTCTAGCAGGGCGTGTGCCGGCACCAAGCATTGGTGAATGGCTGACGCGGGCACGCTCCCTGTTAAAGGGAAGCAGTAGGATGCGGCCGCCAGTGCGCTCGGAGCCGCTGGCCTTAGACAAAGGCTTAGATGGCGTGATGTCAGCGGCTCTGAGCGCGCTGACTGAACGAGCGGCAGTGCATGCGCCGTAGGACCAGGAGGAGGTGAGTTGGATTCGGCGATCTGGGGTGTTTCACACAGCGGGGCCTCCCCGATCGGGATAGTCAAAATCCTGGGTTTTGGTCCACTTACTTAACCTGCAACCTTGGACTATACCTGGTGACATACAAATACCACTACCAAAAGAACACACAGACTGCTACAACAATACACGCCAAGTAAACAATTAATAGATCACGACATAAATAGCTCGGAGATATTTCCCACCCGTCATCTGCCCAGTCATGGCATGAAAGAGCTTTCAGCGAATCAGGAATGTCAAACGTCCTATTTTCAGCCGAGTCAGCAGAATGGCTACTTGTACACGATGTGGTTTTGTGATGCACTGAACCACACTGCCCGCCATTACTGCCACTTCACTTCTCACTTCAACAACTTCAAATGCCAGCCTGCCTCAGTGACCCGGCCTGGCTGGGAACGTCGCTCTAAGCCCACAAATGAAATAACAATGGACGGCTTATTGACAGAATGATGATGAAATCTATGTGAACACCCTGAATCAATATATACCTGCTGACTGACTCCAGATATCAGCCACACCCCATGTGCTGAATTAATCATGAGCGTAAAAGGGCTTAATCATATCTCAGCCGCACATCCTGTGCAGTCCAGAGGAATCGGTGTTCCCTAAAAGGACCTACCCTAAAAAGGACCTACCCTAAAAAGGACCTACCCTACCTGGCCCAGAGCCACCCCAGAGAGTCTCTGCACCTCAAAAGAAAAAAAAAAAAAAAGTTTGTGTTTCCTTCTACTGGAGGAAGAACTGGGGATGATGGGTTTGTAAATGTACCATTCTGGTTTTACATAGGACAACAGCCTCTCTTTAAAGTGGACCAAAATCCAGGATTTTGACTATGCTTGGTTTTGGTCCTTTCCCCCGGTCAGGGGTGACCCGCTGTGTGAAACACCCCAGATAACCGTGCGCAACTCACCTCTTCCCGGGCCTACGGCACATGTGCGGCTGCTCGTCCAATCAGTGCACTTGGAGCCGCTGACTTCACACACCGTCTAAGCCAGCGTCTAAGGCCAGTGGCTCCGAGCGCTGGTGGCCGCATCCCCTGGCCATTCACAAATGCCTGATGCAGGTACGCGCCCTGCTAGAGGGATAGCAGGGATGCGGCCATTGCCCACGCATGCGCCGTTGGATCGGGAAGAAAAGTAAGTGAACGGGACGACCTGGGGGGGGTTTCACACAACGGGACATCCCAATTTTAAATGCCCTGGGGGGGAGGGAATCCATCGAGCTGGGTTTTGAGCCACTTTAAGGTGGACTAAAACCCAGGATTTTGACTATACTGGGTTTTGGTCCTTTCCCCGTAAACCCCCAGATCCCGAGCCCAACTCACCTCTTCGCAGGCCTACGGTGCATGCGCGGCTGCTTGCCCAATCTGCGCGCTCGGAGTGGCTAACATCACGCTGTCTAAGCCAGCGTCTAAGGCCAGTGCTTCCGAGCGTGCTGGCGGCTGCATCCCCGCTACCTTCTTACAGGTAGCGTGCACACGCCGGCCATTCAACAAATGCCTGGTGTTGGCTCACGCCCTGCTAGAGGGATAGCAGGGATGCAGCCGCAGCTCGTGCATGTGCCGTTGGACCAGGAAGCAAGGTAAGTGAACGGGGCAACCCGGGGGGTTTCACACAGCAGGGCAATCCCTTGGATGCCCCGGGGGGAGGGAATTGCGCTGGGTTTTGATCCACTTTAACTGCATGTCTCCTGAGCTGTCCAGTTCTGAAACAGCTTATTGCTATGAAAACAACCTCCTCTTGTTATCTAGCATGTTTATCATATCACACAATTATGCGATAGAGCTGCCCAGGCTGTAAAAAAAAAAAAAAAAAAAACCCATAGACCAGGAAAAAAAAAAAAGGGAAAGGAAGTTTCCCACTTGGCACCAGACATTCAGTCCTGCAGAGCTTCTCCCTGCACTTATGGTGTTGCCGATGGAAACCCTGCCCTGAGGGGGGCAAGACTTAGGCCCCTTTAATGTCATGTTGGCATAGAAATACTCGGTGTCACATACGGGAAGAAAACACAGCCCATAAAAGTAAATGGGCTCCTTGCACATCCATACACTGCATTTTGCAAAATGCTTTGTTTTGCTCACAGTACGACCGCAACACAGGCCATAGAATTCTACTGGCACAACAAGTAAGGAACATGTGTTCTGCTGTGTAATGGGGCAGTAAAAGGGCCATACTGACCAGCACGTGCCTCCATCCCCCAGTCCAGCACCTGCTGTAGCCACCTTCTTTGAGTCCTTGCCAAAGCAGAGGACTGAAGGAAAAAAGTTGCTACAGTAAGCATCGGACCAGAGGAGGATGCCGGCTCCTGTTGCTGCTACTGGCCTATTGCCTGGAGCTACTTCCTCGACCGTTGCCCCCTCCTCCTGCTGTTGCCGGCCACACCAGGTGCCCGGATCACCGTCCCAGGGGCACAGGAAACTATGGAGCAGTGCAGGGCAGCATGTCCACTGCACCACCCTGGAAGGCACAGCGCAACACCATTGTGTACTACACAGCGTTTCCACCACAACACGACTGGCACCTTGATAAAGTGGCCTCTTTCCACGGAACGTGTGGGTGATGTTACCAGTGGGGCACAGAAGGGATACCAGATCTGACACTTAAGATACAGAGACCAGATCTGACAGGAATAAGGTGAACTTATTCCTTGTAGTTACTTTCTGTTTATTGTCATTTTCTCTGTTTGACAGTTTACATTTTGGCACAATCTGCACTTTATTATAGCACTGCTAACTTTGGTACAGTTTTTTTGAGATATTGTTTTTCAAAATTGTCACAGTAGATTTGCTGTGATTAGATGTTTGGATGGATTATGGGATTGGATGTTGTATTATTATGATTGGGATGCCCCTGCTGTGGCCCTATTTGTTATTTTAATTGTATGTTGTTTGTGATGATTTGGTGCCAACTCTGGGTGATGTTTGGTTTGCGGTCAACTGGGACCGCAATGTTTTCTGTGTTGTACTTCGGCTCTATGTAGAGACACCAGGTTGGCACATTACACCCCACTATTACTATAATTTTGGTAGTGCAGGTTCATTTTTTGTCTCCAGGATATCTGCGTTTCCACCACAACACGCGATGTGAAAGGAGCCTTACTCTACCTGCTGCACCAATCCAATAAAGGGTAGCGCAAAAGACCCCTTCAACTATCCTGGGCGCACTAATAATGTTCAAAAGCCAATATACAGCCTTGCCATTGTAAAAGAGACAAAGAACATCATAAAGCAATGAAGGGTGACATTAGAGGATAAATATGGCACTGCCTGAACACGAATCAGGAAATTGGGTGCCCCCCATACTAGATAAATAGCTGTTCTACCCTGGTTGCGGACCTGTATATACACATTTATGTATGTAGTAGTATATAGATAGGGGCCAGGCTCAGGCCTCTGAAATTCCAGCACTAGATGACATAGGAACGGAGTTCAGAAAACAAGCATATGAGTAGATAAAAGGTTGTGAGTGAACTGCAATGACTATCATAAGTGGAGCATGGGTCGCCCAGACGGCAGCAAACATATAGTCTCATAACTAAAGTCACCTCTGCCTGTGATCGGGGAGGGGGGGGGGGGAGCTAGGGATGACTGTGCATTCATCCTGCCATGTCACTGCAATGCTCTGCGCTCCCTCCATACCAACATCTGGATTCCAGCTCAGCACTCCGGCACAGCAGCCCCACCCAACCAGACAGACTGACACGTGAGCAGGGCCACACAGAATTGCCCCCATGCCTGAGGATACAGCGGCTCATTCATTCTCCTCTATAGTACAGGGCCAACCCTTAGATTGTAAGCTCTGAAGGACAGGGCCCTTACTGTAACCCATTCTCAATGTGTTTTGTTGCAATTCTGTCTCATCCAACTTGTTATAATCTGCATATTGTAAGCCAATTATAATTTATTAATTTATTATATACTCCGTGGCCCTGTCCAAAGGGCCTATTTGCATTGCGCTGTCTGTAACTTCTCCTTCGTACTACACCATGAAGAGAGCGGCTTTTATTTAAATTACCGCTATAATCCATGGCGAAGATCCCACCAAAAAGAATCGTGAGATTATCAGCCCAGATGATCACCATGCTATTAACCACCAATTCTTACTTAGAGAACCTTCTTCTGGTGCTGTAATAGGAGGTTTAAAGTGGACCAAAACCCAGGGTGATCGACCTGGGAATCTATACGATTCCTGTGCCGATCAATTCCCATCCCCAGGCATCCAAAATCAGGATGGCCCGCTGTGTGAAACCCCCCAGGTCGCCCTGTTCACTTACCTTGCTTCCCAGTTCAACGGCACATGCCCGAGCCGCATCCCCACTATCCCTCTAGCAGAGCGCGCGTCTGCGCCAGGCTTTTAAAGATGGCCTGTGTGGGCACGCTCCCTGTTAAAGGGAATCAGGAGATGTGGCCACCGACGCACTCGGAGTCACTGGCCTTAGAAGCTGGCTTAGACGGCATGACGTCAGCAGCTACGAGCGCTGAGTGGACGGGCATGCGCTGTAGGGCGAGTTAAGAGGTGAGTTGCGCTCAGCGATCTGGGGGGTTTCACAAATGAAAAGGACCAAAACCCAGGATAATCAAAATCCTGGGTTTAGGTCCACTTTAACCACTATTACAGCAAGATTCTCAGACAAACTGATAAAGCATTGGGATGAGCTTATTACATAAATAGTACAAAGTTAGGGCGTATGAAAACGCAATATGCATAAGTTAAAATTGTTCACTGACCCAGTTTAAAGTGACAGTTGAAGCAAATGCACACAGATGGAGTAATGTCTTTATGAGAACAACATGCGCCTGTCCTCAGATGACTCTGGTGCCATAGAAATGCTCCTGTATATATAACAGGACAGCATGGCATAACATATAGACACAGGGAAGGGGGCAAAGCAGATGATGTATGTGTAATTAAAAGGAGCACTATTGTGAATAAGTGGTCATGGATACAAATCTAAATATGCTACATAGCAAGAGGAGGGGTCACATATGCAACTGGCATTAAAAATAGTCCAGCCAAGCTTGCTGCTTTCTTTTAATGGAAGGGGGAAGAGGCAGGGGTGGCAGGTTCTTCTTAGATGAGCTGACATGAGCGAATCTGAGCACAATGATTGGACAAGAGGCCGGGCATGCGCCATAGGACTGGGGAAATGCGACTTTGACTGGGCGACTTGGGGGGTTTCACACAGTGATGCATCCCGGATCGGGTGCCCAGGGATAGTCAAAATCCTGGGTTCTGGTCCACTTTAATGCTGCTGCCCCCCACAGGCTGGCTAAGGAGACAGGCACTAGAAGAAGCAGATAACCCCTGTAAAAATGGGAATGGTACACTTAAAGTGGACCAGAACCCAGGATTTTGATTATCCTGGGTTTTGGTCCTTGCCCCAAAGGCACCCTGATTGGGGGAGCCCTGCTGTGTGGAACCCCCCCCCCCCGGTCACCTGATCGAACTCTTCTCTTCCCAGTCCTTTGGCGCATGTGCGGCCACTGGTCCAATCAGTGTGCTGACCACCGCATTCCCCGCTGCCCTCTAACAGAGAGCGTGCCCGCGCCAGCCATAAAGGTAGCAGAGACTTCCTGACTCTGGCTTGATAATCATCTGATTGACTAAGGCAGAGAGGGCCCCATCTGTTCCGGTAGCTAAAGCAGCGCTCACTTGGGGAGGTTATTACTGCTGCTTGATTTAGCCAAAGCTGCCAAGCTCTCCGGTTACAGCGAAAGGATTTTGGGACTTGTAGTCCATTCTTCCTCAAGGCCAGCAAAGCTGCTGCCAGTTTAGCAACACAGAGCCACGGTAATATAAGAAACTTGGAAACAGAATTCCAAAAGAGGAAAACAATAGGGCAGCATAGGGTGGATATCAAACGAGAAAGCGCTTCGTGGAAACGGCCACTGTGAACAACCGGTGAAAGGGAATTGGTTCATCTGTTGTATTGTTTTGGCTGACCAAAAATTTCTCATTCGTCGCTTTATCATTGGAATGTGGAAACAAATGTCTCACACAAAAATGTGTTTAGCTATGAGCAAAAGCGACCAATTAACCAACAAATCTTTGGTGTCTGAAAACAGCCCCTCAATCGCAGATGATTTGTATGGTCGTTCACTCGCTGAACGAACAGTCAATTTATCTGCTCGTGTAAATAGGGCATTATACTAGAATAGGGTAATCAGGTAGTAGGGTAAGGGCAGGAATAACTGAACTATCCTTTCCATGATTAATCATAAAATCCTTCATGGGGGAGAAAGGTGTACAGCTATATTACTAATTGCAAAGCATGTGGGATTCTGTAGGCAATGTGTCATTCAGCAGCTCACTTTATCATGGCTGCGCTCCCCCTTCCCGACAGAAAACAGAAGCTTCTGAAATTAAAAACAAGGCAAAGAGTAGTAGAACACCCCCTGAATTTCTCTGCCAATAGACCACCAATCATAGGGCTAAGCTGGTGGTCTAAAGCTCCACCATCATAAGATGGTGGACACAGGGAGAGAGGGACAACAGCCAGGTTGATGAGAATGCCTGTCTTACAGACTCCGCCCATTATGCTCATTATAATGCAGCATCACAGAGCCAAGGGCCACGCCCACATGCAGAAGAGAAATCATTCCGTAGAAACTGTAAACCTCAATATCGCTGCCATTTCTTCTTCAATTTCAGTTTAGGACAGTGCCAAACATAGCCTGACACAATGGCCTAACAATTGCCTTTGCCTTCTGTATCCTTCTAAAGTGGACCAAATTCTGGTTTTTACTCACCTGGATTTTGGCCTGCTTCACTGTGGTATCTTCATTTGGGATGCCCCCGTGAGTATTCTTACCTCTCCAGCGATCCTCCAATCAGAATAGATTGCGCTACCCACCCTGCAATCTATTCTAAATGAATGGAGGGTGAGGCACCCGTCTCCGGTAGCATCCCTCTAGCTGTGCATGCCAGCATGGGAGCGTGCATCAACCTAAGAGATACCACCGTGGCCTGCTCTTGTGCAGTGGGATCGCTGGAAAGGTACATTTTACAGCAAACCGAAGAATCGTACAACCCTGGTCTTTTAGGCTCTAGGGTCCGATTTTGGTCTACTTTAACAAAAAGTCACAAAGCCACATCTCAACTTGGGATGCCCTGCAGCGGGGATCACTACACTAGCCCCCCAGCCAAGCAGCATACTTACCTATCTAGGATCCAAATTTGGTAATGGAAGAGCATGCACTGTGCCTTTACCGGAAGCCTGGTACGTGAAGCAGGGATGCCCCTGCATGCTCTTCTATTGCACATGTAATCACCACCAGGCCTCAGAGGGGGGGGGGGCTGCTCCAGTGCAAGTTGGCATGGTTCACATCCTAAATCGGGATGCCCCCTAGGAGTTAGGTTATATGTGAATTTACCCTTTAAATATCCATGTACAATCACATTGTGGGGTTTATGAATGGGTGACAGGGATCAGGGACAAGTAGTGGCAGCATGCAGGCAGGGAACAGCCCTCCCCCACTGGCAGCTCCCATTCATTCTCATACATACATACTGATGCAGCCATTCCAGCTGCTGGAGAACTACAAGTCCCATGATGCCCCGCGCAGTAGGTAAGGTAGCCGGGAGGTGACAGGTCTCAGGCGGGCGCATACTGACCTCTTCTTCCTCCGGCGTTGCTTGCAGCCTTCTTGTTGCCGGTGCGGACCATGGCGGCAGCGGGTGTGAGGCGGTGCTAGTCGGGTGAGGTGCGGGTAACCTGTGCAGGAGGGTGAGCTGGGTCCAGGCCAGTAATTCTATGGCTCTCTCAGCCTCACCTAGTGACTCTCGTAATAACTGGATGCTCCCAGGCACGCTTGGTTACGTGACCACCCTTCTCCCTGCCCTGATTTTCCTAGCCGCGCCCCTGTGCTGCTGACTGACAGGATTCGGAAGCCAATAGGGAGGTGGAAAAGGCGGGGTTAACCTCTGGAACCCGCCCCCTTCAGCCGAGCGCTCACGGGGCCCTGACCTGTGTCAACACAATAGTGGGCGTGGCCAGCGCGCGTCTCCGATTTGGCATCTGGATCCCGCTGCGTTCCCAACTTATAAGAACGTGGCAACATGGAAGCCGCGCCTCTCGCGAGAATTTTTGGCCTGGTTCTAGGCGCGTGTGTAGTATGCCTATGACGCGTTGGTGTTATGTAACGTGGGCGCGCGGTGCCCGGCTGTGTGAGGAGATACGTTACCATATTATTCTCGCTCACTGTTAGAGTGACATAAGGGGGTACTGTCACTCATACTTCTTAATTGGCAATCTTTTGGAGGGACTGTCTTTCTTTTGAGTTGCTTGGTGTTCTCATTTGTCCTTCCTTGAACTGTAACATGCAGATATATGGGCCGGCGTCAGCACCCGTTAAGGCGGGGCAGCTTCTGGGGGCCCCTACCCTCCAGGGGCCAACTGACAGTGCCGGCCTTTGGGGTGTGCAAAGGTGGTGGACTGGGAGGGTACCGCTACATTTGGTGCCCACATCTCCTCGTTCCACACAATGGGGCATCTCAATTTAGGTTCCAGGGGAGGAGGTGCTGGGTTTTGTTCTGCTTTTAAGTTGCCCACCCAAGCTGATTTCCTATCCTTGAAGAATACACTTTTCCTATCCCTGTGATACCCTACTGTATATCCTACTCTGTGAAACCCCCTAGGATCGCTGGCATACCTACTATGCAAGCAATTCCACCCCTGAGTTTTGGTCTGCTTTATAGGGGCATCTCAATTTGGGATGCCCCTGTTTGTGAAAGAACCCCCCCCCGGTTTGGCCGTTAACTCAAACTGGCGATCCCACAGTGCATTCACCATTTTGAGAAAAGTAATAAAGGGGAGTCACACAGGGGCATCCAAAATCAGGAGAATCTAGATTTGTTTAGACTCTGAGGTGAGGTTTAAAGGGGTTTGGTGCGCTTCAAAGTAGACCAAAACTAGAGTCTTGGTCTGAATAGCATGACCCTTAGGGGGCATCCAGATTTGGGACGTCCCTCTGTGATGAGAAATCGGTAACTGCCGCACTCCTACCCCAAGTTCAGCAAGTAATATGTGAGTGCACGGTCCACAGAGACACCGCACTTTCAAGAGCAAAAAAATACAACTCTGTGAAATACTCACCTGTAGAGTTGGTATTATATGCAGACAGCTCGTCCTGCTCCAGACATAGTCCTTACATGTGGGTATACCTCCGCCTTCAGCGCTGTGCACTGCAGTATCATGAAGAAAACAAGCTCCTCCCGGCCCTACATATACCGAGGGACCTCCCACAAATCCCCAGCATTGACAAGCAGTGAGAGAAGAAGCCAGAACGAAAACAACCACCCAGAATAACTGGTAATAATATCCAAGATAATAATCACCATACAGGGGATCCAGAACAAGGTGAATCAGGGTGGGGTGGAGCAGGACGTGCTGTCTGCATATAATACCAACTCTACAGGTGAGTATTTCACAGAGTTGTATTATTCTAAGCAGACAGCACGTCCTGCTCCAGACATAGTCCTTACATGTGGGACATCCAATAGCAGTGTCCATAAGTAGGGTGGGATCCCCGAGAAAAAAGGCACAGACAACCATAAAAGTGCTGTCACCTTAACCATGCTACCAAGAGCAACAAGAGCAATGCTCTAACCACAGCCTTTGAATTCTTGTAAAGGCAGCACAAGCGGCAGACTAGCCAGCTTGCTCAACAAGCTGAAAGGCCCAAGCCAAGCACAAGTAGTAAGAGAGCAAAAACCAAGAGAGAAGAATAATCTTCCCCTAACGAGTAGGCCAGAGTAACAGCCTAACCATGCTACTGGAAAAAAAGGGGCAGCCATGGCAACCTTAGAGATCTCCCCATCTGAGAATATGAACCCAGGTCTCAGGCGAGACCAGCAGGAATACTGAAAAAGCAAGAGCCGAGACGTTTACATTAGGCTCAGAGGAACAAGGTGACTGAGCAGGACCAAGCCAAAGGGCACTTACACCCGTGTTAGCAATCAGATCCGGTACATAAGGATGGAGAAACCTATAAGCCCCAAGGGGCATAATCCCTACCAGGGACAAGAGAAAGGCCAGGAATCTCCAACACCTGATGAGGGATACAGATCCCTTTTCGCTCAGAGTAAGCCAGACAATAGCCCAGAGACCGTAGGGTCTGGACTAAAGGAGAATAAAAACACCGCCTGGACCCTATTTGGCGTAAGGCGGAACACCCCCTCACCTCATGGTGTACAGATATATAACATATATATATATATATATATAATGACTAGGACCGCTAACAGAGCCATCCTTTATGGCACATTTCTGACTGAAGCAACTGCCCCAGAAGAGCGATATGAGGGAAGGAACAGCTCAGACAAGAACCTGAATAAGACCCAAGGGAACCCTTAGCAGGGCATCCGGATAAGTAACCCCCCAAAAAGGGAGCATAGAATTCCCTGGGGAATGCACCTGAGCAACCCCTGAGGAATGCGCAACACAGAAGATTGAACCAGACTTCTGCAGTAGGTGAACAGGGCGAGCCCTGAAACCTTCAGAGCACTGAGTTGGGGAGCCAACTTCAACCGTGCTATAATAATCCTAGGACCCAGGCATAGGGAACATCCCGCAGGAAAGAGAGCTAGTCCAAGCAAAGCAGACTAGAAGAGCATACTCCAACATAGCCGGCAGAAAAGGGAGAAGAAGAGGAGGGAGCTAGGCCTAGCCCTCCAATAGAGAAAAGACCCAGAGATACCCATCTCCAATAGGGTGAAAAGCCAACCGACCAATCGCCTAAAAGGCCTGTAGGTAAGGGCGACGTAGTAGGGAGCCTGAATAGGCAGAACAGCCCTCTTGAGAGGGCATACAGTACGACTGTCTTCAGCAGAAAATCTGCGAACCACGCCCCGCTGGGCCACCCAGGGCCCCCAGCATAACGGTTCTCCCTTTCTACTGCAATCTTATGCAGAACCCAGCCTAGCAGGGTGAAAGAAGTTAAGACATATAGAATATAATGTCCTGACAGAAGCAATACTAGGCCCTCATGACCAAGGCCAGAGAGTTCTGGGACAATAACCCAAGACAGAGTCCCTGTAATAGCAACGGGGCCCCACAGGGCCACACCAGTAGGGACTCAGTGAGATACTAGAATAGAACCTCCTGCCACGTTAGGGCAGCCAGCCAAGCTAATACCAATGAAGTGCAAGGGATGTAAACCCCCACTTAGAACCGAACCGGAACCTTCTTGAAGGGTCAACCTGTTCCGAGACCTTCACAGATAAAAAGGGACAAGCCCCTGTCCACAGACTGATCGAGAGTCCCCAAAAAGGACAAGTCCTGAAGAGGAGTAGTCCAGCAAATTAGAGCCCACCAAAGGCTCAATGTATCAACCAAAAAACCGTATGAAGATGGATCCCCTAAGGGGACCCCTTTAGGAACCACGGGGGATTTCAGGAGAAATAAGACCCCCCAGTCCACCTGCAAGACTTGGTACCCATGATGACCATCTACAGGGAGAAGAGAGAAGGAAGGAATGATCCCAGACATCTTCCTTGAATTTACAACCTCAAAAGGAACCCCCGTAACGAGGAGGAGCTGACCTAGTTCCAGGGGTGCTGGAACCTTGTCCAGGATAAGTAACCAAAGGTGTCGCAGGGCCCAAGGGCTCCTGAGAATAAGGGACAGCATCTGGGCCGCCACCAACAGGCCCACCGGCTGCAAGGTAAAGGAAGTGCGACATCAAAGAGGGCAAGGCCCTTTCCATAACAAGTCCACATTTAGCAGAAGGAAGGTTCTAACGTGAACCAATCTAAATGCCACCCCGTAGGGGGATACCGAACCGGGGAACACTAAGTAAGTGATGTGCCTGAGCACCAATCCACAGGACTCCCAAAGGAGCCACAAGTCAATAGCCACACGGCCTGATGCAAAAATAGGAAGCAAAGAAGGACAATAAAGTAGAACCTAGCGCGGACGCCACACGGGCACGTCCAAGACACCACTCCCATACTCGCCTCGGTGAGTCATCTGGGAGCAGGAGAGGAATCAAAACAATACCCCAATGCGCAGAGTTGGACCTTCAACACTGGCTGGAAGTGGCCTAGGTGTCCTGAAGGCACAGGGGACTAAAAAGGGATTATAAATCCTCACATGCATCAAGAGGTCTACTGGACTAGAGTGCCTGCGGCCCAACAGGTAGATCCCATGTAGAAACTGCCTGTAAAGGTATAAATGCTAGGCCCCAGAATGCCAACCTAGGTCAGACTGCTTCATCCCGGAGGGGAAGGGTAAAGTGGATGCAATCACATGTCAAGGGCCAACCTGTAAGAGAGCCCAGACGCTACACGCCAAACTCGGCCTGCCTCAACTCCCGAAGGGAAAACAGGGACTAGAAGAACCCTGATAACCTTAGAAAAAGGACCGCCCAGCAGACTCCATTCTGCATCCGGGGGGACTACCTCCTGTAACAACCTGAAAGAAGCATGGCGCCCTGCGATAGGAGCCCAGTGCTGCGGCAGTCCACTCGCCCAACAAGGCGAGGGCGTCCCCTCACGCTTGTGCGGTTTCGGCAGATTTGGACTTCGCACAGCCGGAGGACCCAGGGCGTTGCCTGCCCCCCCTGGGGCGGGTCTCCATTCCAAAAAATTGGAAGCACACTTCTAGTTCGCGCTTGACACTAACGTAGGGAAGGGGAGGGGTGTCCCTGCCCCTGGGAGGCCGAGACGGCCTTCTGCTCGAGGGTGCCTTACTCCTTTTTTCCAAAAGGTCCAACCGGGCCCCAATAAGCGTCGTCTCTAAAGGGAAGGCCAGTAAGAGCCTTTTTAGTATCATTGTCAGCCCTCTACTGTCGCAGCCAAGCAGGCGGCGAATAGCCACCACAAGGACCGAGGTTCTAGTGCACATTTTAACAGTGTCATCCATCGCTGAGAGAATAAACTCACAAAAACATCACAATCAGACAGTGCCTTAAAGACCTCCCAAGGGAGATCCTCCGGTTGGTGGTCAAGTATCTTCCTAAGAAGGGTCCTGGCGGTCACCGCAGTGACGGCCGTGGCACAGACCGGGCGCAGAGCCGTCCCTGCACACGAAAAGGCGTGGGAAGACAGACTGTCAATGCGCCGGTCCTCAGCATCCCGAAGGGTACGATGAGTAGAGGCTGTCATGAAGGGAGGGTTAGCAACCCCAATAATAGGTGCATCCACCTCGGGAGGGGCTGACTAGCAGTCAACCACATCAGGGGGAAAAGGGTACTTCCAATCCCAGACCCCCGGAACTCCTGTACGTTCACAAGGTGATTCCCAATCCTTAGATATAAGAGCCTGGAATGATCCTGCTCCAGAAATTCCAAGCGCGTCGTCGCCGTGTGGAAACTCTCAGTCTTGGGCTTGGGAGACTCTCCCGGAGGAGAGATGGACAGTACTCCAAGGATCTTTATAAGTAATTTATCATTGTCACACCGGCCCCAGGAACCAGGGCCAGAATTATCACGGGTCCAAGGTATCTCGTCTGAGGAACCGGAACCTGAAAACAGTCCACCTTCATCCGAAGGATCAAGGACCTGCATAGCAGCAGACTCTTCAGTTTGCTTGGAAAACATAGAACCAGGAAGCGTCAGGGACCGCTTCTTTCCAGCGCCCAAACGCTCCGCCAACCAGGCATCACCTGCTCAGCCGTAGGTAGCCTGCGCGGCACCACCTGCTGGTCATCCCCGCTCAAGTGCGACTCATCAGGAGTGAGATTTAAACAAGGGGAGACAGGTGTAATGCAGCAAGATGCAGCCACTGGTAAACCTGATTGCAGGGCCAGTGCTTGTTCAGCACACGGTCCGCAGACCCATGCTCTATCAGCATGGGGTTGTCCACACGCAGTACACAGCCGGTCTTGTCCCCGTGGGACCCCGGACACATAATTCTGAGATGCCTCCATATGGTGATTATCAAAGCAATATGCCAGCAGGGATTTATGCTGTAAGTGACCCCGGATGCCCCAAGACCCGCTAGGGATGTGGGAGAATATAAAAGTGAACCCGTTTAAGATATATATCAGGCCGGGGGATGCCACCGGAAGCTTAGCTTCTGAAAGACATAATGAGAAGAATGGGTGTCAGAGTCATGCGCAGCTGGAAAACATATAAAAAGGAGTCACCCGCAAGGGCACTTACAGACCAAGGGAGGAGGGAACTGCCACCACGCGCGCGCGCAAAGATCAGCAAAATGGCGCCCAGCGAACCTCGAAGGGCGGGCTTGATGCTCAGCCGTGACGCGGAGCGCGCCAATTCAAGTCCCGCCCACTCCGGAGAGCGCGAAGCTCTGAGGTAATGGCAAAGCAAGGATACAATCACACGCTTAAGGATTTGTAGAAAAACCGTTACGACTAGTAAGGAAAAGGCGCCACAGCATCTAGACAACGCCGCAAACTGTGCATAAGACATACGGCGGTAGCCGAAAACCAATATAAAGAGCAAGCAGCGCGGCTCTGACATTTCAATGTTAATGAAGGGCAGAAATAAGGCCATAAGCGTGAAATACTGGTACACAGGGACCACCACACACATACCCCCCTTTCTTTTCCCACTAACTAGTTGGGGAATGAGGGTGGATGGCGACCCTTTACACAGGGTCCAGCACTACCCGGGGTACGGGGCAATAATGTGGGAGGGGCATCCACTAGAGGCTCACCATCAGCCTAAACCGCCTACCCTATGGTGGGGGATTGCGGTGGAGCATGGCTCCGTTAAGCACACTAGGTGCTGCCTACCTTCACCCGACCAACGCAGCCCAGGCTGGGAGGCATATTCTTCTACAAAGAGGACGGGTGGAAATAGTCCCGCAGGGCCTCGGGCTGTAAAGCCTCGCTCGCCTGCGAGAGCGTGATACTTCATGTCTTCGCAGTTCCAGCACTGCAGAGAATTCTGGGGATTTGTGGGAGGTCCCTCGGTATATGTAGGGCCGGGAGGAGCTTGTTTTCTTCATGATACTGCAGTGCACGGTGCTGAAGGCGGAGGTATACCCACATGTAAGGACTATGTCTGAAGCAGGACGTGCTGTCTGCTTAGAATAGAACCAGCACTCCATGTAGATTCAAGTGATCAAGCTTACATTCAATACAAGATTGTGAATTAGTCATTTGTCGATGTTTCGGGGTGCGTGCGCCCCCTTCCTCAGCACAATATACTAACAGCAAGAATAAACAGGCTGGCTCCTTTAAATAAAGAAGAAAATTACAGAAATTCACTGATGATGTCACTGGCGCTGTGAAGCCACACAACCAATAAACAAAATATAACATTACAAACTATATATCAGCAGGAGCGGGCCCCCCTCCGCATAGGAATGCCCCTCCTAAGAAAATGTGGGGCACTGCCGCAGCCATCGCGTGGCCAGTTGCATAGCAAGGAAGTGGCGTCACCTGGCCAGGCAAATGTTTTTACAGGTTGCCCTTAATTATACCTGGTTCCTGAGCTTCGGGGGGTTTTACCCCCTCTCTCCCCCCAGTTTTCCCTTCCTCCCTTCACTCATTTGGGCGTCTTCCCCTCTATTTCTGTGCCCACCTCTGGGGCCCTCTTTTTATCCATGCTGCTCCCCACCTTGGGGGCTCTGTCCTGTTCCCCCTCTTTGTCCACGCCCCCTGCTTCTCCGTTTTTGGCTCATCTGCCCTTCTACCTCGGCCCATCTCTGGGGCCCCATCTAATTTTCTGCTCCTCCCCTCTTTGGGGCTTTGTCTCCTTTGCCCCCCCCCCTTTCCTGTGCTCCTGTTTGCCCCCTCCCCCAGCACTCTTTTCCTTCCCTTGCCTCCCCCGATCCAGTCGTGATATTGGTTATGCATTACCGCATTATTATACGCCATTACAAGGACAGCTCCCTTTCACTGCTGCCATGGCGGCGTTCAGCATGCGAATCATCTGTTGCCGGGCAGATTTTCCCAGCCGAGTGATGCCACTTTCGCCTCCTATGGAGATTTCAAGGGCTCGGTTGCTATGCAACTGGCCACGCGATGGCTGCGGCAGTGCCCCACTGCCCCACATTTTCTTAGGAGGGGCATTCCTATGCAGGGGTCCCGCTCCTGCTGATATATACAGTTTGTAATGTTATATTTCATTTGATTATTGGTTGTGTGGCTTTACAGCACCAGTGACGTCATCAGTGACGTCAGGCGCGAATTTCTGCATTTTTCTTCTTTATTTAAAGGAGTCAGCCTGTTTATTCTTGCTGTTAGTATATTAGCCTGAGGAAGGGGCCGCAAGCACCCCCGAAACGTCAGCTAATTCACAATCTCGTATTGAATATAAGCTGGATCATTTGTATCTACTTGGGAGTGCTGGTTCTTCTTTTTTGTCCCTCCGTGGTGAGACACGACTCTTCACCACAAATGGGCCCACTGAGACCATGCCGCCCAAGGGCCCACATAAACCTGGAGCCGGCCCTGCAGCTCTGCATCAACAAATTATTCATTTGCCTATTCAAAGTGTTTCTATTGTAACTGTTACTGCTATCCATCCCTCAATGAGGGCACGTGGCTTCTTTTAACAATTGTCCCTCTTTCCCAGACTGAAAAGTTGGAAGACATGCTGTTACTAACCTAGCTCTCTATTCTATAAGGGGTTCCTAATCCCTCTTTCCTGCCTATTTGTCCCTTATTTTACTCAAATGTTAGACCCCCCCCAAATATTGGGTTCGGTAGCCATAAAACCCTTACACCAGTTCACAAGGCAGGAGCGGCTGGCAATTCACCTGCCATAGCCCTCTGCCACATTATCTAGGTATGTGCAAGCATACAATGGTCATCAATGCCCCCTTAAAAATCCTAAATCCAACTGCATCCTCAAAGCCCGGGGGTTGTGCAAAAGAGTCCGCAGCCTTCAGTGCTGCTTTCCCTGATGCACCCTGATCTTCCAACCTTTTACCAGCTGGTTTTGCTGGATAGGGTTTTTTTTTTCATTTTTAAAGCAGATGGAAATCTATGCGGCTGGGCCCTGGAATCTAAAATATTCCAGGGCCAACCACTTGCCTAGCAGGATGCCCAGCTGTGTGAAAACAAGGGACTACTAGTTGGGGGAAACCTACCTGTAAGGATACTCATCAGCGACAGGAGGCACCAGCGGCACATGTGTGCAATCAATCGCACCCATGATGTTGGGCATATTGACCAGCTCATAAATTCCCAATTTAACGGCATTCCAGGCTGCCATGGTGTCAGGGAAACAAACGTATTTGTCCACCAAGGTAGCAATGCCATCGAGAAATTTATTAAGGGTGCGGCTGAGCATAGGCTGGGACATGGCCACAGAGAGGGCATCCAGCGTCTGAAATGAGCTGTTTGCAAGAAATTGAAGGCAGCCAACCAATTTGGTCATACCCACAATTGTCCCTTGCTTGTGGTGGGAGCCAACCATGGCCACAGCTCACAATACAGTTTCTCGAAGCAACCACAGTTAAGTTGAGTCAGCTCGAATAGCTCAACGTCATGCATGCAATCAACATGCACATGCGGCCGATGCAATCTAAAGTCCGACATACACATGCAAAGCAAGCCGTGACATTGCAGACACTCATACTCAGCAAGGTAATCCTCGGGAGGGCTCCATAACGCTTTCCCTGCACACCTTGACAACACACTATCGCCAGGAAATGGAACCCCTAAGTGGAGCGTGAAAGAACCCGTTCTATTGGCCTCTCTATTATACGCATCAACGCGAAAAGAATTTGAAGCAAATACACAAGAGATACGCAAATGAAAATCCTTAAACACACATACCCAAACACCAAAACAAACAAAAAAACAAACCAGAAGCTTGAAAATGGACAGAAAAATACCCATTTTGTGAACAGCAATTTTCAAGTCATGCCACAGATTCTCAATGCGATTCAGGTCTGGAATTTTATTTGGCCATTCCAACTCATTAATATGCTTTGATTTAAACCATGCCAATGTAGCTTTCGTTGAATGTTTAGGGTCATTGTCCTGCTGGAAGGTGAACCTATGTGCCAGTCTTTTGCAGCCTCTTAATAGGTTTTCCTCCAGGATTTCTCTGTATTTTCCCATCAATTCTGACCAGCTTCCATAGCATGATACTGCCATCACCATGTTTTACAGTAGGGATGGTGTGTTCAGGGTGATGTGCAGTGTTAGCTTTCCTCCACACATATGGCATTTAGGCCAAAAAGTTAAATTTTGGTCTAATCTGACCAGAACACTTTCTTCCAAATGCTTGCTGTGTCCCCTACATAGCTTGAGGCAAACTGCAAACGTCCCTTTTTATGGCTTGCTTCTTCTTGCCACTCTCCCAAAGATGCTAGATTTGTGGAATACTTATAGTTGTCCCAAAGACAGATTCTTCCACCAGAGCTGCGGATCTCTGCTGCTCCTCCAGAGTGACTGTGAGCCTCTTGACTGCTTCTCTAATTACTTCCTTCCTTACCTTTTGAGTTAAAGTTACTTAAAACCTATCCCTGCAATACATTTCACCACAACTTTATCCCTGAGTTGTCTGTTGTGTTCCTTGAAATTCATGAAGCAATTTGTTCACTTTTGTTCTCTAACAAACCTCTGAGGCCTTGAGGCTCTGTTCACACCTCTGCACTTTCTCTGCATTGTTGCGCTGCGTTGCATCACAGTTACAAAGCAGAGGTAACATTATACATTATTCTAGATGGAATAGTTCACGTCTGTGCTACTTATTCAACGCATTAAAAAAGCATTGCAGACACCTTTTTTGGCACAATGTTGTAACAGTGCTGGTCAGTAAAAGTCAGTGCAAACGTAACACATATAATGCAGTGTACCTGATTTGCGTTAGCATTGCCATATATTTTACCACTTACCTATTATGCAAAAAAGTTTTTTTGTTTTTTTTAAAGTGTTTGTTTTGATACTTTGCCCCTCTAGAATGTTTACAAAACGCTTGCTCTTAACGCAACGGAGAGGTGTGGACAGAGCTTCAGACGTGGGTGACTTCTGAAAGTAATCACTGGATTTTATTTAGGGGTATCAGAGTACAGGGGGCTGATTTTAGATTTAGATTTCTTTTTGGAAAGGAATGAATCTTTTTTATTAAAAACATATTGCTCTGGCTGCCTTTAAAATCTTGCATTTATTGTAAAGATTACAATTTCATGTCATCAATGTGCCCACACAGATCAGACTGAAATCCCCGTAGTCATTTTCGTAACACTTTTTACTTACTACGGAAGAAGGTGGCGCTGTATAAATAACCAATAAAAATTCTTTTTGTTGCTCTATAACCTAAAATCTAAAAAAATACATTTTGAACTTATTATAAGAGATTATTGCGGCCCCTGCTCTTGCCTAGGGGGCACTCAGAATGGTGATGCCCGCCTGCAAACCTATGAACTAGTACCCCTGGACTTATCAGCACTCTTCTTCTGGGCTCTGGACCCACATAACCCTTAGCAATTGACAACCAGCAGTCATGTGGTTCCAGGACCGGCCATTGATAAAATCAGTTCCAGAAGAGGCAAGTTTTCCAAGTCCTGGTTTGGGGGTTATGCTCAGGGGTGCATCACGAAACTAGATGTCCCCTGCCCCAGACATGAGAAGCAGTCCCACACCAGCCTGCAGCTTTAAGTTTGTGGCTGCAAAGTTTAGAAATGTGAAAAAGTTCAAGGCACTGCTTATGCTGCATGCAGTAGATGTAATTTGTGCATCAAATGCATGCGCACAGGTGTAGGAGTCTAACAGAAAATGGTCTGCCCAAAAGCAAAAATAAATATGATATGAGCTAATCAAAGCAAGTAACAAAAATACAATCCAAAATCATTGTATCAAAACACAAGCTACCAAAAAAGCAAGAACTGATTCCAAAGGGCGCCACCTTGTTGGACACAGGCAATGGTGTGTCCCACGTAGTTTGATGCATGAAGAGTGAAACTCCAACTATCCCTCGGTGCTAAATAAAAAAATAGGTGGTCATGCAGAAGTAAAATCTGGGGGCAGACTGCATAACAGGGGCTAGATCCCAGATGGCTATATGAGCTGACAGAGTGCTTATTAGTGAAAGACGTTCTGCCATTAAAAAGAAAATTGGTTCTAAACTGAATGATAGGCAGGCAGATTAACTGGCATTAACTGATGATTGGAATTGATAGATTAACTGATTGCATTGTGGAATGCCTCCAAAATGTGTCCCGGCTCTACAAGTACCAGCACATAGATCCGTGAGGATTCTCCAGTGCTTTGGATTGAAGTCAGTTTATTAAATTAAACATCAAGACCGTGAAGCTGTTATGGGGCTCCAGGTTATGATTGGGGCAACCACCAGTCCAGGGAATGGGTTTGAACGCCATACATTGCGAAATGTCATAAACGTAATTTCTTGTTTCATGATGGCTTTTTTTTGTGTGACTAAAATCTAAACCCCCTCTGAGCCCAATTAAAGGAAAATTACTTAAGCCCTCTTTCACACCTGGCCGGTAGTGCATGCGCTTCTGCCTTCGCGCTACCACAAAAAGATCCATCAATGGCACCTCTATGGCCCCTTTCACCCCGGTGCGGCAAAGAGGGAAAAAATATAGCCAAAAAAATTCCTGCATGCTGCGTCCTGTCCACAAATGCATCCCTTGGAACATGGATATTATAACACACAAGTGCAAACGCAAATAAAATCCTGGAAAAAAACTGCAAACGCAAAACGGAATTCCTGCTGCAAAATGCAAACATGACCAGACAGGTATGAATGTAGCCTAAAGGGCTTACCCACAGCTCAGGAGTACCCTCAGACACAAGACATCCACTTACTTTCCACCTGCCCCCTCCACATCTCTCACCCTCAGCACTGGCGCAGCAGGTGGACTTGGCCTCAGTATGACATGCTCCCATTGAGATCAATAGGTGCCTCAGAGGATGTTCTACATTAAATAAGCAGGCCACTGGTTTTAACCAATATGGGAAAGAAAAGGGATATTTCTGTTGCTATGTCAAGTGCAATGTCTTGGACAAGGTATGAAAACATTAGATATTTCACAAAAACATATGCGTGATCATCATACTGTGAAGAGATTTGTGGCTGATTTAGAGCATAGAAGGGTTTGTGCAGATAAAAGCATAGTGAGAAAGGTTCCTGACATAAAGTCATCTTATTAATGGGCCAGTCCAGCAAGGTGGCTTGTTTTTAAACTGAGTATCCAAATGAGTAAAATGACAGGGGAAAATGTTACAGTATGGGCCATGATGTGCCATTTACCAAGCACTAGGGCCCAGTCACATTTGGTTAAGCCATTAGACGGAGGACATGGTTTTAAGGAGGGATTCTCCCTCTAAATGAGATATAGTTGGGAGTAATGCTTCCTGTCTGTGCTGATCAAACTGGAAGTTCATTTCTCAGAAAACCATGGGTGAACCTTTACTGGGTGGGTATCACAAGCAAAGGAAATGGATGGATTTTCTATATAAATCATGGCAATGTAGGGATGTGGACCTAAAGTAACACGCCAGCTAGACAGTTACCATAGATAGAGTTAATAAGAGCTTGAAACCTTTTTCTAGAAATAGATGTAGTATCCTTTTTAGAACACAAGATGGCAACAGCAATACACAGGCAATAGACTTACATTACAAAAATTCTAGACCAGTGTTTCTTAACCTGCAGTATGCGTACCACAGGGGGTACTTGACCATGTTCAAGGGTGCACCAGCAAGGAGGATATACCAGGTTTGGTATATTATTTTAACAGTAAAAGATTATTCTTTCTTGCTTCAAAAAGTTCTACAAGGCCAATGACCTACTTATTCTGCCCACATTAGTTATTGATCTACTCCTTGTGGATACTTGGTTGTAACTGCTTGTCGCCAGGGGTTACTTGGCATAAAAAGGTTGAGAATCACTGTTCTAAACAGTCGGTGTTAGACTCTGGAAGCAGGTAGAAAGAGTTATTAGCTAGAGCCAGGAAGAGAGATAGAAGTAGTGTAACAACAGCACAGATGTTGGTTGATGGAATTTGAAGAGAACTAACCAGCACATGTTGGCAAGTCTGTTCTGGGAGCCAGCTACAGATTACAGCCGACCCTCTGTATTTGCAGGGGTTAGGGGAATTGCATAGGTTCAGGTCCTGGGCGCTGCCATCTTGAGGGAAATGTACAGATCGGCATTTCCTGCACTGTGCGTGGCTCCACCTGTAACAGGCGTGGCTCTGCCTTCCTGCCTATTCACTTTAATGGGTGGATGGGAGTGCAGGCAATACCGCTATGTGAGGATGCAGCCCAGTCCGGGGGGGAAGAATTGTGCTTGATGTGGGGGAGGTAAACTTCCCTCCAAGGCATTTGTGAGTAACCGAAACCGCGAATATCAGACAAATGTGGAGGGTGGGCTGTATATAAGGGGGAGAGACCCCTTAGATGGGGTTCTACACCACTTTGGTTTGTTGTGGAGCAGAGATAGAAGCACCTCTCAGGAAGATATTGGTCCAGCAAGTGAGCAGTGGCTATCTGTAGGAATCCAGTGGAGTCCTGCTTGTCCAAGTATAGGGAGTGCGTCCATCTGGCAAGACATGGCTGTGTAGGGATATAAATCAGCTGCATGTCATGTTTTGTAATGCTACTGTGCCCCTGTGTCAAGACATTTAATAAAAAGGAACTCTGCTTTCACCTACTTGAAGTCAAGCGTATATATCTGTACCAGCACAGTGAGTTCCAATGCCCTTTGTGATACCAGCATCCCACCCACACAGACACAGTTATAGAACCCCTAGGCTCAAGATGAACCTGCTGCCTGGCCATACACCTGGTATGTGAGGGTAACAGCTGTGCCGTTGCTTCTGGCTGGGGAGGAGGGCATTACGATTGGTGATAATCCCCAAGCTTAGACCCTCAACACAAGCCCCAACTCCCAGCTACATCATCTTGATCCCATCGACAGGCGGTTGATTGTAGAACTGATGCCTTTACTGGAACATAATTGCCTTCTCTCCATGGACAGGCACATTTTGATGTGCTATTATGTATAGGGAACGGGCCGCTGGCCATCATGTGGGGCTGGTTCCTGTGAGAGGAGCATGAACAAAGGGGACTATGCTTGCAGGGGGGCTATGTGTAGGTTCTTCACCAAACGGTACGCCTCCCCCCAATCATGAGCAGTGGTGTGTTTCTGTCTTATTGATCCTTGGTGTGGGATAACTTTGAATTTACCACTTGTCTCTGATGGCCAAAAAAGAAGTGGAGTAAAAAGAATAAAAGTTTCCCTAATCCTACCATGCGCTCTCAAACACAAGCGGAACATTATTGCTGCAACATTATTTCTTTGTACAACCACTAGATGTCAGACTAACAATATCTTATTTAATAAGTCTTTGTTGAACTACTCCATTGTATGCAGAAAAGAAGAGCTCCAGGCAAAACAACAAATCAAAACAAATGTTCAAAGTGGGAAGCAATTAACCTGCATTCGTTTTCTCATTTATTACGTGTGGGCTTTTGGAATAGAAAGAAATGTGCCATAAACATTTGGACCTTTAGCAGGAAATAAAGCTGTCTGGTGTACACTTTAGTTTTTAATCTAAAGTTTGATGGTGTCTAACTTTTAATTGTGCCAAATTGAATTTACAGTTTTTCCCTTATAATTCTAGCAGTGATCTAATTATTCCAAGTATGCAGCACACCCTGCTCCAGTAATAATTCATTATGTCTGGGATATAGTCCACAAGAGGGTGCTTTACTGCAGAGATGGCAAAAAAGAGGTCCCTCCCGGTCCTTATATACCCGAGACCTCCCACTAAATTCCCCAGTTCATTCTCTGCAGTAGGACTGTGAAGGTCAAGATGATGGCTTCTCTCCTCGCAGGTAAGCCGGGCTGCACAGCCCCTGGCCCTGTATCCTATTCCCACCCGTTCCACTATTTGCTTGCCTCCCAGCTTCGGCTGCATGGTCGGGTGACGGTAGGCGGCACCTATTAGAGGTGTTGTTAATGGAGTTCTGCTCCGCCGCAAATCCCCCACCAAAGGGTAGGCGGCACAGGTCGGTGAGCCTGATGTGGGATGCCCCGTCCACTTTATGCCCTCATCAAATGTCCCAAATGTGACTATGGGCTTATTACCCCCCTTCTCCAGTGTGCCCGGTTAGTCGGGGGGGGTGTGTCCGTGTTTTGTGTATGGTTTTACTGTGCTTGGACTGTGACATACTGAGTGCTGGCACCTAGGCTCAGCGCTCCCTTCCTCCTCTTCTCTCAGTTTTGCAGTGTGTGTGTCATTGTGGATTTGAAAGGCCCGCGCGCGCTCTGCGGCGGCGGCGGGCCAGTGACGTCACGGATGCCGGCGTCCTGTTGATTGGAGGCTGGGCTGCCTCTGCTTGTCCCCGCGTTCCCGGAGGGGGCGGGGCCTAGCGCCTCCTGCGTTGTTTAGCGCCATCTTGCATGGACATCCTGCCTGTCTGCATGCTCCACAGCATCCGTGAGTGCCCTAAGCGTGCTTTTTACTATTTTACTGTATGTTACTTGTGAATTGATGGTATTCACTGTTATGCCAGACTGACTGTGTGAATTGATTGTGTCTTTCAGGAGGGACGACCTAATTAGAGGTTTCTCCCGGTCCTGTCCCCTATATAGACAATTAATTTTGGGGTCTTAATTTGTAAATCCTCCCACTAGCGGACATTAAGGGGCATCCCAGGTAGCTGCACAGTGTAATTCCCATTAGTCATTGTGATTTATAATTCACCATATGGAGGCTTCCCAGGATACTGGGCTCGGGGTCCCCTCGGGACAAGCCCGGATGTGTGTGGTGTGTGGGGCATCCTATGTGGGTGAGGATGTGCAGGTGCTTGTGCGGCAATCTGGGCTACATGTGTCTGGGTCGGCACCCTCGGTATCGTCTCTCACGCCCCCTAGCTTGATTATGTCCCCTAATGTGATTAATACTAGCGGGGAGTCTCAACCCGATGTTTCCACCAGACTGGCCAACATTGAGAGACTGCTTGCTAGCTCTGTAGCCCGTAAGGCTCCAGCTAAAAGACGGCATGTGGCGCCCACTGCGCCGGCCCTTACCATGGAACAAGATGGTTCCCTTGATTTGTCTGACTATACCCCTCTCGAGGAAGGGGAATTATTTTCAGATTCAGATCTGTCTGACGATCAGCATTGCCTTGGTGCTGATGCCGGCTCAGAGCATTGGGATGCTGATGACACCCATAGACTTTTGATTCAAATTTTTGAGGTACTTTCCATTTCCCCTCCTGCGGCGGCACCTAAGCAGCAGGGGGAATTGTTTGGTACCGCAAAACCACGTTTGGAATTCCCAGAACAGACGCATTTTTAAAATCTGATTCTCAGGGAATAGGAGCGGCCTAGCCGGCTCCCCGGTATCCTAAGGGGTGGGATAGGAGGTATCCTTTCCCCTCGGATGTGGTAAAATATTGGTCAACTCCACCCGAAGTGGATGCCCCTGTGTTGGGGTTGTCTAACACTTCTGTGATGCATTCCCCTGATTCCACTACCTTGAAGGATAGTGAGGACCGGCGTATTGACCAGCTGGCTTCCCACACCTTTGCCTGTGTGGGTTCGGCCTTGCGCCCGGTTTGTGCTTCTGCTATTACGGCCGTGGCGATTAGGACCTTGCTCAGGGGCCTTCTGGACGGCTCCCATGAGGATCCTTCTGGTGCTGAGATTAAGAGCCAATTTAGAGCCTTGTCACAATGTGAGATGTTCATCACCTATGTTCTTTCTGCCTTAGATGACACCATTCGGATGTGTAGCAGGAACTTGTGTAATCGGCCTTGGTTGTATCTATCCGCCGCTCGGTCTGGCTGCACCAGTGGGCAGAGGACAACGCCGCTAAGAAGGCGCTCACGGGGCTCCCCTTTAAGGGGTTGCGCCTGTTCGGTGATCGTTTGGACCTTTTTGCTAAGGGAGGTAAGTTACCCCAACGCAAAAAGCAGCCACGACCCTTTCGGGGCTCCGGGTCCTTCACTCCCTCCTTTCGTGGGCCTAGGTCAGACAGGGGGGTATCCTTTGCGGGACAAAGGGGAGATTTCTGGGGCAAGGGCAGAGGCCGTGCCCGGCCTGGATCCTCCTGGGGTGCCAAACCCAAGTCAACTGCCAAGCCCGCTCAGCAATGAGGGGGCACCCTCACCCTTGCGGGTGGGGGGTGGCTGCAGCTTTTCGCTCAGGTCTGGGCTCAGCAAGTCTCAGACAATTGGATTCTGGAGGTCGTCTCCTCCGGATACAAGCTGGAGTTTGCGGACTTGCCTCCGCACAGATTCTTCGGGTCTCGGGTTCCTATGGATCCTTCCCAGGGCATCAGCGGTTCCTCAGGTTCGCAGTAGAGGAACAACACTACCAATTTGTGGCACTTCCCTTCAGTCTCACCTCTGCCCCCAGAGTGTTCACCAAGGTGTTGGCGGGCGTGATGGCCCTTCTCAGAGCCCGGAGTATTCGCATTCTTCCTTATCTGGACGACCTTCTCATTACATCCCATTCACTCCAACAGGCAGAATTGGACACCCGGACGGTGGTGGCGACCCCTGGAAATGTTCGGTTGGGTGATCAATTATCCCAAATCCTCACTCTCCCCGTCCCGGGTGACCCCCTTTCTGGGTATGACTCAAGATACCATTCAGGCCAGGATTTTCCTCCCTCAGCAGAAGGTGGACTCTCTTCAAGCTCTGATTAATTTCTTGCTGTCCAGCACACATCCATCCATCCGGCAAGGGATGCAGCTGGTGGGACAGATGGTGGCCTGCTTGAGGCAGTTCCTTCTGCTCAATTTCACATGAGACCCCTTCAGCTCCATCGTCTGTCGGTCTGGGACAAGAGTCCCCAGTCTCTGGATCAGGCCTTTGTTCTATCTCCTCTGGTCCGGCGGTCCCTCCTGTGGTGGCTGGACTCGAGGAATCTTTTGGGGGGCAGATCATTTCTGACACCGTGTTGGGAGACGGTCACTACGGATGCCAGCCTGTCTGGTTGGGGGGGGGGGCTACTGGAGAGCCCTCCAGGCCCACGCCCCCATCAATGTTCTGGAGCTGAGGCCGGTTCGGTTGGTGCTGGCGCAGCTGACGTCTCACCTCCAGGGCCTGCCGGTTCAGGTTCGCTCCGACAACCGGACTGCTGTCGCTTACATCAATCATCAGGGAGGGACTCCGGGAGGTGTCGTTGATACTGTCCTGGGCCGAAGACAATGTCCCGTGCATCTCTGCGGTTTACATTCCGGGAGCGGAGAATCTGGAAGCGGACTCTTTGAGCAGGGGGGCCTCTCCCCGGGGAGAATGGTCCCTCAACAGTGAGGTCTTCCTATCCCTTTGTCACAGGTGGGGGATGCCGGACGTGGATCTGTTTGCTTCTCGCCACAATTACAAGCTTCCAGCATTTGTCTCACTGTCCCAGGATCCTCTGGCTCTGGTGGTGGATGCCATGTCTCTGTCGCTGGCAGGGGTTCGGTCTCCTGTACATCTTCCCTCCGTTTCCCCTTCTGGGCAAGGTTCTGCGCAAGCTGATTCAGGAAAGAGTGCCAGCTGTTCTGGTGGCCCCCAGGTGGCCAAGACAGGTGTGGTTCGCAGACGCCGTGCAGCTGGCGGTCGATCAGTATCCTCTGCCCCCGGTTCTGGATCTTCTCACTCAAGGACGGCTCTGTTACCCCAATTTACAAACGCTGGCTTTGACGGCCTGGCTGCTGAAACCTCCATCCTAAGGGAAAGAGGTCTGTCTGATTCGGTTGTTCAGACTCTGGTCAGGGCTAGGAAGAAATCCTCTTCTACCATCTATTACAGGACCTGGCGGACCTACATTGACTGGTGTGAGGCTAGGGCTTTTCCCTGTTGGGTGTTCTCCATCCCTCGGATACTGGAGTTCCTTCAACATGGCCTGGATTTGGGTTTTCAGCTTAGCACTCTGAAGGGGCATGTTTCCGCTTTGGCTGTTTTCTTCCAGAGGTCTTTTGCTCTTCATCCTTTGGTCAAGACCTTCTTCCAGGGGGTCACTCATGTGCGCCCTCCCTGCAAACCCATGTTACCGGTTTGGGATTTGAATTTGGTATTGTCTGCCCTTCAGGGTCCTCCATTTGAGCCTATGCATGAGGCTGCACTGTCTATTCTCACCTTGAAAGTTGCCTTCTTGGTGTCTATCACTTCTGTCCGGTGTGTTTCTGAGTTGGCGGCTCTGTCTATTCAGGCCCCCTACTTTGAGAGACACCAGGACAAGGTGGTTTTCCACTTTAAACCAGACTTCTTGCCTAAGGTTGTCTCTGCCTTTCACCTCAATCAAGACATTGTGCTTCCTTCCTTGTGCCCTAATCCTGGTAATGACAAGAAGAGGGCCTTGCATTCTCTGGACATTGTCAGGAACTTGAAATACTACCTGGTGGCTACAGCGCCTTTCAGGAAGACGGACGCCTTGTTTGTGGTACCCTCGGGTCCCAAGAAGGGTTTGGCGCCTGTCAAGTCTACTATTAGTAAATGGATTAGTCAGGCCATTATTAGGGCCTATTCTGCTAAAGTAAGGGATCCTCCTTTTCGAGTCAATGCTCATTCTACCCGTGCTGTTGGGGCTTCCTGGGCCTTTCAGCACCAGGCTTCTGTTGAACAAGTTTGTAAGGCTGCTACTTGGTCTTCTGTTCATACCTTTTCCAAGTTTTACAAGGTTGATGTTCGGGCCTCAGCGGATGCTGTTTTTGGCCGCAAGGTTCTGCAGGCGGCAGTGGTTTGAGCTGCACATTGTTGCCTTTTTGGGGATCCCCACCCATTTATGGACACTGCTATTGGATGTCCCAGACGTAATGAATCATTACTGGAGCAGGGCGTGCTGCATACTTGGAATAATACCATTCTGTGAATACTCAGCTTGTAGAATGGGTATTATAAGTATGCAGCACACCCTGCTCCATCCCACCCTGATTTTTTGTTCTTGGATCCTCTATATGGTGAATGTTTCCTGGTTAATATTGTTAATCTTGTTATTGGCTTCTCCTGGTTCCCTTACTGCTTTTTTATACTGGGGAATTTAGTGGGAGGTCCCGGGTATATAAGGACCGGGAGGGGCCTCCTTTTTGCCATCTCTGCAGTAAAGCGCCCTCTTGTGGACTATATCCCAGACGTAATGAATCATTACTGGAGCAGGGCGTGCTGCATACTTATAATACCCATTCTACAAGGTGAGTATTCACAGAATGGTATTATTTGCTTGCTTCATATCGATGTAATAAACATATTTTTATACCATATATGTTAATATTCCAAATTAATGCCACACAAAAAGAAATGTCTGCAGTCAGCAGGATCCCCAAATATTTATATATTCAGGCCCCCAAAAAAGTGTGCACCACTGAAAAACTATATAAATGCAACAGAGTTTATGGATTTCAAAGAAACATATCTAAAAAGATAAGGGAGGGGTCAGCCAAGGAAATGAGAGTGAGACAAATCATATAAGAATGAATAGAGTATAATGCAATGTGTATAAGCATTAGGGCACTGGATGGAAGCACCATAAGATTCCCAGGCCGATCGATTCCCTCCCCCCCTGGGCACCCTGATCGGGTGTAAAGGCAGAATCATCAAAACCTGAAAAAAAGAGGTGGCAGCCACCCACTTAGCTGCCTGCCCACTTACCCACCTCCCTACCTGCACTACCTCCAACCCCACAACATGCCCTATCTGCCTAACCACCCACTTTTCTACCTACACACCTAATAACCAAACTAAATACCTGCCTACTTACCCATCAACCTACCAACCTATGTATCTACATTCCTACCCACCCACCTGCCTACCTATTCCTATTTAAATTACCACATACTCATCTACCTGGCTACCCTCTATCTGTCTATCTGAATACCTCTCCTGAGGATTGCCTGAGATAGCTGGGGAACGGCACTGCACCCCAGATATTTATTTTGTAACCCCCATCCAGCCTCAGCAACAAGAGAAAATACTGCAAATTGTACTGCATTGGGGGCCTCCACCAGATTTTCTGCCCAGGGGCCTCCACCAGATTTTCTGCCCAGGGGCCTCCACCACACTTAATCCTGCCCTGTCCATATTATATCCTGTTTTATCGTTAATTACACCCTTATGTTTTTCAGTACATATACTTCCTTCATACAGGAGGTGAGTTTTGTCCCCTGTAATCATTGTTAAATAAAATGTGAGTTTTACCTTGACTTACAGTGCTATGCAAAATATTAAGACTACTAAAAGCTTCCATTTCCAGCATGCAAGCTATTTCTCATTAAACCAAGCGTGCAGCACAAACAGCACAACAAAGGATCCCTGGACAGAGACTCGCAAACACCAGCAGCCACAGTTATACATTAGCGCACATTTTCTATTCATATATTCTTTGTGGTGATTGTTATCTGTATCGACGAGGAGCTTGAATGCTTAAAATTATTATATACAATTTTCCACAAAATCTTTTAAAGCCTTGAGCATTCTGAGTTGCTTATACATTATACAGTCTATAAATAGTGATTAAATGCCTTGGAGTTTCAGTATGTTTTTCTAATGGACCTTGATTTATTGCCAGGGGTGGACTGGGGTTAAAAAATGGCCCGGGACTTTTCTGGTCACACCGCAGAATCCCCCCTCAACAGGCTGAGTGGCTGAATCCCACCATAACATGCTGAGTGGCAGAATCCCCCCCCCCCCATAACATGTTAAGTGGCAAAATCCCCCCCATAACATGCTGAGTAGCAGAATCCCCCCCATAACATGCTGAGTGGCAGAATCCCCCCATAACATGCTGAGTGGCAGAATCCCCCCATAACATGCTGAGTGGGAGAATCCCCCCCATAACATGCTGAGTAGCAGAATCCCCCCATAACATGCTGAGTGGCAGATCCCCCCCCCCCATAACATGCTGAGTGGCAGAATCCCCCCATAACATGCTGAGTGGCAGAATCCCCCCCCCCCCCCCGTAACATGCTGAGTTGCAGAATCCCTCCATAACATGCTGAGTGGCAGAATCCCCTCTATAACATGTTAAGTGGCAGAACCTTCTCCCCATAACATGCTAAGTGGCAGAATCCCTCCATAACATGCTGAGTGGCAGAATTCCCCCCATAACATGCTGAGTGGCAGACTCCCCCACCCATAACATGCTGAGTGGCAGAATCTTCCCCCCCATAACATGCTGAGTGATAGAATCCCCCCATAACATGCTGAGTGATAGAATCCCCCCATAACATGCTGAGTGGCAGAATCCCCCCCCCCCCCATAACATGTTAAGTGGCAGAACCTTCTCCCCCCATAACATGCTGAGTGACAGACTCCCCCACCCATAACATGCTAAGTGGCAGAATCTTCCCCCCATAACATGCTGAGTGGCAGAATCCCCCCCATAACATGCTGAGTGACAGTATCCCCCCCATAACATGTTAAGTGGCAGAACCTTCTCCCACATAACATGCTGAGGGGCAGAATCCCCCCCTAAACAAGCTGAGTGGCAGACTCCCCCACCCATAACATGCTAAGTGGCAGAACCTTCTCCCCCACAACATGCTGAGTGGCAGAATCCCTCCATAACATACTGAGTGGCAGAATCCCTCCCATAACATGCTGAGTGGCAGAATCCCCCCATAACATGCTGAGGGGCAAAATCCTCCCCATAACATGCTGAGTGACAGAATCCCCCCCCCCCCATAACATGTTAAGTGGCCGACTCCCCCCCATAACATGCTGAGTGGCAGAATCCCCCCCCCCCATAACATGCTGAGTGGCAGAATCTTCCCCCCCATAACATGTTAAGTGGCAGAACCTTCTCCCCCCGTAACATGCTGAGTGGCAGACTCCCCCACCCATAACATGCTAAGTTGCAGAATCTTCCCCCCATAACATGCTGAGTGCCAGAACCCACCCCCCATAACATGTTAAGTGGCAGAACCTTCTCCCCCATAACATGCTAAGTGGCAGAATCCCCCCATGACAACTTAAGTGGCCGAACCTTCTCCCCATAACATGTTGAGTGTCAGAATCCCCCCATAACATGCTGAGGGGCAAAATCCTCCCCATAACATTCTGAGTGGCAGAATCCTCCCCCATAACATGCTGAGGGGCAAAATCCTCCCCATAACATGCTGAGTGACAGAATCCCTCCATAACATGCTGAGTGGCAGAATCGCCCCATGACAACTTAAGTGGCCGAACCTTCTCCACCTAACATGCTGAGGGGCAAAATCCTCCCCATAACATGCTGAGTGACAGAATCCCCCCCCCCCCCATAACATGCTAAGTGGCCGACTCCCCCCCATAACATGCTGAGTGGCAGAATCTTCCCCCCCATAACATGCTGAGTGGTAGAATCCCCCCATAACATGCTGAGCGGCAGAATTCCCCCATAACATGCTGAGTGGCAGAATCCCCCCCATAACATGTTAAGTGGCAGAACCTTCTCCCCCCATAACATGCTGAGTGGCAGAATCTCCGCCCCATAACATGCTGAGTGGCATAATCCCCCCATAACATGCTGAGGAGCAAAATCCTCTCCATAACATGCTGAGTGACAGAATCCCCCCCCATAACATGTTAAGTGGCCGACTCCCCCCCATAACATGTTAAGTGGCCGACTCCCCCCCATAACATGCTGAGTGGCAGAATCCTCCCCCCCCCATAACATGCTGAGTGGCAGAATCCTCCCCCCCCATAACATGCTGAGTGGCAGAATCTTCCCCCCCATAACATGCTGAGTGGTAGAATTCCCCCATAACATGCTGAGTGGCAGAATCCCCCCCATAACATGTTAAGTGGCAGAATCTCCGCCCCATAACATGCTGAGTGGCAGAATCTCCGCCCCATAACATGCTGAGTGGCAGACTCCCCCACCCATAACATGCTAAGTTGCAGAATCTTCCCCCCATAACATGCTGAGTGCCAGAACCCCCCCCCCCCCATAACATGTTAAGTGGCAGAACCTTCTCCCCCATAACATGCTGAGTGGCAGAATCCCCCCATGACAACTTAAGTGGCCGAACCTTCTCCCCATAACATGTTGAGTGTCAGAATCCCCCCATAACATGCTGAGGGGCAAAATCCTCCCCAAAACATTCTGAGTGGCAGAATCCTCCCCCATAACATGCTGAGGGGCAAAATCCTCCCCATAACATGCTGAGTGACAGAATCCCCCCCCCATAACATGTTAAGTGGCAGACTCCCCCCCCATAACATGCTGAGTGGCAGAATCCTCCCCCCCATAACATACTGAGTAGCAGAATCCTCCCCCCCATAACATGCTGAGTGACAGAATCCCCCCATAACATATTAAGTGGAAGACTCCCCCCCCATAACATGCTGAGTGGCAGAATCCTCCCCCCCCCCATAACACGCTGAGTGGCAGAATCACCCCACTCCCCCTACTCACCTCGCTGTCCTGCCGCTGCTGGAAGCCGGAGATGCCGCCACTGGAGACACATCGATGCCACCTCTGGGAGCCAGGGATGCAGCCACCACCGCTGGAAGCCCAGGGATGCCGCAGTTGTCGCTGGGAGCATAGGGCTGCTGCTGAGCCGGGGCTACCCACCTATTCCCAGACAACGTAGGAAAGCCGTAACCTTTCCTGCAATGCCTGACTGCACCTTAATTTTATGCCGACTCTGGCATCTAGCTATGGGCTGGGTAAATGGGAGTTGCCGCAGGCCACCAGATAATCTGGGTGGCACGCAGTGACTCCCATTCACCTGACCCCCCGCAAGGAACAGGAGCCTTGACACCTGGCCAGTGCAGTGGATGTGGCAGCCTCCCGGGCATTGTCCTGGTATGCCCTATGGCCAGTCTACCCCTGAGTATTGCTATGGCAGGAAGCTGTGAATCTTTAATACTGAAAATGATTTCTGAATGCTATGTTCTGAACCTAGATTGCCTTTTCATGCTCTTCTGCTTTGCAAAATTAGAGTGGGCCTACTCCGTATACAGGTTTTCCCTGCATGCAAAAGACCAGTATCAGTCCCGTAGTGACCAATGCTCACCTGCGCAAATCATCATTTTAGATCAGACATCCTGTCTTTCTGAAAGGGCAAAATATCTGTCCATCATCAGTCATCCTGTGATTACCAACCATGGCTCGCAACCTGCAAAACAATCAAATGCTTACTTCTTGCTCTTGTGCTAACCTACTATTTTCATTTCTGGATGCAGTTGCTTTAATTTCCCCAACCTTTCTTGCCCTGAGAGCCATATTCACTGAGAAAGGCATTAAAGCAGACCAAATACCCTCTTCAGCTGGCCGGCCGATTGCCTCTTCTACAGGCTTCCTGATTTTGGATGCCCCACTGTGTGAACCCCCTTGGAATGCCGGTATACTTACTTCACCGATGATCCTCAGCGCTTTTAGGCTGAGGCCAATGACTGGGGGCACACTGCAGACCACAGGGAAATGGGGGATGCAGCTAGCGGTGTGTCTATGTCACCTGAAGTTTTTGAGATCAGCCAATCAGCAAACACAAGTGTTCCATGTAAGTGTGGCTACAAACCCATTCAAGTCCTATTCACAAAAAAAAAAAGAAAAGGAAGATGAAGAAGTAACACCTCCAGGTACTTAGGTGGGGCATGGACTAAGGGGACATGGGAAGGAAATTAAAGGAAAGTTCACTTTGCGGCCTTTTTGGTACAGATGTTCCTTGTGTATGGAGACATCCATTATCAAAGAGAGAGGCCACACCTCATCCACCAGGCCAACATCTCATACCAGTGCTGTGAGTGAGAGATGTGTGACGTGGGAGCAGATGTAAGGTACGGTAAGTGGGGTGTCTCATGACAAAAGGCTTCCCTGATCCCTGAGATCTGTAGTTGACTTGCAAAGTAACATAGTATGTAACGCTGAATAAAGATTTCGACTCTCCATTTTAGTCTGCACATAAAAATACCATTTTGTGAGTACTCACCTGAAAAATGGATATTGTTGGTGTGCCACACACCCCGCTTCACCTTTAATATTCTTCACTTATTGGGTTAACTCACCGCCAGGTGACGCTGTGCAGAGAGGAAGTCTTGTAACGAGCCCCCTTCCGGCCTATATATACCTGGTACCTCCCATTAATCACCAGTATATTAAAAAGCAGAAAGACAAGGTACCAGTAAATTAACGGTAACCTCAAAATAAATCAATATAAATAAATCAATATAAATAAAAGCTTCACCATATAAAGGATTCGGAATACCGAAAAGAGTGGGAGTGAAGCGGGGTGTGTGGCACACCAACAATATCCATTTTTCAGGTTCTCACAAAATGGTATTATTCTTGGTGTGCCACACACCCCGCTTCACCTTTAATATTCTTCACTTATTGGGACATCCAAAAGCAGTGTCCACAAGGGATGGGCAACTCAAGGCCAGGTGAAGCATAACTTAAATGACTGCAGTCTGCAGAACTTTGCGGCCACAAACAGCATCCGCTGAGGCTCGCACATCAACCTTGTAAAACTTAGAAAAAGTTTGAACAGAAGACCAAGTGGCGGCCTTACAAACTTGTTCAACAGAAGCTTGGTGCTGAAAAGCCCAAGACGCCCCAATGGCGCGAGTAGAATGAGCAGTGATACGAAAAGGGGGAACTTTCCCCTTAGCAGAATAGGCCGCAGTAACGGCCTGACGTAGCCACTTGCTAATGGCAGATTTGGCTGGTGCCAAACCCTTCTTAGGCCCATAGGGCACAACCAAAAAGGAATCCGTCTTACGAAAAGGAGACGTGATAATCAAGTAGTACTTAACACAGCGTACTACATCCAAACAATGCAAAAACCCTCTCTTTGTCATTCTTAGGATTAGGACACAAGGAGGGAAGAACAATATCTTGGTTCAAATGAAAAGCAGAAACAACCTTAGGAAGAAAGTCTGGCTTGAACCGAAAGACCACTTTATCCTGATGCCTCTCAAAGTAAGGCGCCTGGATAGACAAGGCCGCCAATTCCGAGACACGCCGGACCGAAGTGATCGCTACCAAGAAGACAATCTTCTGAGTCAGGGTAGACAAAGCAATATCTTGCAAAGGCTCAAAAGGAGGAGCCTGAAGAGCAGAAAGAACCAAATTCAAATCCCAAACCGGGAGTAATGGTTTCCTGGGGGGCCGCACATGCGTAACCCCCTGGAAAAAAGTTTTAACTAAAGGCTGAAGCGCAACACACTTCTGAAAAAAGATAGATAAGGCAGAAACTTGCCCTTTCAATGTACTTAGCTGAAGACCAGAGTCCAGCCCAGATTGTAAAAACTCCAGAATCCTGGAGACCGAAAAGACCCTACAAGGAAAAGATCTCATCTCACACCAAGTGATGTAGGCTTTCCAAGTCCTATAGTAGATGATAGAAGAAGACCTCCTCCGGGCACTGATCAGAGTCTTGACAACTGAGTCAGAAAGACCCCCCTCCTTCAAGATGGAGGTTTCAGCAGCCAGGCCGTCAAACCCAGCGCTGGTAAATTGGGGTAACACAACCGACCCTGAGTGAGCAGATCGGGCCGAAGAGGCAGGGCGAACTGGTCCACTGCCAGCCGAACGATGTCTGCGAACCACACTCGCCTTGGCCACCTTGGGGCCACGAGAATGGCGGACACCTTTTCCAGAGCCAACTTCCGAAGCACCCTGCCCAGCATGGGTATCGGAGGAAACAGGTATAGAAATCCCAGATCCCCCCAGCTCAGGGACATGGCGTCTACTGCCAGAGCCAGAGGATCCTGGGAGAGCGACACGAAGTTCGGGAGCCTGTGATTGTGACGAGAGGCAAACAGGTCCACCTCTGGTGTCCCCCATCGGAGACACAGTGAGCGAAACACCCGAGGATGGAGAGCCCATTCTCCCAGATGGGGAGAGCCCCTGCTCAACCGGTCTGCTTCCTGGTTCTCCACTCCTGAAATGTATACCGCCGAGAGACAAGGAACATGGGCCTCTGCCCAGGTCAGGATCAGGGACACCTCTCTAAGAGCACTCAGACTGTGAGTCCCTCCCTGATGATTGATGTAAGCAACCGCTGTTCAATTGTCTGAACGCACCTGGACCGGAAGGCCCAGAACGTGCTGAGTCAGGAGAGCAAGCACCCGACGGATGGCTCTCAGTTCCAGAACATTGATGGGTAAGTGGGCCTCTTGAGGTCCCCACTGCCCCTGGAACTGCAGCTCCTTCCAAAATCCGCCCCAACCCGACAGACTGGCGTCCGTGGTGACAATTTCCCAAAGCGGGGTCAGGAAAGACCTGCCCTTCACAAGATTGGTCGAGACCAACCACCACTGGAGGGACTGCCGAACTCGGGAGGACAACTGGAAGGGCTGATCCAGCGACCGAGGCTGCCGGTCCCAGGACGCCAACAGATAAAGCTGAAGCGTCCTCGTGTGAAATTGAGCAAAAGGAACTGCCTCGAAAGAGGCGACCATCAACCCTATCAGCCTCATCCCCAGACGGATGGACGGCCGAGGATTGGAAAGTAGGACCCGAGCCAACTCCTGGATCAGATGAATTTTGGACTGGGGGAGAAACACTCTGTGTTGAAGAGAGTCCAACTGCATCCCCAGAAAGGACACCACCCTGGCCGGAGCGAGGGAGGACTTGGGGAAGTTGATCACCCAACCAAAGCTTTCCAGCGTGGAGACCACCAACCTGGTGTCTGTCTCCGATTGATTGAGCGACAGAGCCATGATGAGAAGGTCATCCAAATAAGGTACGACACGAATGCCCCGAGATCTGAAAATGGCCATGACCCCTGCCAGCACCTTGGTGAACACTCTTGGAGCTGAGGTAAGGCCAAACGGAAGTGCCACGAATTGATAATGCTGATTTTCCATCACGAATCGAAGAAAACGTTGATGAGCGTGGCAGATGGGAACATGAAGATAAGCATCCTTGATGTCTATGGACGTCATGAAGTCCCCTTGCCGAAGGGAACCGACGGCCGTACGCAAGGTTTCCATGCGAAACTTCCGAACACGGATGAACCTGTTGAGTAATTTCAGGTCCAGGACGGGACGGACTGACCCGTCTTTCTTGGGGACTGCGAAAAGATTGGAATAAAACCCGAGGCCCATCTCTAAGCGCGGTACCGGCCGGATGACCGCCATCTCTAACAGATTCTTTACCGACGCCAGGAGCCCCTGTGCGGCCAAAGGATCGATGGGCACCCGAGACCGCGAAGGAGGGCGAGAGTCGAATTCCAGTTTGTAACCGGACGACACTACCTCCCGGATCCATCTGTCCGGAATCTCCTGGTCCCAAACCTGGGAGAAGTGTCGTAATCGTTCCCCCACCCGCACGGGTGAGGGCAGCCCCTCATTGCTGAGCGAGTTTACCAGCAGGCTTGGGCTTGGTGCCCCAGGACTGAGCGGGACGGCCACGGCCCCTCCCCCGAGTCCAACCTGCACCTCTGGTAGCGGGAAAGGAAGCCCCCCTACCCGCTCTGAATCCCCGAAATGAAGGCCTACCAGCACTTGCCCCCTTAAAGGGACGACGAGGCCTCTTGCGTTGTGGCATCTTACCACCCTTTGCGACTGAATCAATTTTCTCACCAAACAGACGCAAGCCCAAAAAGGGAAGAGCTGTGAGCACCCTTTTTGAAGCTAAGTCCGCCGACCACTGACGCAGCCATACTGACCGACGAATAGCCACCAGCATTGCAGCTGTCTTGCTACTCATAGCCAGCGCATCGTCCTGAGCGGATAGAACATAGGAAACAAAAGATTCACACTGCTTGAGCGCAGTAAACTCTTTGCAAGTGGGATCTAGATCCTCATACAGCTCCTGAATTACAGACCTAACCGCCAATAGAAGAAGGGCCGAAGCACACACCGGGCGCATCGTTGACCCAGCATAAATAAAACCATGGCGAGCGTACTGGTCAATCCGATGATCCTCCCCATCTTTAGGGACAGTGGTCTCAGCAGACTGTACCATAGCCGTGCTGGAGAGCCCTAGCACAGGGGTATCGACGTCCGGAGGGACGGACCAGAGCTTCACCAATTCTGGCGGAAAAGGATAATGCTTTTCCCAACTGGAAGGGATTCCAGATAACCGCGTGGGATGTTCCCATTCCTTAAGGACCACCCTCTCAAAGTGGTGTTGTCTGGGAAAAACCCAACGCGGCTGAGGCTCTTTAAACAACTGGCCCTTTGGCCGGGTGACAGCCTCAGGCAGATCTAAATTCAGAATTTCAAACATCTGAGCCAGAATGGAGGGGGTGTCAAGGGAAACACCCGCCGACCAATCGCCAATAGCATCAGCCTCAAGCTGATCTGCAGGCTCATCTGACTCCAACAGGAATTCTCCCTCGTCCGGGGAGCCATCGGACCATTCCACAGGCTCACATACCTCATCCTGTGAAGCCGAAGGTATTGGAGTCAGGTGCTTCCGTTTTGCAGTGGCTTTTGACCCTGCTTTAACGGGCACTATTTTCCGGAGGCTGGCCAATCGCACCGCCACCTCGGATTGCGAATCCCCACTCTTGACAGTGTCATGCGGGGTCCGGAATAGGGAGGGAGAGGTGGGAGATGATGGAAGATGCGACGGGCCAACAGCCGAAGCGACGGACTGACGCGCAATACTCTGCCTTGCACAAGGAATGCATTGAAAGACATCATCATCTGGGAGCGGAGTCCCACATCTAGCGAGCCCCCCCCCCCACTTCCTTTAAGCCAGGAAGGAAGGAAGTGAGGCTGGGGCCGGTCAACACAAAGGCAGGAGGAGGGGGGGAGGAGGAGGGAGGGAAGGAAAGACCAATGGGGGAGGGAGGCTGCTATAGCAAGGCTCAGGCAGCAAGCCAGCCTGCAATCAGCGCGGCCAAGCCTCAGCTGCCCCCTAAAGCAGACCTAAACGCTGGCCAAGCCGGCCAGTACTTATCTGCAAGACCAAGGAAAGTCCTTTTAAGAGGAACAATCAGACCGAGTGCACACTTGCGGTGCAGTCTGCTAAGTGCATGAAAGTAAAACACACATGTTACAAAAAGTCATACAGTGAAATACACACACACAATTCACAACCCTCTAACCCCCCCCCCCCCCATAGTGAAGGGAGAAGGGGCCATAACGGGAGAGTAAGAGGCTAAGGGGACCCTCGGGACAGGGGCATCCCATTTCCGGATCACCATGCCGGATAGCCGCATTGCCCCCAAAAGAGGGGGTCGAGCAGAGGAGATAAGCTCCTAGGCACCTATAGTGCCGTCTACCAATTGCCCAGTGAGCAGCCTAGGCTGGGAGGCTTCCAATCCACCATAAAGGTATAAACAATCAAAACCGGGCAGAAATAGACAAAAAGGGGGTGCCGGGGTAAGACCCCGGCTACCTGTAAGCAGGAGACTTCAATCTTCTGTCTTGTCGTCAAGCAGAGAGAAAAATACTGGTGATTAATGGGAGGTACCAGGTATATATAGGCCGGAAGGGGGCTCGTTACAAGACTTCCTCTCTGCACAGCGTCACCTGGCGGTGAGTTAACCCAATAAGTGAAGAATATTAAAGGTGAAGCGGGGTGTGTGGCACACCAAGAATAGAAGATTAAAAGTCCTTCCAATGGTCTAGTAGCCATAGCTAGTGACGTTATTACATGCAAGGAAGGCCTCCAGGCCACCTTTGAATTCTTTTAGTGTATTCTTCCCAACTACCTCCTCTGGCAGCGAGTTCCATAGTCTCACTGCTCTTACAGAGAAGAATCCCATGTCATTGGATGAAGTGACTTTCCTCTAACCTTAGTGTATGCCCTTGGGTTATAGTTACACTTCGGGGTATAAATAAATTGTGGAACAGATCTTTGTATTGACCAAAGATATATCTGTACATAGATATTACCCCTCAGATGTCTTTATTCCAAATGAAATGAACCTAACTTTGACAATCAATAATTATACAATAGTCACTTATTAATTTAGTTGTCTGCCTTTGAACGTGCTCCATATGGGATCTGACCATGACTTATAGAGGAGTACAATGATGCTCTGGTCATGGGCACCTATGCCCTTCTTGATGCACCCCATGATCATGTTTGCCTTGGCAGCTGCTGCCTGACATTTTTACCAAGGTTTTGCCATATCACACAACTTTTCAGGGTGGGAAAGAGGGACTATAGTTAAATTAGGCCAGACCCCTTCCTTGAGGGATGGATAGGAGATTGGGTGTAACACAACAATAGAAACATTTTGAATGGGCAAATGAATCATTTATTGCTGCAGATCTACATGTTACACTTAAAAGAGGGAGAAATAAGAAGAACGAGGGACAGGGGGACATGTCCCTCCAAATCAGGGACAGTTTGGAGGTATGATTTTGCCAAGCATTTTCTTGCTTAGTGTGTAATCATGGTACAAATTGCTCCTTGCCCACATGACTTACCCTTTAATCATGACTAGATTGTAGAAGACATATAACCAGAGTCAGATCAGAGTACCTTGGGTTCACCAAAGTAAACCAAAATTGGGGCCCAACAGAGGAAATTCAGCTATGGGATTTAATTCAGCTATAAAGACATAATGGAAGACCACTCTTCATTATGACTTTGCACAAGAAAAAGTATGACCCCCCTTTAGGGTGTGAAACCTGAGGGTGGTGCTGAAGCGAGGACCCGTTGTGAGTATTCTGATTTCAGGTATCTGTGTATCCCGGATCAGGATGATGGGTCCTAGGACATAATCTCTGGTCATTTCTGACTGCAAGCATTTTTAATTTAATAATATTCATTTTTAATGACATTATATGTACAGTGTGTTGTTAGGCGCCGCGCAGCAGTTAAAGCACCACTCCCCATTCTTGTCTGCATTTAAGGGGCTGTATATCATAGCATCCCATGGCTAAATGATGCAGTCCTACCTAGAGATAGTGTGGGGAATGCTAATAAATCTGGCTACACCTAGATAGGGAAAATTGAGAGCAGTTAAATATTTGATCGTAGCGGCAGTGTTTCCTGGATTGCATTCACTGATTTATTTTACTTGCCATCTGGAAATGCTTTTGAAATCAGAAAATATATGGTATACAGAATATACATGCAGAGAAATGTAAATTACGCTAAATAGTATCTGATTGCCGACATTAGATTTTGAATGTTTCATGAGCTGACTTAGATATGGTTTCAGGTAATAGCATAAACTATATTTTATATGAATGTTAAGTGATGAAGTCAAGTGTTGAGGTAACATTAGCAAGGGATAAATACACACAGTGCCATTTGAAGCAGTGTACTGTGTGATGGAGCTTGGGAGTTTAGGAGTTTAAGTGAATTCTGGAAATCCTCATACATCAGTAAAATATGCCAATAGGGTTATAAAATATTTTCAATTCTTCGAGTTGCCTTTTATATGGCTCCATAAATCCATGGGATTGGGACATGCTTTCCAATGGCTCTCTTGCAAGCTGGCAATAAAAAATGTCTTTAGGCTCTGTTCACGCCTATCCACTTGCTCTATATTGGGTAACGCAGTAACAACGCAAAGGAAAATGCTGCTCATTATTTTTAATAGGTCAGTTCACATGTATGCACTATGTAGCGTAACCTAGGAATGCCAAATAGGTAGATTCCATGTGCTCGCTTTTGCTAACATTAAGTGCCCAGCACCTAGAATCTACGTTCTTGAAATCTTCCCCAACTAGTTAAAAAAAACCTTCAAAAACTTAAGCTCACCTCCATCCTGAATCCAGTACCGTGGGGCTCCTCTTCCCCCAGCAGGCCTCCAATCGTTGGTCCGGGATCTTCATGGGGGCAGAGAACAGCCATTTCCTGTCCCGCCTCTGGCATCTCACCAGCAGCTGCAGGGAGACTATTTAAGAGAGGTAAGAACAGAAGTTGTGAGTGACTGGTGGAAGTTGGGTGCAAGGACTAGGCAATTTGTTCACCCCCCGCACACGGCTTCTGCCAATCACTTCCGGGTGTCAGTGCAGCGGTGGTGATCGGCATAGGACATCAGGATCAGGGGAAAAAAAAAACTTTTTGTGTGTGTGTGTGTGTGTGTGTGTGTGTGTATTTTTTTACATGTAACTTTTTATGAAATGCTAAGGAGTCATTGAGACCAGTTCACAGGGCAGGAGGGGATGGCAGCCTTCATGGCTAGGTGGTGGCTGCTCGTCCCTGGTCTACCAGACCCCATAGCTGGTGCCCAAGCTGGTTTTGCTGGATAAGGGGGGCTGGGGGCATTCCATTTTTAAAGAACTTTCTAAGGGTTACACTTTTTATGAAATGATCATTGAGACCCCTTATATCAGCTCACCTGCCAGCAAGCAGATGAATTGCCATTACCCCTCGCTTCATCCATCTGGTGCCCGGGCTGGTTTTGCTGAATGGGGGGGGGGGGGGGGCATGCCATTTTTTTAAAGAATTTGTGGTCTGTCCCATGGCAATTTTTTAACCTTTTTTTTAAGGGTTTATCCTTTGATAGTATGCATAGTCGTTGTACTTCATTTGAAAATGTCATAAAGCGTTTGGGTCTTCTGGGAAAAAAAGGGTGTCTGCGATACATATGTGGTACTGCTGCTTTTACACGCAATATGGTTTTCTTAAAAAAAGAATACAACATTTTAAGAAATATGTTTTTTTATTTGTTTTTTAAATTTTTATTACCCCAAAATATTATGAAAGCACAGAAAAATTACAAATAAGGCCAAAGGTGAAATGTCTTATTTATTTTCCTGGTAATACCTGAAAATAGCTGCAAAAATCACAGTTAAACATATATATATATATATATATAGCGCAAAATGCTGAAATATGGCCTGGCAAGAGAGGGTGACAAAATCTCTAGGTAGGCTGGCACTAAAAAGGTTAAAGAGGTAGTCTTTCCCGTTTTGGGACATCCTGTTTTGAGATGCCTGATATGTGAAACTGTCGAGATGCTGTGAAATGTACCTTTCCACAGCTTCTCCTGTGACAGACTTATCTGAAGGGCTGGAAGCATATGGCTGTGGGGATGCCTGCCACCCCCCTACATTCAGCAGAGTAAATTGATTAGAGGAGAACCCACATGGGTGCCGTGGGAATGACAGCGAGGTAAGAAATCCTTTCTTGTACAAACAGCAGTTACATCCTGATCCTTGGAATAGGAAGAGAACCCAGGTTCTAAACACGTCCTTGTTTGGCCAGAAGATTCAAGACGTCTACCTACCTTTCACAGTTGAGACTGACGGAAATTAATGACTAATAATTTTCCACAGTGCTGCACTTAGAGGCTGATTGTGGTGAAGGCCCCCTGAGCAAAAAATGTTGTGGGGGCCCCCATACTGTAATTTTTCTTTTAACATGTATGGCCAGTTATAACACAAGCCCTCCATCATGTCCTCCTCCCGCTCCCTGGGGTTTACAACTAAATAAAATGCCTTACCTCGCTTGGGATGCAGTGCTGCCACCAGCACTTAGATGGCAGGTGCACAGAGCACAGGCATGCTCCCGAGCCGCCCTGGCCCTGCCTATAATCTGGCTTTGGCTGTGTAAAATTCTCCGGATCACCTCACAGAGATCACACTGCGCTTGCACAGTCTCCTGTACAATTAGTGGCCAGAACTGCATTAAGCTTTACTCAGTTGTTCAGAGCAGCTTAAACTGGACCTTCAGCATCATTTAATGAAAAGCCCAAACCCTTAAAAAAACTATTCCCCAGCATCTAATATTAATAGATTTTATGTTTCTAGTCGCTTACTTTTTATTCTTTCCCTCACTGGGCTGCAACTGTTCAGGACTCTAGGAAATGGGTGCCGCCATCTTGCCTTAGAAGAATCACAAGCTGAGGCAAAAGTACAGGGGGCAGGTTATAGCTGTGCTTTGCACAGATGAAGCAGAGCTGGGGTCAGGAAAAGGACAGCAGGACACTTCCTGTTTGCAGGCAGCCTGAGACGCCATGTGCCACCATTTTGGATGTTTAAAGGCTCATAAAATGCAGTAGATGCAGGTAGGATGATTTTTAATGTGTGCAATCTGTATGTACAGGGCGGGGAAAACATATAAGATATATATGTACTGTATGTATATATATATATGATATATGTATGTAAGATATTTACTTACTCCATACATATCTGTGTCTACACTATTATTCAGTATCCATCCCTGTCCATAACCCTTTCCTGCAATGCTTTAGCCTCAGCCTAGGAGCGCACTCATTGACCGGCCAGGGAGCAATGTTATGGGGAGCTCAATGGGCATATCATGGGCTGGTCACGGCTTGCTCAGCCGGTAGAATCCTGACTAATTATTGCCCCACAGGAGTGAATGTGGAGTGACTCCGGGAGCTCAAATTCCACTGCAAAGACTGGATGGCGCAAACACAGATAACACAAGCCCGCCATCCAGAGAAGACATTGTGTTCACGTCTTCATCCATGCAACATACATTTCTTATTCATAACGGTCTATACATAATAGCTAGTGATTTTCTTTTCCTCTAGTATGAGACAGGAAATATATATGTAGTTTTAGTGAACACTTTTAGCTCCTTGTTATTGCAATGATTTCGCAGTAAATGCTTTCAATTGTTTTGTTCTTATGGATTGAACTAAATTACACTGTTTAAGTAGTTTAAAACATTGAAAGCTCCCCACTTAGTATGTAAAAATGACTTTGAATAAGAAAAAGGTAATTTCCATGGAGCATGGTTATCCATCACTTTGTAAGCAGGATTCATCTTCATGCCCCGGTTCAAGCTATTTACATTCAGTGTCATGATTAAAGTCCCTGTGTAGCGGGCACGTGACTGGCCGGGGGCACGCGCTCTGGGGAGCGAGGGGGGGTTCTTGGACCTAGGGTAGGGCATCCCATATCAGTGTGGCATGTGTGGGTGGAGGTGCACTTACTGGCTTCAGACGTTGCTGGGATCCAGAGATGACACTCTTTGGTGAACTCAACATGGTCTTTATTGGTTGGCTTCCTTCCATGGCAAAACAGCAAACAGTTCAGTACAGCATGATCCACAGGTTACAGCATACAGTCTATTCCAATAGCTTCCTCCATGGCTGTCTCTCAGCTCCTCCACTACATTGACTTGCATCCCCTCATGACAGAGTCTTGGTTTAGAACAGAACACTCTAGAAGTGTTGGTCTCTCCCTTATATAACGTTGATATTGTTGCTATCCCAACTAATGTCCCAACCAATGGCAGGGCAGGTAATGTTGCAAATGCCACCTGGCTGAGTCTCTATTTACCAACCTAAAGGGGAACGCCAGACCATTAATGTACTGTTCGGTCCATTCCTTAGGCAACACTGCCATCATGTGGTTTCATGATGCAATGATCCCAAGAAATGCATCCAACAGGTTTAACTACACTATTTAAGGGTTTCTATCTCTATCAGGGCCTATTCCACTGACAGGGCTCTAATGGTTTCTACTTTTAGTGTTGCCCATGGTTTCCACCCGTCACACCTGTCCAGGCACATGCTATTATGCCCCTTGGGAATAGTGTAAAATAATTGAAGAAGTTTTGATTATATGTAAATACCTTATGTATTCTAAGTAAAGCCACTACCTTAGCTTCAGTTTCTGGCTTATGGCTGAACTGGGAAGAGCATGTCATGGTGCAGCTTTATCGTGAACATGCTCTATTGTGGTCAACTGTGGGACCACTGTGACTTGCCGTGCCCATTCGTGCTGAGAGCTCCAAGTGACACAGTGGCTATTAGATCTCTGTTTTGCATAGTCCTAGAGAAATGAAATTGAAAGGTGGGGATAATTTTGGAGCCCTGCTGCAGCTTTTACCCTGAACTGCAGGAAATGGAGGAGAAGCACATAGGCCATGCATCATTGCTCCCTAATTAGTGCTGTTGAGTTTAGTGCCCCTTCTAGTGACATCAGGGAATCCATTGCACTTTAAAATTCAAATATTTCATGCTTAACGTGGACCAAAATCCACAGAGATCGGCCCAGGATTTCCCCCCTCCCCCCGGGGAATCCAAAATCGGGATTCCCCGCTGTGTGAAACCCCCTAGATCGCCCATAAACTCAACTTCTTTTCCCGTTCAACGGCACATGTGCTAGCCACATCCCCGCTATTCCTTTAGCATTTCTGAATGGCCAGCGTGGGAACGCTCCCTGTTAGAGGGTAGTGGGGGATGCGGCTGTCAGCGAGCTCGGATGCTCTCTCCTTAGTCGATGAAACCCCCCAGATCACCCATAAAAACACATCTACCCCCGGTCGCAGGGTGCACAGGCAATCAACACGCTTGGCTCCAATCTTCTCTTCCTATTAATCAACGCTGGCTGGAGGAGAGCCTGTGCATGTACCAAGGGAGCATGGCGCAAGCTAATATTTTTGTGACATTCCCAGGGGACTCACGCATGGGGCACCCAAAATTGGGATCCCCTGTTTTGCAGTCTGTTTGTGGGAAGCATCTGGGAAGCATGTGGTTTGCAGATCCAAAGGTGTGCTAAAATATTTTAAAGTGGACCAAAACCCAGGATTTTGACTATCCTGGGTTTTGGTCCTTTCCCTCGGTTGGGGGTGCCCCACTTTGTGAAACCCCCCAGATTGCCGAAACCAACTCACCTTTTCCCGGACCTACGGCGCATGCGCGACTGCTCATCCAATCAGCGTGCTCCGAGCGTGCTGATGGCTGCCCCCCCCCCCGCTACTCTCTAACAAGGAACGTGCGCGCCGGCCATTCACAAATCTGTGGTGCGAGCATGCGCCCTGCTAGAGGACTAGCGAGGATTCGGCTCGCACATGCGCTGTTGGACCGGGAAACAAGGTAAGTGTATAGGGCGAACTGGGGAGATTCACACCCGATTTCTGATGCCCCAGGGGGAGGGAATCTTATAGATTCCCCAGCTGATCGCCGTGGGGTTTGGGCCACTTTAGCAGAAGAAAACACACTATATTGTGGACTATACAAACTGTAGGGCTGACTCAGCACCGTGAGATTTTTTTTTCCTCGTGTTTTTTGTAGAAAAATATTTTTTCTTATCATATGCACAGCTAAATATGGTGCTGAATCACACAGAGGGAAAAAATGAGAAATAATCGTTTTTTCACAAAATGAAGAAAGAAAAAAAATCTCATGGTGCTGAATCAGCCCTTATTAGACCACAAATATCCCTGACCCTGATATATCAGAATTGGGTTAAGGGGGTATATGGGGGTATTCAGTTAGCATGCAGAGCCGGTCACCGGTCGCACCCCTGCTCACCTCTTGCCCAGGCCAGCCAATCACAAATGGATGCCCCGGTATGTGTCTAGCTAAAGGTATAGCAAGGCCGTGTCCTGCACATGAGTCATTGGAACGAGGTCAAGTGAGAGAGTGCAGTGATTTAATGGAGTTTCACATAGTGGGGCATCCTAGTTTGCCACAGAGAGCAGAAACTGGACGGCCATATGGGCAATTCCCTATGCCATGGACAGACAATACCAGGATGCCCCTCTGTGTGAAACTCTTTGGGTTCTCTTGTGCTCCCACAGTGCATCAGATAACCAGGGCTATATCCCTGACAAGGTGCGTTAATATTGTATTTGTCTTTAATTAGGGCCCCCAGACACATCTTTGCATGGGTCCCTAAAATGATAGCACTCATGTATTTACCATAACACTAGTACAGTGATGCTGTGTAAGTAGTAATAAGTAGAATATTACTGGCATCCAGAAGCAGAAGCAGAGCAAGTAAAGCAGACACAATAGATTTTTATTGATTCCATTGGGGCTCATTTACAAGCTAAAACTGCTGTATAGACAATATACAACAGACAACACTGCGCTAAAATAGTGCAAATTACAAGGAAAAGTCCTTAGGAAGAATGCTCAACATGCTGAACTACCTATTCCAACAGTTCAATTGAAGTATGTAGATGTAAATGCACAGAGCACCAGAAGTTTGCTTCAACTGTGATCCCGAAGCACATGCGTTTCTAAAAAAGGGAAAAAAACACCACCGTGCCCTTCACCGATCTCACTGATTCTTTACCAGACATATAAGTCGGAAAAGCCCAAATGACATAAATACTCGCTAAGATTCCTAAAACTCTTCCAACGGTGGATCAATAATAATATCACTCATATGCAAGAGTCCATCCGGTATACATAAAAAAGAGCAAGTAACATAGAAAGACGCATCTAACGTAATTCCATATAAAACCATTGAAGTATTTCATAGGCTAAAATAACACTCACAAAAATAGTAAAAGCAGAGCATATAAAAGCAAGCAGGGAGCTCTCGCCAGCCCAGGACATGTGACGTCATGTTAGCTGCTGCATGGAATCCCAAATATCAGAATCCAAAAACCCGATAGGTCCAATATGCGTGATGATAATAGTAATATCCAAAAGGGGACCACCAGTAGCTGCTGCCAACGCGTTTCGCTGCCTTGTGCAACTTTAACGATGACATGACATCACGTGTCTTGGGCTGGTGAGAGCTCTCTGCTTGCTCCATGGATGCACAATTGCTTCCCAGCGTCACATAGCCCACAAGAGGCTAGTTAACAAGGCTGCCGAACCACACCTGACCACCGATCTAATGCCGCATGTGTGAGCCCCAGCTGCTGTACCTTTAGCAGGGCGCGTGCCCACACCAGGCATCAGGGCCTGCTCCTTGGTCTCATTGGGCCCATTTGTGACGAAGAGTCGCATCACATCACAGAGGGACATCCCAAATCTGAATGCCCCAGATGCCCCTATTTGAAGTGCATCAAACCCCTTTAAACCTGACCTTGGAGTCTAAATACCGTATTTGCCGGCGTATAAGACGACTTTTTCCCCCCGTAAAACATGCCTCCAAGTGGGGGGGTGGTCTTATACGCTGGGTGCACCTGGGTCACACCCCCCAACTGTCCCGATTTTCCCGGGACTGCCCCGATTCGTCATCTGTGGTCCCGCGTCCGGCGGCGCATGCAGTTGTCCCGCGCTGTAATGTCCCACGCCATCGCAGTAAATGTACTTACCTTCACCAAGCTGGGGAGCACGATCGTCCGCCGCAGCACCTCCTCCTGCAGAGCGATGCTATTGCTCAGGCAGCACTAGTCGATCAGAGCAGGGAGAGACTGAGCAGGCCAGCAGGGTGAGCGCCGAGCAGATCAGCTTTCCTGCTCTCAGGCACTGTGTGGGCAGGAACGGGGCTGGCTCCTGGCACGCGCTCCTGACATCGCCCTCGCTGCTCTCCACTTTGAAGGGGACTCTTCAGCATCTGATCTGAGTTGTGATTTATTTAAGATTTATTTAAAAAAAAAAGTTTCTATGGGGCATCCCCCAGTGTAAAACCCCAACTGGCCCCTTTCCCAGTCCCCACACATTACATACTATGCTATTAGATGAGACACAATCTAAACAACCCAGGCATGTCCCCCAGCTATAGGCGAGCAGGGATGTGGCCGCAGTGTAATGTGGTGTGGACTCTGGAAACGGGGTCATTGGGGAAGTTTACACAGGGGGCATCCCAACTTGGGGGAGTTTACACAGGGGGCACCCCTACTTGGGATGCCCACTGGGTTTTGTTCCCTGCATCAGGGGCAGCAAAATGGAATGCCCCCCTGTCTGAATCCCCCGTTTGGCCTTTTTCCCAGACTCCACACCACATTCCGGCTCGCCTTTAGTTGGGGCTTGTGCTGGCTATTCATAATGCGTCCCATCTGAAAGGCATAGTAGGGATGTGGCTGCAGTGTAATGTGGTTTGGGCTCTGGGAAAAGGGCCAGTTGGGGGGGTTTCACACAGTAGAGGAAACCCAATTTGGCATGCCCCTGGAGTAGGGAACAAACCCACTGGGGCATTCCAATTCGGGATGCCCCACTGTAAAACCCTCCCTATTGGCCCTATTCCCAGAGCCAACACCACATTACCCTGCAGCTGCATCCCTACTATGCCTTTAGCTGGGACGCATTCTGAATAGCCAGCACAGGCACGTCCCCAACTAAAGGCGAGCAGGGATGCGGCTGCAGTGTAATCTGATGTGCGCTCTGGGAAAAAGGTCAGTCGGGGGTATTTCACACAGTGGGGCTTCCAAATTTGGGAGGCCCCACTGGGTTTTGTTCCCTACTCCAGGGGTATCCCAAATTGTGATCCTCCACTGTGTGAAACCCCCCATCTGGCCCTTTTCCCAGAGCCCAAACCACATTATACTGCAGCTGCATCCCTACTATGCCTTTAGCTGGGACGCATTCTGAATAGCCAGTGTGGGCACATCCCAAACTAAAGGCAAGCAGGGATGCGGCTGCAGTGTGATCTGATGTGCGCTCTGGGAAAAACGCCAATCGATGGTATTTCACACAGTGGGGCATCCCACTCTTTCCAGTCCTATGGCACATGCGTTCAAGTAGAGTTATTTGCTGTGCATATGTAATGCTTGGCAAATGGCTCTGTTTACATGCAGAGCCCCAGCAATCAGGAGCTCAGCGGGCATGCTCCCCCCGCCTATCTTTTTGTGGCATGGGGCATGTTTTGCACAGCGGGTCATCCCAGTCCCATATCCAGCGGGGAAGGCCAGTGGCCAGCCCTGGAATCTTTTGGGTGTCAGGGCCATGCCACCAGGGTTTTGCTCTGCTTTAGAGAGGAACAACACCCCCACTCACTGACTGCAGCGAGGGATGCCCTATTTAATTCTTAGGTGGTGTTTCCCTTTAAGGGCGTGGATGAGGGCGTGGCTAAGGGTGTGCTTGGGGGCATGGCGTATTCTGTCCCTCTTTACAGCTTTCAAAAGTTGGGAGGTATGCACATACAGCGGCGAGCATCAGCAGCCTGTTCTGCTGGGCTGGAAGCAGTGGCGCTCCCCCCGCAGCCTGGTCTGAAGCTGCAGAAGGTAGCCGGGAACTGTCAGTGTGTGTGTGTGTGTGCAGCTCCCCCGCGCTGCCCCTCTCCCCCCCTCTTCCTCCTCTCCCCCCTCTTCCTCCTCTCCCCCCTCCCTCCTGTTTCCTGTGTCAGCGCGCGCCAGTATGTGTTCCCCTTCCCGGGCCGTGTGTGATGATAGTGCAGCGCCGTCTCTCCACGGTCTCCTCTCCGTGGAGCTCCCCCGAGCTGCCCCTCTCCCCCATCTCTTCCTCCTTCCCCACCTCCCTCCTGTTTCCTGTGTCAGCGCGCCATTATATCTTTCCCTTCCCCTGGCCGTGTGTGATGATAGTGCAGCGCCGTCTCTCCACGGTCTCCTCTCCATGGAGCTCCCCCGCGCTGCCCCTCTCTTCCTCCTCTCAACCTCCTCCCTCCTGTTTTCTGTGTCAGCGTGCACCAGTATGTGTGCCCCTTCCCGGGCCGTGTGTGAAGGGATGAGCTGCCGGGACTGACTTGCTGATAAGAAGATGGCTACAGAAGAAACATGAAGCATCAGAGCAGGTCAGAAGGCAAACTGTCAGTACCTCACAACAGAGTTTCCCTCACCTGGTTTTGGTCTACATTACAGGGGCATCCGAATTTTAGATAACCATGTGTGTGAAACCCACATTGGTTTTTACTCAACTCCAACCACCCACCCATGGCGCATGCACAGGCTAACATTTAATCAGAAAAGATTGTGGTGCATATTATTGACCACAATCTATTCTGAATGCAGCAACCTCTGCTGACTGCTCCTCGGTGCTATGCACTGCCACTGCCTGCCATTCAAATATGCTGGCAGTGGATGCCACATGAGCTGCAGGAGTAACAGGGATTCACACAGCCAGGCAACCCGTATTGGAATGCCCTAGGAACAAGCTGTAACCCAGCCTTTGAGTGCTATAGAGCTGTTTTACCAGAGTTTTGGTGTGTTTTGAAGTGGATCAAATCCTGATTTGGGATACCCAACTGTGTCAACCCCCCTGGATCAGTGCATAAACTTACCTATCCAGTGATCCAATGGTGCATGCGCGAGCGGGGATGGCTCCATTTGAACTTTAGCCATCGTGTTGTTGCCTGCTCTGCACATTCACTGGCCACAGCTCCCATGGCAGCTTTAGATTCCCAGGACAGGTAAAGTGTTTAATCCCAAATTGGGATGCCTCATTATCAACACCCACTATTGCCTAGGTGCTGGTCCTGCTGCATCACTATTAAACATCCAGAAAAGAACATTTCTGAGCACTAGAAAAGAATAGCAGAAAATCACAGACATGATCACTGCAAGGGGCCCACTGTGACACTGTCGCCCAAGGGCCCATCAAAACCCGGAGCCAGCCCTGGCAGGTGTACACAAGGGTTTCATAACATATAGCCTTGTGACAGTTTTCCTGCATGTCATAAGCATTTGAATATAAATTAACATGTTGAAATAAAATCTGATGTTCTTTTATGTTTTATTTGGTGTGCGGAAGAGGGAGTAGTCTTATACGGCGAGTATATAACAAACTCTATATATTTTGAGTGGAAAATGTTGGGGGGTCATCTTATACGCCGAGTCGTCTTATACGCCGCAAATACGGTAAATCTAGATCCTCCTGATTTTGGATGCCCCTGTGTGTGACCTCTCCCCCCTTTGTTCATTGCTTTCCTGGAACTGGTGAATGCACTGTGGGATAGCTAGCTTGAGTTAACGGCCAAACCAGGGGGGTTCTTTCACAAACAGGGGGAACCTAAATTGAGATGCCCCTGTAAAGCGGATCAAAACTCAGGGGTGGAATTGCTTGCATAGTGGGTATGTCAGCCATCCCTGTGGGTTTCACACAGTACGGTATCACAGATTGGGATGCTCCAGGCATAGGAAATCATCTGAGGTGGGCAACTTAAAAGCAGAACAAAACCCAGCACTTCCTCCCCTGGAATCTAAATCAAGATGCCCTGTTGTGTGGAACCCCGCCATTCGAGGAGATCTGGGCACCATCTGTGGCGGTGCCCTCCCAGCCTGCAGCCGGTCAAGTGCTGTCGCACACCCCAAAGGCCGGTCAGTGGGGGCCCCCGGCAGCTGCCCCACCTTGCCAAGTGCTGACGCCGGCCCTGCCAGGCATTTATGAATAGCCGGTGTAGGCACGCCCCCAGCTCGAGTATAATGGGGGATGAGGCTGCCAGCACAGAGACTAAGAGAAGGCGACTAAGAAAAGCGCATATGCCATTGGATAGACATTTTTTCAATGAATATCAAGGTTGGCCTGTGCCTCTGTCCAGGTTTTTAATTTTGGCCCACTGTGAATTTGAATTTGACAACCCTGCTTTAAGACCTTGATTCAGAAATTTGCCTTAAAGGGATTGACAATCCATGTTAAAAAATATAAGGCTACTTGCCTTTTGTCCCCTGCAGCTGATTAGACCGACTCTGGTGGTCAGCAAGTCATCGATCGCCAGATGCATCCTGTGATGCCCAGGCCCCAAACAGCGGTCGGGAATGATTCTGTGTTTTGAGCACACGCTCGATCAGTCACAAGAGCATTGCCCCGCCCTCTCCATTCATTGCAATGGTGTGCGTGCAGAAGCCTGCCACGCCTCCTCTACTGTAGTGAATAGAGGGCGTAGCACTTCTGTGATTGATAGAAGCAACTGCTGTTCAGATCTGCTGTGCGATCATGGGGCAAGTTGAGAATTCTGTAGATCCCCATAGTTTCACACACAGGGGCATCCCAAATGCCACTGTCAATTGGACCAAAAGTCTGGTGAGTGAAAATAATGGGTTTGGGTCCGCTTGAAATTGAATCAAAAAAGTGAAAAGGTAATACTAAAATTCCAAAGACTGTTTTGAATCGGCAGCATGCGTATGCCGTCTATTGCATTCAGATCTGCACAGCGTCTCTGAACAGCATAGTGTTTGCATTTAGCGGGTTTGCTACAGTTTCCAAAGAGATTCTTCTTGCTAATTGCTTTCATGTCTGATAAAGGATTTGCACAGTCTAGACAAGATGAGCCACAGCCTAGTGTTAAAGGCAATCACCACAATAAGCCCTCCCAGAAAGTAAAAAAGGCTAATAATTCATTACAGACAGGGGCAGATTGGCCATAGGGAGACCCAGGACAATGCCCGGTGGGTTGCACTGCTTTGGAGCTAGTTGGGCTGCTGCTTTTAACCATCTCATTCAATCCCTTAGTCTCCCTCTCATACCCCTGTATTCAGCCCCACTGTACCCACAGCCAAGAAACCCCTGCCCCTAATGCTATAACCCCGGCATCATGGTTGGGGGGGCCTTAGCAGGGATATATCAGGCCGGCCAGGGGTTGGTAAAATCCAGGGCTGGGCTAATTTAACAAATGTCCCTCTTTACCACCCTTGAAAAGTTGGTAGATATGATATACAATATTTTCACCCTATAAGACGCACCTGCCCATAGGACGCTCCTAGGATTTGGAGGAGGAAAAAAGGAAAATAAATATTCTTTACCAAATGTTGTGCTAAAACTCCATGCCCCCAAGAACCAAATAATAGGCAAGGTGCAGAATCCCCCCATTACAGGCAAAGTGGAATTCTCCCCCCATCACCCATGGCCAGTGTGGCATTCCCCCCTCCCATTCCCCATATAGGCAGTGTGGCATCCCCCCCTCCCATTCCCATATAGGCAGTGTGGCATCCCATTCCCATATAGGCAGTGTGGCACCCCCCATTCCCCATTTAGACAGTGTGGCATCCCCCCTCCCATTCCCCATATAGGCAGTGTGGCATCCCCCCCCCCATTCCCATATAGGCAGTATGGTATTCCTCCTCCCATTCCCATATAAGCAGTATGGCATCCCCCCCATTCCCCATATAGGTAGTGTGGCATCTCCCTATTTCCCATATAAGCAGTGTCTCTATTGCCCTGTATATACTCACCTTTTCATGTCCCACTTCATGAAGTTAACTCACCACTTTATTTATTTGTTTGAATGGCAGCAAATGGAAGCCAATCACCACCGGCAACCATTCAGGTTTGATGAACAAGCCCACTTGGCTAACCGATTGGTCGCTATCAGTCATGTGATTGGCAGTCTTACACAGGGTTGCCATCTGGCCAGTGGTGGTGGTGTCGGTAATTGTATTTTTACTGGTAAATGTAATTGCAGGTAAACTTTTCCTAGTCCTCAATTACCAATAAAAAAACAAATACTGGCACCACTAGGCAAGTGGCCAGTAAAGTACCAGCCAGGTGGCAATTCTAGTCTTACAATGAATGTGGAAGGAGTAAATATTGACTGACTTGACTTTAGATCCTCATTAAAGGACCAGTTCAGCCAGACTGCTCATTTTTCAACTGTGATGCTTAGGCCCTTATTTAAGAAGGGATAGCGTCAGGTAGTGGCTGGTTAATGAGAGGTAGCGACAGGTAGCGACTGGTGAATGCCGGACACGGCACGCAATTACACATTTTTCAAGCAGAATCTGTTTAGCGACTGGGATAGCGCCATGTAGCGTCTGATTCATCATTTTCACAGCCTCAGCGAACAGCGCCAGCGTTCAGCCTTGCACAGCGCCAGGTATGACCTCTCGCTACCTGTCGCTCTCCCATACATTTCAATGGACGATCCTTTTCTTCTCGTTAAACGGGGTTTTTGTTTGTTTGTTTTTTTTAAAAAAAAACACAAATAATTCTGTGACCTCTTCTGGCATTGAAATAGCAGTTTTTTCATAATTTTTTCATGTTTTATATATTTCCTCAGAAATGACATTACAGGTCTGCCATTAAAGTGTTCATGTTACAATGTTGTTACAATGTAATTCCATATGTTTTCGCTTTGTTACTAGTTGATAGATGCTTGAAAACACACTTTAAACACACCGCCTCCTGCGCTATGGGCTTCAAACAAGTATTTTTCGGCGCCAGAGATTTGTGAGGCTTCTTTTTGCTGAATATGGTGTGAGTCGGTCGCTATGAGCAGTCGCTAACATGCGCTCCCATACAGCGCTGTACTGGTCAAATAGCGACTCCTCACAATGTATTCAACATTACTGAACAGCGACTGAATCGCTATGAAGTAGCGACCCACGGCCGAGCACTGCGACTACTAGCGGGCGCTCTGAAAATGCCTGCTACAGACGCTCATCTGTCGCTACCTGCCGCTAATGATGAATCAGCCTCCCTGGCTACTGCTGCAACAGTGTTCTGTAACCCTGGCTCATAAAGTGCAACCTTCTAAAGAAACATGATGGTACTCTGTACTGTTGCCTAGCAACAGCCCCTAGCCCTGCATGCACCACAGGACAACCCAGGGTCCTGGGAAATCTGCTCATTATTTACGCATGAAAGAAGCAGGTATAGCGTGAGTGTGGATTGGAAGAGTGAGAACATGTCAGTGATGTTCGACTATAGATAATGGATTCCTGGGGCTTCTGATGAAGTTGGTGACAGTCCAACCAATGATGTTTAAAGTGGACCAACACCTGAAATGCAGGAGAGTAACTGTACTTTCTACTCCTTAAAATAAAAATACATTGAAACTAAAGTGGACCAACACCTTCTGCAGTGAGGGTGTTGGTGGCCGCCGGTGTCACTGCTATCTGACAGTCTGGGAGCATCCAGAATGCTGACCCCCGGTACATGACCCCCCAGGTCACCCACCTTGCCTTAACCTCACTCCCCCGCTGGGAATGCTGCGCCGTGATTGGCCATCCGGTGCACATGTAGGCAGTGACAGCGATGGATTGGCACTGCCCACGTGAACGCCAGGCAGCCAATTGCAGTGCGGGATTCCCAGCAAGCAAGGTTAAGGTAAGGTTTATGGGTGACTTGCTCCCCTGACTTGGATACCAACATCCTCGCCATGTTGGTCCGCTTTAAGGTTGTCATTGTCTTAAAGAGAAGCAACACCCCCAAGTCTATAAGACTCTTGGGGGGGGTTGCTCTCCTGAATAGAGAAGCTCCGCTGTGTGAAATCCCCCAGATCACCAGGCCTCTGTGAGTGGATGGCGCAGGTGTGCATGCAGCTGGGGGCGGGGCCATTCAGAATGAAACAAGTGCTGCTGATTAGCTGAGTGGCCCATGTAGGAACCAGGAAGAGGTAAAATTTCGGGCGATACCTGGAGATACACACAGTTGGGTATTCAAAATATGGATGCCCCACCAAAGTGTAACAAGACATGAGTAGGTCATTTTTTTGGGTGTTGCTACTCTTTAAATAGGACCAAAATCCTGGTGATTCGACTCTAGAGTCTAAAAGATTCCAGGGCTGTGTTACAGCGTGTCCCTGGGGAATCCTAATTTAGGATGCCTTACTGAGTGAAATCCCCTAGATTGCCTGTATATGCACCTCAGTAATCGATCCCACAGCACATGTGCAAGCCTCTGATGGCATCCTGAGCACTCCTTTACCTACAGTATGCGTACTCCAGGAGAGATGTTCAGGAGTGCACCTACAGGGGGCGCCTGACAGGTCTGGTATATCATTTATTCATTCATTCATGTATTTATTTATTATTATTATACTTATTATACTTATTTTGATATATATATAACTGCCCCCTTTGGGGGTACTTGGTTATGACTTTCTGTCCCTTGGGGGTACTTGGATGTAACTTCCTGTCCCTTGGGGGTACTTGGATGTAACTTCCTGTCCCTTGGGGGTACTTGGATGTAACTTCCTGTCCCTTGGGGGTACTTGGATGTAACTTCCTGTCCCTTGGGGGTACTTGGATGTAACTTCCTGTCCCTTGTGGATACTTGGATGTAACTTTGTGTCCCTTGGGGGTAATTGGATGTAACTTCCTGTCCCTTGGGGGTACTTGGATGTAACTTCCTGTCCCTTGGGGGGTACTTGGATGTAACTTCCTGTCACTAGGGGGTACTTGGTTGTGACTTTCTGTCCCTTGGGGGTACTTGGATGTAACTTCCTGTCCCTTGGGGATACTTGGATGTAACTTCCTGTCCCTTGGGGGTACTTGGATGTAACTTCCTGTCCCTTGGGGGTACTTGGATGTAACTTCCTGTCCCTTGGGGGTACTTGGATGTAACTTCCTGTCCCTTGGGGGTACTTGGATGTAACTTCCTGTCCCTTGGGGGCACTAGGCATAAAAAGGTTGAGCACCATTGCTCTAGCCCATATGTTTACCAGCTGCCAGCATATGTATCCACAGCGGAGGGGAACAGTCGGGGGGGTGAATGCTGAAATCCTTTTATTCCGAATAGATTTCTGGGCAATAAAATGCATTACCATCTATTCTGATTGGACTAGGGCCCGCACATGCACCATGGGAGAGTTGATTGAGGTCAATAAGCAGCCAGTTTGGGGGTTTTCCTCACATAGGGGCATCCCAAACAGGGATGTAATGTAGATCAAACCCCATGGAAGGTAAATCCCTGGATTTTGGTTGCTTCAAGATGTTTTTAAGGAATATATTAAAGAGGACCACCCTTGAGTCTATGAAACTCCAGGACAGGCTTACTCGCTCTCCCCGGTGTGTGAAACCCCCCAGGTCCCCGAAACCTTGCCGGTCCAACGGGGCATGCGTGAGCAGCAGCCGCATCCCCGCTATTCCTTTAGCAGGGCGTGTGTCTGTGCCAAGCATTTGTGAATAGCCTGGGCGGGCACGCTCCCTGTTAGAGGGTATCGGGGGGTGTGGCCACCAGCGCACTCGGATTTACTTGCATTAGATGACTTTCTGGACCAGGGGGCTTGAGCGGATCCGAACAAGCTGATTGGACAAGTGGCCTCAGATGAGTTTGTTCGTGCGACCTCGGGGGTTTCACACAGCTGGGCACGGACCAAAACACACGATAGTCAAAATCCTGGGTTTTGGGCCACTTTAAGAGGATAAACAGTCAAAAGTGACTGTTGGTCCACTGAGACCTTCAGCAAGTGATATCTGATTAAGGTCTCTACATACTGCAGTAAAAGCCTGATCCCCCGCCCAGATACTTACCTCCTGTTGGGGGTTGCAGGACGGGCGCACACACAGCACTGTGCAGCTCAGCTTTATGCACTTGCTGGTGTTTATGTCATGGAGCTATGTGGGAATATGGAAGAAGGTGAAGATCATGGTGTCCGATTGCAGGGCCCTGAGGACCAACAGTCATTTCTGACTGTTGGATCTCTTTAAACCGAACCAAAAGCCTGGCACAGTTGGAAAAGAAAGCTCCCCAAATCTCCCTTGCCCCATCTGCATGCATGTTACTGAATCATTGTCAGCACTTACATATGCTCAAAGCTGAAATACCACCTTACAAATTTTCTCTGGTATTGGCCATTTTGGAGCCTCCTTTCCCAGTATCCCAGCCGTGCTGCTGCCTGAATTTACCTGACATAACCCCACAATGCACAGCAGCAGGAAGCCTCCTCTTTGTTGGGGACCGGCAGCTCCATGAGACGTCATTTTGTTTTTATGGCTACAGCAAAAGGTAAATGAATTTTATATGTGCAGCAATCTGAATTGCCCTGGGGAGGTATGCATATGAGCACTGTTTCTTGTATGGGTGTTGGTTCGATTTAAAGTGGACCAAAACCCACCCTGAAGTCTATGAGACTCCAGGGCAGGCATACTTGCTCCCCCCCGGGCCATCCAGATTCAGGTAATCTGGTTTCCCCACTTTCCCCGCAATATATCAATCCAAGGACTCAGCATAAAGTGCGGCAGAGGAAGACAACAAAAACAACACAAAAATCCTTCCTTACTGTGAGCAGAACGGCAACCCCGGCGGCAAATGAGAACCCACGCGTTCCGAGACCTCAAACGGGTCTCTTTCTCAAGGCTTGGTTGTGTGTAAATATGATATATTCAAGGTGCTGAGCTTATCTGGTAAAGTGGACCAAAACCCACCGAGCTTGTGAAATAAATGTGGCCAAATACTCCCTTCTTAGGATGTATTTTTGCCTACAGAATTGTCCTGGAACACTGATTTTCTCTCTGTCCCTGTCTGTAACATTGCAGACTATCAGTCATTGCATAGGTGCGGCAATTACATGGAGGAGTGAATGGAGGAGGCGGGGCTTCACAGCTTTACAGCTAAAACAGGTGGCGTTAGCGTGGAGCAGAATAAAGCAGGAAAACATTGCCACAAGGTACTCCTCATGGAGGGAGCAATTTAGGGAATGCTAGTTATAATTGTGGCTTTTGGTCTGCTTTTAATTTTTTTTCTCTTCTGTTTGCCACTCTATGTTATAAAAGAAAACCGTTTTCCCTAGCAACAATGTTGTTTACCTTAGCAATGTACATCAAAGTGGTCTTCTGACTCTGGCTTGATAATCATCTGATTGGCTGAGGCAGAGATGACAGGTTTAGCCGCTATCTGCATTCATTCTGTCTCTTCAAATAGGTGGAGCACAGTCCCATGTTCAGTAGCTAAAGGGATACTGGCAGTGTTCTCAGCTGGGGAGGTCATTACTGTTGTTTTTTTTAGCCAAAGCTGCTAACCTGTTACAGTGGAAGGATTCTGGGATTTGTAGCCAGAACACTAAGAGCTTTACTAAAACACAAGAAAGCCACTCCTACTTTACCAGCACAGAGCCACAGGAATATATGAAACGTGGAAGCAGCATTCTGATAAGTAAGTCACAGGTCTGGGGGCACAATCCTCACACACAGGTTTATTTTACAATTCTGTAGAGGAAAACATTAAAGTGCACCAAAACCCACTGGGGCATCCAAAATCGGGACCGCTGTGTGAAACCCCCCAGGTCACCCATACACTTACCGTATATACTCGAGTATAGGCCGACCCGAATATAAGCCGAGGCACCTAATTTTACCACAAAAAAATGGAACAAGTTATTGACTCGAGTATAAGCCGAGGCGGCTTTTTTCAACTGGAATTGGAGTTGACACACAGAAAGAGAGACACACACAGAAAGGGACACACACACACACAGAAAGAGAGACACACACACACACACACACACACACAGAAAGAGAGACACACACACAGAAAGAGAGACACACACACACACACACACACACACACAGAAAGGGACACACACACACACAGAAAGAGAGACACACACACACACACAGAAAGAGACACACACACAGAAAGAGAGACACACACACACACACAGAAAGGGACACACACACAGAAAGAGACACACACACAGAAAGAGACACACACACAGATAGAGAGACACACACACAGAAAGAGAGACACACACACAGAAAGAGAGAGACACACACACACACACACACACAGAAAGAGACACACACACAGAAAGAGAGACACACACACACACACAGAAAGGGACACACACACAGAAAGAGACACACACACAGAAAGAGACACACACACAGAAAGAGAGACACACACACACACAGAAAGGGACACACACACACAGAAAGAGAGACACACACACACACACACACAGAAAGGGACACACACACAGAAAGAGAGACACACACACACACAGAAAGAGAGACACACACACACAGAAAGGGACACACACACACAGAAAGAGAGACACACACACACACACACACACACACACACACACACAGAAAGAGACACACACACAGAAAGAGAGACACACACACACACACAGAAAGGGACACACACACAGAAAGAGACACACACACAGAAAGAGAGACACACACAGAAAGAGAGACACACACACACACAGAAAGGGACACACACACAGAAAGAGAGACACACACACACACACACACACACACACACACACACAGAAAGAGACACACACACAGAAAGAGAGACACACACACACACAGAAAGGGACACACACACAGAAAGAGAGAGAGACACACACACACACACACACACACACAGAAAGGGACACACACACAGAAAGAGAGAGACACACACACACACACACACACACAGAATGGGACACACACACAGAAAGAGAGAGACACACACACACACACACACACACACACACACACACACACACAGAAAGAGACACACACACAGAAAGAGAGAGACACACACACACACACACAGAAAGGGACACACACACAGAAAGAGACACACACACAGAAAGAGAGACACACACAGAAAGAGAGACACACACACACACAGAAAGGGACACACACACAGAAAGAGAGAGACACACACACACACACACACACACACACACACACACAGAAAGAGACACACACACAGAAAGAGAGACACACACACACACACAGAAAGGGACACACACACAGAAAGAGACACACACACAGAAAGAGAGACACACACACACACACACACACAGAAAGGGACACACACACAGAAAGGGACACACACACAGAAAGGGACACACACACAGAAAGAGAGACACACACACAGAAAGAGAGACACACACACAGAAAGAGAGACACACACACAGAAAGAGAGACACACACACACACACAGAAAGGGACACACACACAGAAAGGGACACACACACAGAAAGAGAGACACACACACAGAAAGAGAGACACACACACACACACAGAAAGGGACACACACACAGAAAGAGACACACACACAGAAAGAGAGACACACACACACACACAGAAAGGGACACACACACAGAAAGGGACACACACACAGAAAGGGACACACACACAGAAAGAGAGACACACACACAGAAAGAGAGACACACACACACACACACACACACACACATTGTGGGTACCTGCTGCTGCAGCCGCCGCCGCTCTCAGACGCGCAGGTGTCGGGGGTCAGGGTTTGGCCGAGGTTACCCTGCAGAGGGGCAGCGGGGTCCCTCTCCCCTCCTCCGCAGCCGCCAGCCGCCGCCGTTCTCATACACACACCAGCACTTCCTGGCTGTTGCGCACTGGTCGTCGGTGGGCGTGCCCCATATGGCCGGCGTCCAATGAAAACATTGGACGCCCATTGACGACCAGCGCGCAGCAGCCTGAAGTGCCGGTCAGTGTGTGAATGTGTGTGCTTGTTTGTCTGTATGAGAGCGGCGGCGGCAGCAGCGGGTACAGCAGGGACCCGCAGCGGCCGCCCCTCACCCTCCAGCATCTGTTGGGTTCAGGGTTGCGGCTTTCCCTGGCAGTCCGCCCCTGGACTCGAGTATAAGCCGAGGCAGCTTTTTTCAGCCCAAAAAGTGGGCTGAAAAACTCGGCTTATACTCGAGTATATACGGTACCTTCTTTTCCAGTCCAATGGCTCATGCGCAAGCCGCGGCTGCATCCTGTACCAGGCATTTGTGAATGACCAGCGCGCAGACACTCTCCCTGTTAGATGGCAGCAGGGGATGCAGCCGCCAGCGCTCTCAGAGCCGCTCGCCTTAGACGAAGGGACATCAGCGGATCGGAGCGCGCTGATTGGACGAGTGGCTGTGCATGCGCCTTAGAACCGGGAAGAGGTGAGTTTGTTTTGGCGACCTGGGGGGTTTCACACAGCGATGTACCCCCGATCGGGGTGCCCCGGGAGCAAGGACCAAAACCCACAAGCGGACCTTCACCCTGAATTAGAGTCTATTTTGTACGTTTCCCTTGCCCTCTACATACAGATTGACCACATTAAAGCGGACCCTGAATAAGAGCATATCTTATGTTTCCCACACCCTGTACATACAGATTGCTCACAAAATCATCCTACCTGCATCTACTGCATGTTATGAGCCTTTAAACATTCAAGATGGTGGCTCATGGGACATCAGGCAGCCTGCAAACAGGAAGTGCCTTCTGACTGTGCTGCTCTGCATTCTGGGACTGCTGACCTTTTCCTGACCCCAGATCTGCTCTGTCTAAGCAACGCACAGCTATAACCCGCCCCCCTGTACTTTATCCCCTCTCCTCAGTATGTGATCCTTCTGAGTCAAGATGGCGGCGCCTGTATCCTAAAGTCCTGAACAGAGTTGCATCCCAGTGGGAGAAAGAATAATAAGTAATTGACTAAAAACTTAAAATATATTAATTTTAGATGCTGGGGAATCGTTTTTTACGGGTTTGGGCTTTTCAATAAATCACGTTGAAGGTCCGGTTTAAAAATCTCCCTAACTGCATATACTGCATTTTCTGAGCCCTTAAACATCCAAAATAGCGGCTCATGAAGTCTCAGGCTGCCTGCAAACAGGAAGTGCCTTCTGCCACTGCCACTCTGCATTCTGGGATTGCTGCCCTCAGCTCTGCTCTGTCTGAGCAAAGCACAGCTATAACCCCGTCCCCTGCACTTTTGCCCCCCTCTACTCTCCTCAGTATGTGATGCTTCTGAGGCAAGATGGCGGCGCCCGTATCCTAGAGTCCTGAACAGTTGAAGCCCTGTGGGGGAAAGAATAAAAAGTAAGTGACTAAAAATGTCAAATCTATTAATATTAGATGCTGGGGAATAGTTTTTTAAGGGTTTGGGCTTTTCATTAAATTATGCTGAAGGTCCAATTTAGGCAGAACACCAAAAAAAACTGACAAAAAGGCAACGGGCAGGCTGATTCATCACTAACGCCAGGTAGCGACAGATGAGCATCTGTAGCAGGCATTTCAGAGCGCCCCCTAGTAGTCGCTGTGCTCGGCCGTGGGTCGCTAGTTCATAGCGACTCAGTCGCTGTGCAGCAATGATGGAAACATTGTGAGGAGTCGCTATTTGACCAGTACAGCGCTGTTTGGGAGCGCATGTTAGCGACTGGTCAGTGCGGCCGACTCACACCATATTCATCAAAAAAACTGCCTCACACAACTCCGGCGCTCAAATATGCTTCGCTGTAGCCCAGGGCGCCGGAGGCTGCGTGATTAAAGGTTGTTTTTTAGAATGTATCCACCAGTAACAAAGCGAAAACATATAGAATTACATTGTAATAACATTGTGACATGAACACATTAAAGTGGACCAACACCCTCCCATGATCGGCCCGGGAATCTATAAGATTCCCGGACCGATCAGCTCCCTGAACGCGGGGCATCCGCTGTGTGAAACCCCCCAGAAACCCCTAAATCCCTACCTGCTCCTCGATCCAGCGGCGCCCGCCGCCGCCTCCCGCGCATCCCTCTAGCAGGACGCGCACCCGCGCCGGCCATTTGTGAATGCCCTGTAACAGTGACGCGCGGGAGGCGGCGGCGGGCGCACTCTCTTGTCCGTCGCTGCCTCCCGCTTGCCCGTCGGTGGGGATTGACTGCAGCGGTCACGTGGGAGCGGGGAGAGGTGAGTTTTTGGGGGTTTCACAAAGCGGGGCATCCCTGATCGGGGTGCCCCACTGAACTGGACCAAAACCCAGGATAGTCAAAATCCTGGGTGTTGATCCACTTTAATGCCAGACATGTCATTTCTGCAGAAATAACATGAAAAATATTTGGAACAATGGCTTTTTCTAGGCCAGAAGAGGTCATAACATTATTTGAGATTTAAAAAAGAAAATAAAATAATAAAACCCTGTTTAAAAAGAAATAAAAGAACGTCCATTGAAATGTATAGGGGAGAGCGACAGGTAGCGAGAGGTAATACCTGGCGCTGTGCAAGGCTGAACGCCGGCGCTGTACGCTGAGGCTGGGATAATGATGAATCGGACGCTACGTGGCGCTATCCCAGTCGCTAAACATATTCTGCTTGATAAATGTGTAATTGCGTGCCGTGTCCTTATCCCTTTATGAATAAGGCCCATAGTAAGTGTGATGAGAAGAGGAGGCGCTGCGCTGCGCTATGTGTCCAGCAGGTGGCAGCAGAGCGCCTCCCTCATACTGAGAGCAGCGAAAGGTCCAACATAGAAGAGAAGAAAGGAAGGAGAGGTGTGCGCGCTGCTGGATTGCGCTCTCTCGCTGGGGTTCGGGGTATTGGCTGCCTATTGAGGACCCGCTCGGATTAGGATTAGGAAGCAGGCTTTGCTGGTGGCCATTTATTGAATGACACACCGGGTGATCGTCGCTTGTGCTGCAGGTGCTGAGACTGACAGCAGCCCATAGAAAGTGCAGCTACGCCTAAGGAAGGAGCTGTCCAGCGATCTGCCCCAGCACAGGGCAATAGTGCCACCATCACCCCAACATGGGCTGCTGTACAGGAAGGTGCACCCTGATCTTCATCTGCACTCTGCAGCTGGTAAGTCCTGGCACTCCATTGCCCATCACCCAACTTGTGATCAGCCTGTCTGTGCTTTGTCTCCACTGTATTAACACATCCATGTATGTAATAGATCAGATGATATTGAATAGGTGCTTTGTTTGATGTCATGCTGTAATCTGGGTGCTGGGGTGCTTTGGGGTGATCAGGAGGTGGCTTGGCACTTCTATAAAGCACCATGTGACTGGCAGCCAGTGTCTGGCAATGAGTTGAATGAATGATCTCAGTAATGCTGCATTGCTTCCTACTATCAGCCTCATCTGTGTCCATATGCACTAGGACTGTCTGGTCAATAGTGTGTGTGTGTGTGTCCATAAGCTGCTGTGCAATGCTTTGCCCCTTCTATAATGCAGCCCCACACTCCAGTGTCTAATAAGGCTCCCTTATAAAATGATGTTATCTCTTCCTCTTTATGGTTTAACACATACAAGTGTCTCTCCCTTGTCTGAGCTGAAAGATTCCCTTTCCTGGAAAGGAGCTGTCACTTTGCTGATAGTCTTGTATCATTTTCTCTCTGTCAACCAACTAGTTTGCATAAGCCTGACAAAAGAGAGATGTCATTTTTCCAGATGCCGTTCGCAGCCACATTGTTCCCAGTCTGCGCCAGAGCAATCCTGAAATGACTCTGCTGCCGCCGCGGATGTGTGGGCATCACAAGTGAGATGTTTTCAGAGACTGTCAGTAGGGTAAATCAATGGCCGGGTTTAGATTTAGGCTTGTGGCATAGTACCAGTTCCTGCTGCCTTTATTTCATCTGTCACCCGGCATATAATCAATAAAGCACTTTAGTATTGCAGCGCAATAGGAATTTTGCCCTGATATTTGTTGCTGTGAAGTTTTCCGATACCGTTTCCATAAATACCTCAACAATAATCAAATCACTTTACATCCCCAAGTACAGATACAGAAATGGCACAAACAAGTGGTGGCTTTTTATATGGATGGGGGGTTAGTGGAAGAAGTAGGTATGTTGTCCAAGGTAAATAGAGGAGGGATGATATATTCAGGACAGCCAACATGTTACACATGCACCCACTACCCAACTTTCTATGCTTTGATGATTGTTGGGTAGCACCATGGTTGCTTTATTTTCTCTTGTTTAGGATGTTTATGGCAATAAGGTAGAAACTGTTTATGGATCAACAAGTTTTGCAGGAGGGATCCCGAAATTCCAAGAATTCTTTGGAAGGAAGAGATGGTGGCCAGGGTGGTTCTGATCGGAGAGAAACTTGTTTGCTTGGGAGACCTCTTTCCTCAAATAGGGACTGGAGTGAGAGTAGAGGTGCACCTGGAATATTTCTTTGCAGACTTTACTGTATGTTGTAGGTGGATTTTGTCGCTTTTCTTGCTCTGCTGTACCAGACGGCGGAGGAGAAGCATAGAATTATAGAATGCTACTAAAAGCTTCTTGGGTAGGCTTCTGAATTGTCTAAGAAGGTAGAGCTTGTGATGGGTTATCTTTAGGACAACCCTGATATTCTTATTTCACAGCATGCTGTCAGTGATAATGACTAAGGAACTGTGTTTCCTTGATGCTCTCAGTCTCTGCTCTCCCCAGTCCACTACTATATGAGTACTATATAAAGAACCATAGACTGTTATTCCCCTATACTGCGCCTATACCCCACTTCTATACTGCCCGCTATATGTCTCCTCCTGCCACCAACTGAGAGGAACATAAGAGACCATGGACTGTTATAGCCCTATACTACTATACACCCCACTAGAGATGAGCGAACTTCTTGAAAGTTCGATTCGGGCGATTCGCCGAATTTCCCCAAGAAATTTGGGTTTGCCCGAATCGAACTTTCACGAATCGCTCATCTGAAAAAAAAAATGCCGGCATGGTCGGAGCGTGGAGGCCGGCGCCGCTCTCAGCTGTCATCAGAGGACGCGTCATCAGAGGGCGCCTGAGAGCGGCGCCGGCCTCCACGCTCCGACCATGCAGGTAAGTGTTTGCTTTTTAAAAAAATGCCGGCATGGTGGGAGCGAGCAGGCCGGCTGCGCTGTCAGCGGGCCGGCTTCCGCCGCCCGCTGACAGCGTAGCCGGCCTGCCCGCTCCCACCATGCCGGCATTTTTTTTTTTTTATTTCAGGGAAAATTCGATCGGCACGAACCAAAAAAATTGGGGTTCGTGCCGAATCGAATTTTCCCTGAAATTCGGAGCGAATTCCGGTTTGTCCGAACCGGTTCGCTCATCCCTACACCCCACCTCTATACTGCCCCCTATATGTCTCCACTTTCCACCAACTGAGAAACCATGGATTGTTATACACCTATACTGCCCCTATGCCCCACCTCTATACTGCCCCAACTAAAAGGACAATTAGAATCTATGGCTTTCAAACCCCTATACTGCCCCTTAATCTCACCTCAACCCCTTACTGACTCCCACCACCATTGGATTATACCCCCAATCCTGTCACTATAACCCAACACCCACTCCCTTTATTCTCCACATCACCCCCCCCCCCCCCCCCATTTGTTATTCCCTTTTGCTTTGGCAATGCTAAATGTTTTTGGACCTGCCAATAAAGCTCTTTTTAGTTGAATTGAAGAACTGGGTGACTTGCGGTGAACCACATAATGATGAATTGGTTATTGGTTTGGGGATTAGGTTAAGTGCCTTGAGAGGTCTCATATTGAGTAGATAACAGGGGCTAGGGTCAGGTTTGGGGTTCACTGCTTGGGTTATATTTAGAAGCTTCTTGAAGGGAAAATCCACTACCAGCACAAGGCATTCTGGCTTAGCTGCTGCCACCTTCCCTTCCCTGGTTGCTATCCCGGGGCCCATTGTCTTCATTAGCTCCATGCTGGGTCCCTCACCCTGATGTGTACATCAGAATAAGAGACCAGGTCAGGCTTCATTTACAGCAGGGGTGCACATCATTTTTTGCTCTTATTGTTCATCTTCAAGTGGCCACAATATAAAGTATCCTACAAAAACACAAACAGTTAATGCAGGCAAGTTTTAAACTGGACCTTCACCCCGAATAAGAATTTATCTTACCCACCCTGTACATACATATTGCCCACATTAAAAATCATCCTTCCTGCACTTATTGCGTTTTCTGAGCCTTTTAACATCCAAGATGGCGGCCCACAGAGTCTCAGGTTTCCTGCAGACAGGAAGTGTCTTCTGACTGTGCCGCTCTGACCTCATCTCTGCTCTCACCCCTCTCCTCAATATGTGATGCTTCTGAGGCAAGATGGCAGCGTCCGTATCCTAGAGTCCAGAACAGTGTTGAAGCCCAGCAAGGAAAAGAATATTAACTAAGCGACTAAAAACTTAAAATATATTAATTCTAGATGTTGGGGAATATTTTTTGAAGGGTTTGGGTTCTTCATTAAATGATGCTGAAGGTCCGGGATGGGGTGAACAGAAAAGGAAAGAGGTGTGCAGAGGTGGACAAAGGTGAGGCGGGAAGGTGAGTAGAGGGGAGAAAGAAAGAGGTGAGAAGACATGGCCAGAGGTAACTTGGCTAGAATTAAAGCAGGGAGGGGTGAGGTGAGCAGAGGTAAGTAGAAACAGTATAGCCTGTTTTGACTATCCTGGGTTTTGGTCCCCGATTAGGGGTTTCATACAGCAGGGCATCCTGATTTTGGATGCCCCGGGGGGAGGGAATCGATCGGCCTGGGAATCTTGTAGATTCCCGGGCCGATCGTGCTGGGTTTTGGTCCACTTTGAAGAGTTATGGTTTGGCGCTAGAGTCAGATATAGGTGCTAGTTAATTTACAGGATTAATAACATTAAGATAAGTTTTTTTTTTGTTTCAATATTTTTATTAAAGTTTTGGGTTTTCAACATTACAGATATTTGGAGCTTATGCATTATATTGCCATCCCGCGCAGGGGAGGTGAAAGAAAAAGCTAACATTCTAAATTGCATAAGATTATACATAGATCACGTTGATGTTTTAATAATTTACAATGCATACAAAGTGAGGAAGCAAATGACAACGTAAAGAACATTCAACGTCTTCGCGCAACCCACTTGACCTGAGACATGTTTATACCCACTCCGGGGCCATGCAGGTCGGGGGGGGGCTCCGCCCTCCACGATCCCCAAGCGAGCCCACAGGATTTGCAGACTTGGTCAAGCGTGTTGACGGGAAAGGATTAATGAAAGCCTTTTGGGATCGTAGTCTAAAGAGAGGAGAAACAAAGAACGGGGGGGGGGAGGGGAAAAGTTGGAGGGAGGAGGGGAGGTCGGGGGGGGGGGGAGAAGGGTCAAGGGGCTCCCGCACTCCACCAGCCAACATGCATGGTTGCTACAACCTCCATGGGGGTTCGCCAGGCCAGGCAAATCTCATCCAGGGTTCCCATATCGAAAGGAATTTGTCATGGGTGTCGGTCAGAATACTAGATAGCCTTTCGTTGAAGAGGAACCCGTTCATTCTGGCCGACACCTCAGATATTGGGGTAAATTGCTTTTTCCAGGCTCTGGCTATGGCCTGTTTAGCCGCCAGGAGAAGGTAGACAAAAAGTCTGTGCTGTTTGCCAGTGAGCTCCTGGGGCTTGCAGTGCAGGAGGGCGACCCAGGGGTCTTTTTTCATGCTGGTGTGGAAGATATCGTTAGCCAGCTTATACACCTGGTTCCAGAAGCGGGCCAACATGGGACAAGTCCACCACGTATGCAGAAAGTCCCCCTCCGCACTGCAGCCCACAAAGCATGTTTTAGACTGTCCCGGAAACATCCTGCTCAGGCGACCCGGCACCAGGTACCAGCGAAGCATTACCTTATAGGCCGTTTCAGTTGTCAGGACATTGAGCCCATAGGAAAGTTTTATCCTACTCCCCCCCCCCCCAGTATTAGTTAATTAAGCAAAATGTTCTTATCACCTTTTCTGCCTGGTAGACCTCCTACAGCAGCCAGGTGTGAAGTACCTCTCGCGGAGTGGTTCGTGGCGTAGTTTGTGTGTTACTCCACCGCGAGGTCTCAGCTAGCTGTACACCCAAAGTGTTATGCAACCATGTTCATAGCAAACTCTAGTAAGATTGCCAGGATCTGGTAAACAACCTTGAGAACTGTACAAAACTGGCAGGCTGATTCATTACTAGCGCCAGCTATTGGCAGATGAGTGTCTGTACAGAGGCGCTAAGAGCGACCGCTAGTAGACGCTGTGATCGGCTATCGGGCACTTTAACAGAGCTCTTCAGTCGCTGTAGTAACCTGGCCGGAATTGATGAATGTGATGTAAGTTGGGCGTTCTAATACCAGTACAGCGTTGCAGGGAGCGAGAGGTAGCGCCAGCTCATTGCGACCAACTCTCAGCGACTCACACCATATTCAACAAAAAAACAGACACACAGAGCGTAGGCGCTCTGCATCTGGTCGCTATAGCATAGAGTGGCAGACGCTGTGTGATTAAAGTCTGTTTTTGAACACATATCCACCAGTAACAAAGCAAAAACACATGGAATGACATTGTTGTAACATTGTGACATTAATACTTTAATGCCAGACCTGTAATGACAAGTCTGCATAAAAATATAAAAAAATCTAAAAACTTTTTTTAAAAATGACTTTTTCTAGGCCAGGAGAGGTCAAACAATTATTTGAGAGAAAAAAAATAAAAACAAAAATAGATTTAATAAAATAAATTAAATAGAAGAAAAAGAACGTCCATTGAAATGTATGGGAGAGCGAAAGGTAGCGACAGGTAATACCCGGCGCTCTGGAAGCTAGAGCAACGGCGCTATAAGCTGAGCCACCTGTAATGATAAATCGTACGCTACATGGTGCTGTTATAGTCGCTCACCAGAATCGCTTTCATAAATGTGGTATTGTGTACAGCGCCCAGCGTTCACCAAACGCTGCCTGCCGCTACACGGCTCTACCTGCCGCTGTCCCTTGATGAATAAACCCCTAAATGTTCTCATTTTTTTCAATGTTACACCCAGTAGACATCACATTACCCCTCCTTAGGCCTACACATATTTCAAAGTTATAATATGCACACTACACCAGTGGCCAGCATGCACTGTGAATAGAGCTGTGCACACCCGTCTGGAAAACCTCAATGGCTACAGTGGTAAAAATGAACTAGAAGTCTGCTGTAAATGGCCTTGATTGACATATACTGTAAAAACTACTTTACCCTCCAACACAGTTTACTTCACAATGGATTCGTACAGTAGCTAACAACCCTGTCCTCTGGTTCTCAGAGCTTTTTTTCCCCTTTTCACAATATGGGAGCACTTCTTCACCCTTATTTATGAAGGAATAGCGACAGGTAGCGACTGGTGAGCGGCCGGTAATGACGGGCCCCGCCACGAGAACGCCGGCTCCCCACCACAATCACACATTTATCAAGCCGATCCTGCTTAGCGACTGAGATAGCGCCATATAGCCACTCATTCATCATTATTCCAGCCTCAGCCCACAGCGCCAGCGTCCGACCTTGAACAGCGACAGGTATGACCTCTCGCTACCTGGCGCTCTCTAATGCATTTCAATGGAACAATCTTTAAATATTAATAATTAATTGTTATTAATTTTTTTTTTTTTTTTTAAATGTGAAAAATTCTGTGACCACTTCTGCCATTTTAGATAATTTTTTTAAGGAAAAAAAAAAAAAAATTGTACAGAATTGATATTACAGGTCTGATATTAATGTATTCATATTACTAAATTATTTAAAATACTTTTTTTTTTGGGTTTCCAAAAATATGGTGGTTTGGGGGTTAAAAAACTGCTTTTAACACATCGCCTCCAGCGCTCTGGGGTTTAAACATGCATTTCACAGCGCTTGAATTTTTTGAGCGTGATTATTTGATGAATACGGTGGAAGCCGGTCGCTCTGACCAGTCACTATCATGCGCACCCATACATCGGGGAACCTGTCAAATAGCGACTCGTCACCCCGTATTCAACATTACTGCACACCGACTGAGTCGCTATCAACAACCGAACAACGGCCAAGCACAGCGACTACTAGCGGGCGCTGTGAAAATACCGCTACAGACGCTCAACTGTCGCTACATGTCGCTATTAATAATCAGCCTCAAGGTTGCCTTGAGAATTCTGCAAATGCATTAACAAATGTGTATTAAAGAATCACACAAAACACAGATATAAAATTTGTATTTGCTATAAAACCATTCATGCATGTTTAAGGTAAATCCTACCTTAGAGCTGAATATAGCGATGACTGCGACAGTCCAGGCGATAATAAAGCAGCAAGAAACTCACCTGAAGCCTGGAAGTCTCGTGTATCTCTCCTCCATTTCCTGCAGTGCACTGTAGATGCTGTAGCAGGTCTGAAAAAATGTGCCCCTCCTTTCCTTGCCATTCCTCCATGACCAAGTGCCAAATGTGGTCATTCTGCCATCCCTGCCCTCTAGTGTGAGTAAGCCCAGCAAGCAGGGGCGTAGCCAGGTGGGAACAGGGGGGGGCACGTGCCCCGTGTGCAGCAGGTCAGGGGGGTGCCAAAAGGCGGGCCTGGGAATGGTCTCTCTTGCCAAGCTTGCTCACATTGGGGGGCTGGGGAACAGGGTGGGGGGGGGTAGTTAAGGGAGAGTTAAATGGAAAGCAGGGGCAAACTTTGAAGCCCTGCCACAGAATTTACAGTGCACTGCAGGAAATGCAAAAGAGGTGCATGGCACAGGCTTCAGGTAGGCTCCTTGCTGCCACATTATTGCATTATTAAAGCAGACCTTCACCCTGAATAAGAGCATATCTTATATTCCCATACCCTGTATATACAGATTGCTCACATTAAAATCACCCTACCTGCATCTACTGCATGTTATGAGACTTTAAACATCCAATATGATGGCTCATGGAGCATCAGGCAGCCTGCAAACAAGAAAGTGTCTTCTGACTGTGCCGCTCTGCATTCTGGGATTGCTGTCCTTTTCCTGACCCCAGCTCTGCTCTGTGTGTGCAAAGCACAGCTATAACCCAACCCATGTACTTTCTCCCACTCTCCTCTTCTCAGTTTGCTGATGCTTCTGAGGCAAGATGGCGGCGCCCGTATCCTAGAGTCCTGAACAGAGTTGCAGAACAGTGGGGGAAAGAATAATAAGTAAATAAGTGACTAAAAATATATGAATTTTAGATGCTGAAGAATAGTTTTTTAAGGGTTTGGTCTTTTCAATAAATCATGCTGAAGGTCCGGTTGAGGTGTTTGTGTGGAGGTCTTATTGCTAGTTACACTTTGATTCAGTAGTTACAGTAGCTTGGACACTACAGCTAAATGTAGAAAGCACTGGTAGGTTGTTGGATTATGTAAAGTGTTGAGTGTAAATTTAGAATTTGCTTGGAAAATTAGGATTAGCTTTAGGTGTTGGATCATGTATTATACTTAGATTAAATCTTAGTGTTAAATATAAAGGTTTAATTAGACTTTTTGGGGCTTAAGTGGACCAAAACTCATAATAATGAATTGTCTCTCTTTAACAGGTTTTGTTATTCATTATATACTGTACTCAGAGGTTTAACTACAGTGGGAGTTTTGCCATGACCTACATTTGAATTACTGGCATTTAACATGCATTTCCTAAATAAAAATAGGTCTGGGAGAGTATTAGTTTTATTTGGATTTCCACCTTCAGAGTTTTATATCTATATATTGATAGGTTGTCTGCCAGGATGGAAAAATAGAAACATAGAAGGTTGACGACAGAAGGACATAGAAGGTTGACGGCAGAAGGAGACCATATGGTCCATCTAGTCTGCCCTTATGTGTATACTGTATGTACTCTTTATCTTAGGATAGATGTGTGCTTATCCCAGGCATGTTTAAATTCAGTGACTGTTTATTTTTCAACTACCTCTGCTGGAAGATTGTTCCAAGCATCTACTACTCTTTCTGTAAAATAATATTTTCTAACATTGCTCCTGATCTTCCCCCCGACTAGCTTCAGGTTGTGCCCCCTTGTTCTATCATTAAGCTTCTTCTTAAAAACACTTCCCTCCTGAACCTTTCACATATTTAAAGGTCTCAATCATGTCCCCCCTCTCCCTTCTTTCCTCCAGACTGTACAAATTAAGTTCTTTAAGTCTCTCTTGATAAGTTTTAAGTTTAAGTCCTTCCACCATTTTTGTTGCCCGCCTTTGGACACGTTCTATTTGAATAATGTATTTTTGCAGGTAAGGTCTCCAGAACTGCACACAGTATTCTAGCTGTGGCCTTACCAGGGCTCTATACAGCGGCATCACAACCTCCCTCTTCCTACTGGTGATGCCTCGAGCTATGCAGCCGAGCATCCTGCTTGCTTTTCCCACTGCCTGGCTACACTGTCCACTCATCTTGCAGCTATCAGTAATCAGTACCCCTAAATCTCTCTCCTCCGAGGTCCTGGCTAACACAGTGCTGCCCATACGGTACTCAGAGCAGGGATTCCTTCTACCCAAGTGCATGATTTTACATTTAGAGACATTAAACTCTAGTTTCCACAGTTTGCTGCATTAGGCTAGAAAAAAAAAATACCTTGAGTTACCGGCCCCTTAGTGTGCTGCTGGTTAGATGCTCCATAGGGTCCAGTAGTCTGGCCAGTAAGGGAAGCTGGGTGGATACTGCTGGCCAAGTAGCACAGTCCGATAATGCTGGAAGGACAATAAAGGGGCTGACAAACCTCAGATGGAGTCTACTGACTTTAGAGGGGTCTTGGAGAGTTCTGCAGCCTGTGTGAATAGACCAGTGCAGGAGGCACCAGAGGCTGGGCCATGATGGGTTCTGCAGCCAGCTGTGCTTGTATGCCCATGATGTCTGGGTATAAATGCCCAAAGGAAGCCAAGCCAGGAGCTCTGACTACAGGAAGCCAGTGGGGAGTTGAAAACATACACTGGTCTGAACTGTGAGTAAACCAGGAGGCTGTTTTTGATGACATGATCTTATGTTATTCTGTATGCTGAAGAAAGCCTTTCTAAGTTGTATGAAGAAAAATTCCCCTTTCTGTCTGTCTAAGATGTCAAGAAGATCCCGGAGGCTTACAAATAAATCTCTCTCTCTCTCATATATATATTATATAATTATTTTGTGCATTTTTCCTTATATAGAGTTTATGCCAATGTGCTAAACTTATTTAACATTTGCCACATATATGGACATGTTTAGAACAGCAGCAGGTGCCACACCTCTTCACCCCACGTGCCCCACTATCTCTTTGTTCCATCTCCATCCCTCTAGTCACATGACTCACTTGCCTTGCTGATGTTTATTTTGCTTGATTTATTAAATTAAAAAGTGGAACAACAGCATAAGTAAAAGTCTCTCAGTTCATTATTCAGTTCTGTTGCCACTACTTGTTTCGTCGGTGCAAGCTGACGTCATCAGAGCTGGGCCACCTTGGCTTTTCCTCCCCTGGCAGCATTGGTGGTTGTCATAGTAAGATCTTAAACTGCATTGTTCCTTGAACTTTTCCAATTTTTTAAATGTTACAGCCACGAACATAAATGTATTTTATAGAGATTTTATGTGATAGAGCAACACAAAGTAGCATGCATTTGTGTAAAGAAAATGATACAGGCTATTCCCAATTTTGAAAAAATAAAAACCTGAAAAGTATGACATGCATACTGTATGTATTCATCCGCCTGAGTCAGTACATTGTTGGACTACCCTTAGGTGCAATTACAGCGGCAAGTCTCGAGGGGAATGAACACCTTTGCACCTTTAAAGACTGAATTCTTCTAGCTCAGTCAGACTGTATAGAGAATGTGTGTCAACAACAAATTTCAAGTCATAGCACAGATCCTTAATGGGATTTAGGTCTTCATTTTGACTTTGACTTTGGGCCATTCCAGCACATGACTATGATTTGATTTAAACTATTCCATTGTAGCTTTGGTGGCATGTTTAGGATTGTTGTCCTGCTGGAAGGTAAACCAGTGCCCTGGTCCTGAGTCTTTTGCAGCCTCTAACTTCATCCATCTTCCCATCAACTCTGACCAGCTTCCCAGTCCCCACTGTAAAAAACATCCCCACAGCATAATAGTGCCACCACCATGTTTCACAGTGGGGATAGTGTGTTTAGGGTGATTTGCAGTGTTAGCCTTTCTCCCCATATAGTACTTGGCATTTAGGCCAAGAAGTTCAACTTTGGTCTCATCTGATCAGAGCACCTTCTTCAAAGTGCTTGCTGTGTTCTCTACATAGCCTGAGGCAAACTGCAATTGGGACTTCTTATGGCTCAATTAAACTATGCCTTTCTTCCTGCCACTCTTCTGTAGATTCTGTGGAGAACACTGCTAATAGTTGTCCTATGAACAGATTCTTCCAGCTGTGGATCTCTGCAGCTCCTCCAGAGTGTCCCAGTCTTGGCTGCTTCTCTAATTAGTGCTCTCCTTGCCTGGGCTGGCAGTTTAGGTAGATGGCCATGTCTTGTTAGGTTTGCAGTTGTGCCATATTCCATGATGATGGATTGAACAGTGCTTCGAGAATTGTTTAGATCTTGGGCTATTTTCTTAAAAATCTAGCTCTGCAATACACTTCACCATAACATTATTCCTAAACTGATGTTAACTTTACAGAACAGCTGTAGTTATACTGATAATACGTTATGTATAGGTGGACTCTAGTTGACTTTTAAAGGCAAATAAATAACGCTGGAGTTTATTTTAAGTGGACCAACAATGTGACAATACCTCTCAAGCCCCTGTTGAATAGATAATATGCATATACATGTAAATAAAATCAATGCCGCACTTACCAATTAAAATGATTCTTTTGTAATGGCGCCGCCATTTCGTGGAATCCAGGCTTTGGGTTTTTGACAGTTTTGCTTGTAATGCAGAAAATCTCGTACATGTGCTGTGCAGATCTGTACAGAGTAAAGGGGGTGGGAGTCGCTCTATCTCTACTATTTATACAAAATTATTAGATTATTATTCAGGGCATGGGAACCAATTTACAGCCCAGTTTAACCCTCTCATCATCAATCTCATCTTAGAGGCCGATTCATTAATAGCTCCAGGTAGCGACAGATGAGCGACAGTAGCGGCATTTTCAGAGCGCCCGCTAGTAGTCGCTGTGCTTGGCCGTTGTTCGGTAGTTGATAGCGACTCAGTCGGTTTGCCGTAATGTTGAATATTGGGTGAGGAGTCGCTATTTGACAGGTTCCGCGCTGTATGGGAGCGCATGACAGCGAATGGCCATAGCGAACGGCTCCCAGCATATTCATTAACAAATCACGCTCAAAAAATTCTCGCGCAGTGAAATGCTTGTTTAAACCCCAGAGCGCTGGCGGCGATGGGTTAAAAGTAGTTTTTTAACCCCCAAACAACCATATTTTTTGAAAAAAAACAACATGTTTTTCAAAACATTTTGTAATATGAATACATTAATATCAGACCTGTAATATCAATTCTGCACAAATTTTTTTTTTTTTTTTTTACCTTAAAAAAAATATCTAACATTGCAGAAGTGGTCACAGAATTTTTGACATTTAAAAAAAAACAAACAAACATTAATAGCAATTAATTATGAATATTTAAAGATTGTTCCATTGAAATGCATTGGAGAGCGCCAGGTAGCGAGAGGTCATACCTGTCGCTGTTCAAGGTCGCTCGCTGGCGCTGTGGGGTGAGGCTGGAATAATGATGAATGATTCGCTATCTGGCGCTCTGTCAGTCGCTAAGCAGGATCGGCTTGATAAATGTGTGATTGTGGAGGGGAGCCGGCGTTCTCGTGGCGGTGACCGTCATTACCGTTCGCTCACCATTCGCTACCTGACGCTATCCCTTGTTAAATAAGGGCCTATGTTTGAGATCTGTCCATATATCATGCATTGGAAATGAAGCATATTGCTTTTTATATGTGAGATTTGTGTGTTATGTAATAACCATTGTCTTTTAATATGATCAACAATAAACGATGATGAATTTTATTAACCATTATTAGATGTTTATGGTATCAGGCGGGGTCAAACTCAAGGGCTAGAATTCTACAAGTTGGGTTTTGCCTATTCCCAACATTGCCGGCGCTCAAAATCATGTAGTTGTAGCCCATAGCGTCAGAGGCTGTGTGATTAAAGGCTGTTTATGAACATGTATCCACTAGTAAGAAAGCGAAAACACATGGAATTACCTTGTTATAACATTGTAACATGAACACTTTAATACCAGACATGTAATGACAATTCTGCATAAAGATCTTATTAATCCAAAAAGTTTTCAAAAATGTCATTTTCTTGCCCAGTATACATGTCAGAAAGATTTGATTTTTTTTTTAAGAAAAAAAAGAAATTGGGATCAGGAAAGGGATTTAAGGATCGTCCATAGAAATGTAAAAAAGCGCCAGGTAGCGACAGGTAAGACGTGGCGCTCTGCAAGGCTGAACGCTGGCGCTGTACGCTGAGCCTGGGATAATGATGAATCGTACACTACATGACGTTGTTCCAGTTGCTCTACAGATTTGCCTTCATAAATGTGTAATTGCGTGCAGTCTACGGCGTTCACTTGCCGCTACCTGCCGCTACCTGCCGCTGTACTGGAAGTACCTGGCGCTATCCCTTCATGAATAAGGCCCTTAATCTTACCAGTCATGCTATATATACAGTATCTTCTCTGCCTTGAATCAAGCAACTGTATAATTAATTGTCTAGCAGTCTTTAGATTTATTTATTTATTTTAGCTGTAGGGAAACTTTGTTGTAATGATAGAGGCAGAGAGATCCTGCAGTACAAAGATATTACAAATGTGCCCTTGAGGGAAATCAACTCAAAGCATCTTGCACTGAGGACAGCAAAGCTGCCTAACAGCTATTATCAGTAATATAAAACAATGTTTTGTGCGTGCTGTATCCGTTCTCATTTAACAAAGCCCTGCTATTATGAAATTGTTAAGAGATGCGTTTTACACAATGGAGACACTTTCAGCACAATGGCGAGAGGTAGCTTTGTTGACTTCCATATGTGATGACTGGAGTTCAAGTCTTAGTGGTGTCAGAGTTTAATATTATCTATTATAGTTGTAGAAAGGCTCAATCTACAGCCACATTTCTGTGGACCCTCTCCACTCAGATCTAAATGTATCCTTGTGTGGTAAGTAAACATGACTGATTGTTCTGTTCATTTGGTGCTTGAAAGCTAAAATTTGGCTAAAATCCTCTCTAAAACTGTAGGCCTATATTTAAGGTTAGGTTTAAAGCGGCAAAGATTCTCCAGTCGGCCCCAGGCACTAACCCCGGCCACAATTAGGGCAGTCAGTTTGTTATGCAGTATTTTAAAGAGGAACAGCACACCGGAATTTCACTTTGCTATGTTTTGTTTGGCACAATCCCGAATTGGGATGCCCACTGTGTTTACCCCCCAGGTCGCCCGGTTTCACTCACCTTCCTTCCGCTCCCACGGCACAGAGAGAGTGAGTGCTCTGAGCGTTGTACTCAGCCAATTAGCCTGTTGGCTGTCACTTGGCTCCCTTCAGACCACCAGCCACAACTCCCCCCACCTTGCAGCTGTGGCGTGCCCGTGCCGCCCATTCAGAAAGATCAGGCACAGCCACACCCATGGCTAGAGGTGAGCGGGGATGTGGCTGGAGTACTCAGACGTGGCGAGGGCTTCGGGAGAAAGTGAGAGAAAACGGCAATCCGGAGGGAGGAGGGTTCACACAGCAGGGCATCCCCAAGGGCTGGAACTCTTTTTAACTCCAGGGTCTTGGATGTTCCTCTTTAAGTTACATCTGTTATTTGGCTAATAACCATCACATTTTTATTATGCAACAATCTAGTTGTGTTTTGAAGGGCCCCAGGAATGATATCCAGTGATTGGCTCAAAGTGCCCCAGCATGACTCTTTAGTCCAGCATTTGCTTTACAATAGCCATCTTTTCTAAACTGTGCTATTAACTCTCTTAAATTGGACCAAAAGTCTGGAATTTCACTTACCTGGTATTGGTCCACATTACAGGCGTATCCCAGTTTTGGGATACTCACCTTGATCCACACAGGATTGGGAGGGGGGCATCAAAATTGCTGCGTAACTCATGATTTGCACATATCCAAAATTCATTCTCTTGATCCCCCCAGCTGTTGACAGTCACGTGGTCCGTGTATTAGCTGGCAGTCCATGTGACTCGTGTTTTGCCATGGGATTGTGGTTCAGGTGAATTGAACTTAGGGTTGCGGGAGGTTATGGCTTAGGGGGCTGGGGGGGGCTTCAGCTATTTGAATGTCCCTGAGCTTGTCCCAGTGTAGTCCAGCACCCATTTGCTGAAAAATTGATGTTGACCACTTTAAGGCAATGTGTTTTGAACCGATTGCTGTGTGCCTCCACCCATGCTTCCTGCAGTCGCCTCTATCCAGTGGGTGCACTCATTAGCTAGGGATGCTGCCTGATGCATGCACATGCTCTGTGGGATCAATTCCTGAGTATACAGATCTTCTTCACACAGCTGATTTGGAATGCCCTGGGGACAAGCTGTAACCCGGACCTAGGCTACTTTAAAGAGGAACTTCACAGGCCCTGGAGTCTCCAGGGCCATTTGAGTCCCGCTCCTATGTAAACCCTGTTGGAATCCCATTACACTCATCTTCTTCCAGAGCACTGGCCGCGTCGGCATCCACCATGCGCGCAACCTAGCCTTTCTGAATGGGCGGCACAGGCACGCCATGGCTAGAAGGTAGGCAGGGGATGCGGCTGGAGGTGCACTCTGCTCCCTTCGGCTCTGGCCACTCAGCCAATCAGTGTGCTCGTCCAAGTCTGCTCCATGGGAGCGACAGCAAGGTGAGTGTATGAATTTATGTTTTGACAATGGTTGTCTGCGATTCCATCAAGGTTGAGCGCTTATAGGGGGAAGGCTTTCCTGCCAGCATGTTGCTTCCTGGACCTGCAACCTGTTAGAAGTGGCATTCCACTGTGGCAATCTCGCAAAGCTTTTCATGCTCCTCTATGGAGTGCTGTGATTAATACCTCTTACTGTAACTCTGACTTACTGCGCTGAACTATAAAGCAAGGTCATGATATTTTAGAAGCAAACAGGAGATTTATATTCCTTTAATTTAAGGTCATTCCGGCCCTAGCTGGAAATGTCTTATTGCTATATCGCCTCCGCTTGTTTTCTAGTATTTCTGGAAAGATTTATTCTGCTTTCTGTCTATAGCAGGGCCTGTCTTCCTGTGAAACAGAGGTCATTACGGCAAACTTGTTCAGGATTTTGTTGTCATTTATACATGTTGTGTCTTCTATAAAGTGCATTCTTATTGCCTCTGTTGAAAGTAGACCGAAACATATATAAATGAGTTAGCCCTCTTTAAAGCAGAACAAAAACTGGGATTTTGACTCCTGGGTTTTGTTCTGTGCCCCTCCTGGGCATCCACAATTGGGATGCCTCTCTTTGTGAAACCCCCCAGATGCCATGTAAAACTCACCTTTGATAGACTTAAATGAGGAGAGCAAGCTGGCGCAACCGCAGCAGCGCGTGCATTCCCGCACCAGCCGATATCAATGGCGCCCAAAGATACAAGGGATGCGTCCACTCTCAGATTAGATGAGAGCCTGCATAAGCGTCATTGGACTTGGGAGAGGTGAGTGAATTCTGGCTATATGGGGGGTTTCACACAGCGGGGCATCCCAATTTGGAATGCCCCAGGGGAATACCAACAGAGGCCCTGTAATCTTTTAGATTCTAGGGCCGGCCACCCTGGGTTTTGTGTCGCTTTAAAAGATTTCCCTAGGGACATGCTGGTTTCCCCGTAAACTCACCTCTATCCTTGATGCCCATGTCTGTGACAAAGCTTATCTGGACTCCGTAGCTTTCCACAGCATCCCAAATCCATCCGGCCAGTTTGTTCTCACCAACAGACTTTCAGATCTACTAGGGCCCTTATTTATCAAGGGCTAGCGCCAGGTAGTGTCTGACGAGCGCCAGGTACCGCCAGCTATCGGCGGCTACCGAATCAAGTACGCCCGGCGGCGGTCACAATGACGCATTTATCACGCTAAATGAGGCTAGCGCCGGCGAGAGCGTCAGCTAGCGCGGGATTCATCATGTAGCCGACTGCAACGAACAGCGCCGCTGCTAATCCCATCACAGCGACAGGTATGACCTGGCGCTCCCTGGCGTGGTCCAATGCATTTCAATGGAGCAATCTTTAAATAATCATAATTAATTGCTATTAATGTTTTTTTTTTTTTTTTTTAATGTCAAAAATTCTGTGACCACTTCTGCAATGTTAGGAATTTTTTTAAAGTAAAAAAAAAAAAAATAAAAAAAAAAATATTGTGCAGAATTGATATTACAGGTCTGATATTCATGTATTCATATTACAAAATGTTTAGAAAAACTTGTATAATTTTTCCATATAAAAAAAAAGGTTGTTTGGGGGTTAAAAACTACTTTACACACATCGCCGCCAGCGCTCTGGGGTTTAAACAAGGAATTCACAGCGCGAGAAATTTTTGAGCGTGATTTTTTAATGAATCTGCAGCAAGCCGTTCGCTCTGGCCATTCGCTGTCAGGCGCACCCATACAACGCTGAACCTGTGAAACAGCGACCCCTAACCCCGTATTCAACATTACCGCACACCGACTGAGTCGCTGACAACAAGCAAACCCCGGCCAAGCACAGCGAATACTAGCTGGCGCTGTGAAAATCACGCGACTGGCGCTCATCTGTCGCTACCTGGCGCTATTAATGAATCAGCCTCTAGGTCTGGCAGGCACGCAGTGCAGGGATGTCACCAGAGGACCGGACGTGGGCTGTTAGATGCCTCTAAGGGAAATAGACCCTAGTCACACAGTTGTTGCCTGGCTGCTCATAGCTGCTGAGCATTCCCTAATGAAAATAGCGGCCATGCTGCATTTAAAGTGCCACTAAAGGCAGCCACAGCTGCCTGCTCCCCTGGGTTATATGTTGGTTTACTGTCTCTGTGAACCAAGACCTGATTTGCTAGGGAGTGTGAATGTCCTTAAAGTGGACCAACAGTCAAAAATGACTTAAACCAGACCAACACAACAAACAGTGCTCATATGTACCCCTCCCCAGGGCAATTTAGATTGCTGGGCATAAACATATAGCTACCTTTTTCTAACTCTTGCTGTAGTAAATTTTAAAAACAAAATGGTGGCTCATGCATTTACCTGCAAACAGGAAGTGCTGCTGGGCTTCCTGTTACTGTGCATTGTCAGTTATGTCAGTTGATTTCAGGAAGCAGCATGGCAGAGATGCTGGTAAAGGAAGCTCCAAAATGGCCGCTACCTTTCTTCTCCAGCTGTGCCAGGCTTTTGGATCCCAGTGGTCATCCCCTGATTTTAACTGTTGAAACGCTGTATCTTCTGTTTGCTGATTGGCAGCTGTTAACTCCCTGTTTCTTCTGTTTCCTGATTGGCAACATTCCATTTCCATGTATTATGCTTATACTAATTTTACTCCCTTTCTTTTGGATTTCCTACTTCTATATCATTTGTGTGACCTTGGGTCCAATGTCTGGGAGCCCCAAATCCTGCAGATCCATATAAAATCCCTCCTGTTTCTCTTAGCAAAATGAATGTACAAATCCCTACACGTCAGGTAGAGACGGTTTTCAAGAGAACATTCCTTGTTAAATAAAATATGAGCCCTGAGTCACTGATTTCTTTCCTAGCTTCAAGCCAAACTCTTTGAAATATCCTGAAATATGTGTTTCCACTAACAAACTGTGAGTTCAAAAACTCTTATATTTATATTTATTACTGGCCTGTGTGTTTTGTTTGGATCTTCTTTTCATTTTAAATCTAAACCCTCCCTTGCAACTTTGCTTTGGGTCCTGGCCCACAGGGATCATATGGAAAGACAATCCCCCTATATCTGCTGGTAAACCCTGGAATTGAGATACTTTTTCTTTCCCACAAAGCGTCATCCAAAAGAGTCCCTGGCACAGGAGTAAAATATTCTCTTTACTGTCAGCACAAAGTTGCCAGAGAGGGTTGACTTTAACCGCAACAACACGCATTTTTGACGCAGCGGTCAATCACAGTACTGGATTTCAGTACTGGAGGCAATTAGGAGAAAGGTAACGTTTGTATCCATTAATACACAGGGTGGCATCCTCAATAAGGTTACCTCGCGCCCATTACAACACTCGTGAACAATGGGTGTTGTTCCAGTTTAAGGGGCTTTAAGGGTCTACCAAATATGGCCGTTAGTTCAGAGATCAGTCGCCCTATGATTCTTGATATGGGGATCGATGTTGTATTCAAAATCAATGTATTCACTTAGAATAGTAGACTAGAACTGGTGTATTTTGTATATACTGTACTTCATCACATGGTGGTATGTCTCCAGCTCCTACTAGGGTTGCCACTAACATTCTTGTATTTGTTAAAGTGGAAAAAAAACAACCAGGGGCTGGCCTGGGGGTGGGCGCAGAAGCGGAGTTGTGGGGGATGCGGCAGCGCTCGCTCCACATTAAATTTAACCAGAGTCCTTTGTTGAAGGAGAAAAGCTACGTTTTACTGGGCAAAATGGGATGTTTCACACAGGGGCCAAGGAAAGAAACCTGTTCTGCTTTATTGAAGACCTATATTCAAATGTTGAGTATAGGTTGCTTGTAAGTTTTACACCCTGGGGCATCCTAATGGGGGATGTGCCTACAGTTATATACCCCTAAAAAGCTTATAATAATTGGGAAGAATTGCTAGTTTTTCCATGTATCTGGGCTGTCGTCCCCTTCTCCGGTAGTGAATAATTGGCTTCCCCAGAAAAGTGTCCACACAAACACCTTTGGCTGTCAGTGTTCACATGGGGCTTGAGAGCGGCGGGAGGGGAACCAGAGGAACAATTAGACTATAGTCATTCTAGACTATAGATCTGCTTTAAAGGGATTCAGCAGGAAAAAAAAGGGTACTTACCTTTTGTCCTGCGCCTTTGGTCACTGCAGGTCCAGTGCTCCAGAACTCACCTGATCGCTTTATTAGGGCCCCTACACCTTTCAGGGAGGGGATTGATGGTCGGACGGAATCGCAATATCTCATCAATCACCAGGGAGTGGCTACACCCTCTCCATTAATTGCAATGGAGTAAGTGGGCAAGGCCTTACAAGCCTCCCCTCCATTGTAGTGAATGGAGGGGGAGTGACCACTCCCCCTGTGACTGTTGGCAGGGGATGGTCCGAGCAAATGCCAGAGAATTGAGTTTCAGGCCCCGGAGTGTCGGATCTGCAGTGACCAGTGGCGCAGGACAAAAGGTAAGTACCCTTTGTTTTTTTATTTCCCTGCTGTATGATTTTAACATAAATATGTGTCCAAGAAGGCTTAGGGTGACTGTTTCAGGCCTCTGTGCATGTGTTATGCGGAACAACAAATCCTGGATTTTGACTATCCCAGGTTGCATTTTGTTCCCCCAAAAGCATCCTGATTTAGGATTCCCCGCTGTGTGAACCCCCCCAGTTCACCTAGTTAATCTCTCCTCCATTGACAATAATGAGAGCTGCCTGTTAAATTACATCAGTTAAGCAAGTGGCTCTCGTTGAACGAGAGCCTGCACATTTGCCGCTGGACCGGTGGAAAGGTATGTGTGTACTAGCGCCCTGGGGGATTTCACAAAGCAGGGCATTACAATTCCTGATTTGGGATGCCCCACTGTGTGAAACCCCCAGTTTGTCTAGTTAAACTCAACTCTTCTTGGTCCAACGACGCATTCATCCAATGGGAGCCATTTGCTATCTGAATGGCTGAGGGTTTTCAATGACAATTAAAGCGCCTGCCGAATTACTTCAGTTCAGCGGGCGGTTCTCCTCAAACTAGAGTCCGCACATGCACCATTGGACCCAGGAACGGTGAGTGTGTACAGGGCGTCCTGGGGGGTTTCACAAAGTGGGGCCTGATTCCTGTCCGGCCGCTGGTGGGTTTTGTTCTGCTTTAATAAATAACAGGCTGTATTGAATTGTAAAACCATGGCGGGCGTGGGGGGGAGGCAATGAGGAATAGTAATGGGACAGAAGAATAGACCCACAGCTTCTGTTCTTACCTTTGTGAGTCCATGGTGAGGTCATCTCACTTGGCAAGGTCTTATGACTGGCTAATGATGGAACCAGTTCTGTAAGAGGTACGTTTTCAGTGAGCTTCATTTTTGGCCTTGTGAAAATGTTTCGCTAGCTTTCTCAAATCATCCTGAATTAAGAAAGCCAAAACAGCAAGTCCAGTTGCCTCAGTCTATTCCTACACATATATCATATTTTCTGCTTGCCTGGGCTGTCTGTTAACCCTTTAGCTGCCAGCCTAGCTAGAGATTTTGTCACCCTCTGTTGCCAGGCCATTTTTCAACATTTTGCACTGTATATGTTTAACAGTGATTTTAGCAGAGATTTCCAGGAAAATGAATCAGTAATGGATGCAGATCTGCATGTTAGACCTCAAAGAGGGACAAATTAGTACAATGAGGGACAGGGGGCCATGGACTCAAAAGAGGGATGGTCCCTCCAAATCAGAGACCGTTGGGAGATATGAGCATTATTAATTTTTGCTTAAGTCATTTTTAACTCTATGGCAAATGCATAAGTGCTGTTTTTTATACAATTGTAAATTACACCATGGTTGTATTTGTAATTTATGTATATACACGAAGCAGAATGGATGCACATGCCCTTAGCCAAATGGAAGTCGCCGATTGCCGATCATGACATATTACAACTCAGCGGGGTCTAACTATCTCCCGTCAATCACTGCGCTGTCACCATCTGCTTCTTGGAATGCGCTATGACATCAGGTACAGAAAAAGCTTTGCTGAATACAAAGCAAGGGCACAGTGTTTGGAGACGTCCTACATAAAGACATGAGTCTGGCATTGCCATATAGACCAGTATATATGTAACTCTCCATTGAGCAAGGAGTAAATGTTTTTTCCTGTGTATATGTATATTTTATGCATTTTGGTATTATTTTGCATTTGGAAGGAGTTGGAGTTGGAAGCTGTTGCCTTCTGTTGTGTATATCACACCGCTAGTATATCATTGTGCTGCCAGAATTGATTCATCAGTCTAGACGTGCTTTTGCAGTTAGTGTTAGTCTGACCGCATCAACATACAGCTCTCTTAGGAGCACAGAGAAGAATACAAGTCCCTGTCCGGATAGATACGTAGCTCCTGTCACCCGCAGCAACTGGTGCCATTTGTCCGGCATACTTACAAATCAATGCATACCCGGCTTCCCTGGAAGGGAGCATCTGTTGGGGGGTGTCTGGCACTTCATTTATCCAGAATAGATTTCTGGGTGGTTGGAAGCCCACTTTTGTGTGGTGAGAGCGTGGAGTGGGGTGCGCATCCCAGGGATCCATTCGGTTTCACACACACGGAAATCCCAAACTGAGAAGCTAGGGAGAAGAAATTGGTCTTTTAGACTTCAGGACTAAATAGTAATTCCACTTTCAATGGCATTTTTAAAGGTTTCATTTTTGTGTGCAAAAATGATGTCTTCAATGTGCTTATCTCAATAAGCTTATCTGTTATTTTCACTATATCCAGTCCAGGTCGTCCCAGAAGTGATGACAGTTGGGTAATCCACCGCTAGGTGGCGCTCGACTGCAAGATCAAAAGCTGTCGCTCCTCCCGGCTCCCTATAAAAGCAGGTGTCTCTCTATGATTCCCCAGTGTTCTTCCTCCAGTCTTGCTGCATAAGGATCGTATGGATACTCGCTCCTGGAATACTGCAGCTGAGCGGGGCCTCCTAGCCCGTCGGCCGCTGCATCCTTATTGCCACCGTTCCCGTGGACCCACTACTGCCTCCCAGCTTCAGCTGACAGGGACGGTGAAGGTAGGGTGAACGCCAGGGTCAGGCGTTGGCAGATCTAGGTTCTGCCCAAAGGGTAGCCGGCCATAGGCTGATGGTGAGCCTATGGGGGGGGGGGGAGAGGCACCACCTTATGCCCACGGGGTTTATGCCCTTCCTGCACCACAAGCTTTATTGTTGTATTGTGTTGGTGTTTACTTGACTGGACTGCTGTCCCTTGCGTGCTGGTGTGTTTTTACTGATTTTTACCTCACATACTCACCCTCCTCTCTCCCTCGTCGCTCCTCTCTCTCCCCTCTCCTTCATGCTGCCATGCTGCCACGCTGTGAGAGGGGGGGGAAAGGACGTCGGCGCTGCACGGGTGGAGTATGTCTAGAGCTGTGGGCTCCACCGCCGGGTGTGCGCGTGCTGTCCTCCGTGGGCCCCCTGATGTTCCTGGGCCCTCCGCCATATTGGGGGCGGGCGCGATATTCGCGTCACGGCCGTGCGGCCCGCCCCTCGAGGAACGTGTGCTGCTGGCTGATCCGCACAATCTTCTCCTCCTGCACGCTGCTGTCGTCTCTGCCAGCCCCCCTCTCACCTAGCCCTCTCACTGTAAAGAGGGATCACTTAAGAGGGATCATTTTTTGTGGGCTGGCCAGGTTGGGTCGTTAGTGCCTTGTATCTGTTAACATAACTCAAATCACCATAATGGAGGCTTCTGGAGATAGCGAGCTTGGGACCCCATCTGGGCGGGTGAAGCTCTGTCACATGTGCGGTGCTAGCCCTCTGGGCAGACTCAGCACGGTTTGTGTCACTTGCGCCAGAAGTGTTATCTTGGAGCAGGATCGGGCGGGTGTATCTGCCCCTAGCTCGTTGTTGCCTGTGGCCTCTCCTGACCCCCCACAATTGCTCTCAGCCCCCAGTAAGGGGGAAGCCAGTAGGGGGTCCCAATCTGATTTGGCTTATCGGGTGGCTAGTCTTGAGAAACAGATCTCTCGCTTGGCTCCTAGAAAGGCCACAAGTAAGAGGCGGCATTTTGAGCCGGTCTTTTCTGATGATGATGATGAGCTCTTTGGAGTCCCCGGCTCCGTGGAGGAGGGCGAGTTGCATGAGGACTCCATCTCCACGGTGGATTATTCTGTGGGTCTTGATAGTTGACCCGGTTCTTCCTCGGATGAGGATACATGGCTCCCTGATGATACAGAGCGGTTGCTGGCTGCGGTCTTTGAGACGCTGCACATTGTCCCTCCTAGAGTGGCTAAAAGGAAGCAGGGTGATTTGTTTCGGCCTGAGAGACAGAGGCGTGTTTTTCCTGAGCAGGCCCATTTTTCTGACATGATTTTCAAGGAATGGGAAAGGCCTAACAGGTTACCGTCAGTGCCCAAGGGCCTGGACAGGCGGTATCCCTTTCCCGAGGAGCTGGTCCGGCTATGGTCCCGTCCCCCCGAGGGGGATGCCCCCGTGTCAGGCCTGTCCAACACTACAGTCATGCCTTCACCCGATACTGCTTCCCTAAATGATCTGACTGACAAGCGCATGGATCAGCTGGTCTGTCATGCCTTCACCTTTGCCGGTGCCTGATTTCGCCCTGTGTGTGCCGCGGCTATTGTCTCCCTGCTATTTGCTCACGTCTGGAGATGGCGCGTCTCAGATTGGTGGATTCAGGAGGTGGCCGCCTTCAAGATTTCTTCAGTCTCGGGTGTCCCAGAACCCGGTGACGGCTCAAGGCCTGCAGTTGGCCGTCCAACAACTTCTGCTGTCAGGTGTGATTTGTCCCGTGCCTCGCCTGGAACGGGGTCAAGGCTTTTACTCCAATTTGTTCACGGTGCCCAAGAAGGACGGAACACTGAGACCCATCCTGGACCTGAAGGGTCTCAACAGGTTGTCAGGGTCAGACATTTCCGCATGGAGACCTTGCGATACACAGTGAGCTCGCTTCGACCCGGCGACTTCTTGACCACGGTGGACATCAAGGATGCTTATCTGCACATTCCGATATTCCTGGGGCATCAGAAGTTCCTAAAGGTTTGCGCTGGAGGATCAGCATTACCAGTTTGTGGCCTTGCCATTAGGCATATCCTCAGCCCCCCTTGTGTTCACCAAGGTGCTGGCGGGCATCATGGCTCTCCTGAGAATCTAGGGCATCCGCATGCTGCCTTATCTGGACAATTTGCTGATTGCGGCTCAGTCTCTTCATCAGGCTGAGAGCGACACCCAGACGGTGTTGTCCACTCTCGAGGAATTTGGTTGCGTAGTCAATTACCCCAAGTCTTCAATCACTCCCTCTATGGTGAGGTCTTTTCTGGGCATGACACTGGACACATTTCAGGCCAAGTTTTTCCTGCCACAACAGAAAGTGGTGGGTCTTCAGACGCAGGTGCAGGCCTTGCTGTCTTGCCAACTTCCATCTGTCCGTCTGGGGCTGAAACTGGTGGGCCTTATGGTGTCATGCTTCGAGGCAGTGCCCTTTGCTCAGTTCCATATGAGACCTCTTCAATTGAATCTCTTGACTGGTTGGGATCGGACGCAGGAGTCACTGGAACAGGATTTCTCACTGTCTCCCCTGGCCAGGCAATCCCTCTTGTGGTGGCTGGACTCCAGAAATCTGCTGGTAGGCAAGTCATTTTTGACTGCACGGTGGGAGATTGTCACCACAGACGCCAGCCTGACTGGCTGGGGCCGCAGGAGGCCCACTTGACCATAAATATCTTGGAATTGAGAGCTATCCGGTTGGTGCTTCTTCACTTGACTCCCCATTTAAGGGGTCGTGCGATCCAGGTCCGCTCGGACAATCAGACGGCAGTTGCCTACATAAATCACCAAGGCAGGACTTGGAGCAAGCAAGCCCTCAAGGAGGTCACACTGATTCTGACCTGGGCAGAGGAGAATGTTCCCTGCATCTCGGTGGTTTACATTCCTGGGATAGAGAACCAGGAGGCCGACTCCCTGAGCAGGAGTGCCTCACGCCTGGGGGAATGGTCCCTCAGCAACAAGATCTTTCACGCTCTGTGGCTCCGCTGGGGTCAGCCGGACGTGGACCTATTTGCGTCCAGACACAATCACAAGCTCCCGAGATTCGTATCCCTGTCGAGAGATCCTCTGGCCTTTGCCACTGACGCTCTGGCGATTCCTTGGACAGAGTTCAGGCTCCTTTATGCGTTCCCTCCGTTTCCGCTCCTGGGCCGAGTGCTGCGCAAGATAGCCCAGGAGGGGGTACCAACCATCCTGGTGGATCTTCGCTGGCCAAGGCGGAGTTGGTTCGCGGACATAATTCAGATGTCAGTCGATCGCTACATCATGCCCGACGACCCAGGGCTTCTCACGCAGGGGTTGCTGTGGTACCCCAATTTACAGCCGCTGGCTTTGACGGCCTGGCTAATGAAACCTCAATCCTGACGGAGAAGGGGCTGTCTGCCACGGTTGTTCAGACCATGATTCAGGCGTGGAAGAAGTCTTCTTCCATGATATACTACCGACTTTGGCATGCCTACATTGCCTGGTGCGAGTCCAAGAGCTTCCCTTGCCGCACTTTCTCTATCTCTAGGATTTTTGAGTTTTTACAACATGGCTTAGAATTGGGTCTCCAGCTGAGCACCCTCAAGGGCCAGGTCTCGGCCTTGGCCATTTTTTTCCAAAGATCCTTTGCCAATCATAGACTGACCAAGACCTTTTTCCAAGGTGTTACCCATGTACTCCACCGCGTAAGCCTCCTTATTTTGAGCGGCATAAGGATAAGGTGGTGTTTCGCTTTAAACCTGATTTTTTGCCTAAGGTCGTTTCTCCCTTTCATCTTAATGAGGATGTGGTCTTGCCTTCCTTGTGTCCTGCACTGACTAATTCTAAGGAAAGGACCCTGCATGCCTTGGATGTGGTAAGAGCCATTAAGTATTACCTGGTTTGTTCTAACAGAAGGCTCTAGGAAGGGTTTGCCTCCTGCCAAGTCCACGCTCAGTAAGTGGATCAGACAGGCGGTGGTGCAAGCATATTCTGCCAAGGGGAAGGAACCCCCTTTTCGTATTACAGCTCATTCTACTAGAGCTATTGGTGCGTCCTGGGCCTTTCAGCACCAGGCATTTGTTGAACAAGTTTGTAAGGCCGCCACTTGTTCTTCTGTTCATACCTTTACCAAGTTTTACAAGGTTGATGTTAGGGCCTCAGCTGATGCTGTCTTTGGCCGGAAGGTGCTTCAGGCGGTAGTGCACTGGGGATCCCGCCCTATATGGACACTGCTTTTGGATATCCCAACTGTCATCACTTCTGGGACGACCTGGACTGGATATATTAAAAAACAATTCTACAGGTGAGTTTCACAGAATTGTAATATTGTAATTTTCTATTTGTTTACAATTCTTTGTGGGGGGGGGGGGTTATCCCTTGGGAACCTGGTGTTGTTTGTTTTGGTACGAATTTTCAAATAAGACTACTATGACCTATATACTCCCACATCACCTAACGTAACTACTACTTACCAGGTGGCACCAAACACTTCCTACAAACCTCCAACATCTGACTCCTATCTGTCAAGTGCACAAGGCAAATACCATACTTTCAGTTTAAGATACTATGCTTTATGTAGCTATTACATTTAAACTTGTACTGCCTTTTCACTGGATTTTGAGATCATGCTATAGATGATACTATGCATTATGCCATAGATGTTAGTATGCATTATGAGCTATTATATTTCAACGTGTACGGTTTTTCACTTAAGTGAAAAAAATTGATTACATGCACTGAGGAAGCGCTACATCGCGAAACGTGTCTGTATGTATAAAACCAATAGCGGATCATCACTTGCTACCCCCCAAGGGTACCCAACTTGCTACAAACCTAACTTGCTACAAACTGGATCTATAAGGACTAAATAAATTCCACAGTTCTCTGTGAAATTTGTTTTAAAATCTAAACTCTGGATATTATTGCATGGCTGAATTTGCATGTACTGAATCACTTTACTTTACTGTATAACTATACTCACATTAATGAGGAGGACAGGGACGCCCTCCTAAGGTCCGACCAAGCCCCCCTTTTTTCTCAGATTTCCCTCCCACCTAGGCACCAGGGAAATCTCCCCCCTCTACTATTTGTTTACAACTCTGTGTTATAAAAGAAAACTGTTTTTCATAGCAACAATGCTTTTATCTTAGCAACCCATTCTGCTGAAATTCAACTTCGTCAGTTTGCATAGTTCACAGTCTTGTGTTCCAGTAGCAAAAGGGTTACTGCAGCACCCTCACCTGGATAAGCCATTAGGCTGCTTAGTCTTAGCCAAAGTGACTGATTTCATCACCTGTTACATTGAAAGAATTGTGGGACTGATAGTCCATCATTTTTTTTTTTTTTTATGAAGGCCATGGAAACCACTCCCACTGGTATAGTGGCACATTCCTAACATGGATAATTATTTTACATTCCAAAAAAGGAAAACAATAAGACAGAACACCAAAAAACTTCACAAAAAGGGAAGAGGGCAAGATGTATTTATTTGTCTCTGGTTGTGGGGGAAGACAATGGAGACCTTGGGAAGCATGTCATAGAGGGAGCCATGTTGGGGGGACATAAACAAACTTGTACCATAGACACTCTTAATTTGGCCCTGGCATCTGCCCTTGGATGCCACTGCCTGAACCCTCTCCAGAGCAGCAATACTTACCAATCTTCACGAGCCTCCACTGACAGCATAAGCAGAAAACTACTGCAAACAGTAGCGACAATCCTCTGATCAGTGGAGGCTTTGTGCAGTGGCTTTCTGTGGACTTTCCCCTACAGACTTCAGATCAGGGCTGCCAGAGCGGCATGAGGCTCCCCCTGCTTATCATCCACCCCTCCTGGGGCATTAACCACTCTTTCACAGTCTCAGTATCTGGAGATGGATGTGCCAATTCTGGATTTCGTCTGGCCAGACGTGTATAGTCGTGTAAGAAATCCATCCGTGTCATCCATAGAGAATATAGCCTCTCTCTAGCCTGGTAACATTGCACAGACCCGCCTACAGTCTGGAATGTGGTACTACGGCACCCAGCTTCAGATACAGGGACTGCAGGAGAGCGATTTCTGCTGCAGGACTGGGTGAGGGTATAAGCAAGGGAAACTATTGCCCTCTGGCAGCCCTGATCTGAGGTCTGCACATTTATAGGCATTCCCTTGTTTTCAACTAAGCATGTAAAAAATATTTTTATGCTGGCTCAATAGATCACTTATTGAAATATAGGCAGAAAAACAATAAGGGGTCCCAAAAGTGTTGTTATGGTTATTGCTTCATATTCTGACTCACCGTATGGCAGTAATGTGAATCCTGTAGATGGCTTGACCTTGTTTGTGTGTGTCCGTGACGGATGTGTTCTTACTCCATAAGGCGTGGCAGATAGCTTACTCAGTTTTGTCATGAGTCATATAGAATAAGTTTCAGAAGCTTTATTTCAGTACAGAATCTTGCAATAAAAACTTCTTGAAATCTTGAAATGTACTCAACACAGTAAAAAAATGTGTGATGTAAACCCATAACATCACCAGGTAAAAAGACTGTAAACTGCAGGAGGAAACAACACGTGTGCACTGCTTGGATGCAAACTAGAAATGGCTGAGGAAGAAGGGAAGAAAGGAGGAGCTGTTTGCATCACAGCTAGACTAAGGGAGCCAGGAAGGAACAAAAGCAGTTAAAGGTACACTGCTCAGCCTATGTTAATAAACACTAGCATTTACTCCAGGTAAAATAAAACACACGTTGTGGGACATAACACCTCCTTTCATTGGGACCCTTTTAGGATGAGCTAGAAATTTCCCAGCTTCCGGGTTCCTCAAGTTTTCATTCTGTAGTACAGTTATACAGCCGCAAGTGATTACACTTGGCCGCAGTCGCAGAAGCATCCATTAAAAATATCTTTCCCTGTGGCATGCTTTGCAGTCGGAATATGCCGATGGTGATAGAATCTTTCCAATTTTTTATTTTCCTGTTGATACATTTTCTGAAGTGTAAATATCAAAACAGTATAGCACACGATCCACAGAAATGTTTTAAATGTGACCATAGAGCACAATGGCTAATGTTATTTTAATATGGGGAAATAGTGCTGTATAATATGTGTTCCTGCACAGGTGGAACAGAGAAATAAACATCCTTTATGGCCTCTGTGTACAGGACCAGCCATTTTGATGCAGCGAGAGCGATTTGCTTGCGCTCCTATAAAGGGATATTTTGTCAGAGGGTAGAGTAATGGAACAGGTACAAAAATGCTTATTCATTCATGTGGAGAGGAGCATCTGGCTGCTTGTACGGCCAAATAAAATCTGAATGAGCTTGTTAACGATACAGACAAATCATTTAAATAAAGATGTTTGGTTTTACTGGCATGGCCCAGGAGTAATGTCTTATAGGCTGCGGATGAGGAGAGGTGATATACCGCATGGATACCTTCTGCAGACACTGCTGGGTGCTTAGGTGTGGGGTGTTCTTTATTATATTGGGGGTGGGTGAGTGCACTCCTACAAAGACCTGCAGTATGCCTTTTAAGCATTTCCCAGACCTGATTGCAGACTCTGGATTATAATCTAGTCCTCAGTGATTGGTCTAATTTTGGCCCATTAGGGGCTTCATCCAGGTGAGTATTTTAGGACTTAAAGAAGGCTTGTAGCAAGGGAAAGCCAGTATTGGGTACTTGGATATTACTGTTTGTAGCAAGATTTAGTTTAGGGGTCACCCAGTAAGAAGTAAGATGGTGTGCAAGTTAGGAGTTTGTATGAGGTCACTCATATTCAGGGGTGAACTGGCCATACCTCAGAGATTTCCTGGTGGGCCACTGGGCTGCTACTTCTAACACTGACACCCCCTGCCTCCCTAGTGACCCCTGCAGCAAATGCTACCCATCAATGCTATAGCGTCAGCCTTTGATACCTACCAAGAACCACATTGTGGATAAGGCTCAGTGGGGCCACTCATGGGCCGGCTGGGTGCCGGTAAAATCCCTGGCTGATTTTTTAATTCAGCCTGCCACTGCTCGTATTTCTCTTACCACAATACTATTGGACACCTTGTGAACGGTGCAGTTTGGGCCACGCTACACCTAGGCACCAGCAACCAGCCAAGCAGCCCCCCCTTCCCCCGTGAGGACACACACTATAGGGTCGATTCAAAGAAACATGTAACAGCTTGGATTTTGGTGCCGATCATCCTATTTTTCCCGTACGCTCGTGCGTTCGTATGAACTTGCGAGTGATTCTATAAGCAAATACGTTTCTATCCTAAAATGTACGTCCGTTCGTATGGCAGTTCGGGAATCAGACCTATGTCAGTTTCCATCCTGAATTTTCCGTTTCATTTCTCAGGTTGCAACATTGGTTTTGCCCTTTTTCCTTTTTTGTCTGGACGTAAATCCTTCTGATCTTGCGGCTGCGCACTACAAACTTACCTCATTAAAGTGCATTCTAAATATTTGGTCTTTTATTTTTCTTTATTTCATTCATTTTGTAGTAACCAACCATTAATGAATGCATTTGCATAAGTAAATCTTACTTTGTTTAATTTTTAGTTAACTTGCATTTTTTACTTGAGGATTTAATTTAAATATTTTGGCTTCAAATGGTACAACTTAAAATTTTGGGTGTGGTTACCCACACCCTCTACATACAGATTTGCTCTCAAAAATTAAAAAACACCCAGCAACTTCTGCATGTTATGAGCCTAGAAACAGCCAAGATGGTGGGTCAGGTATTCTCGGGCAGCCTGCAAACAGAAAGGGCCTTGTGACTGTGTTGCTCTGCATTCTTTGATTTCTGACCTTTCCGTGCCCCCAGCTCTGCTGTGTCTGTGCAAAATACAGCAGTAACCCACATCCTGCACTTTATCCCGCTCTCCTCTCCTCAGTAAGTGTGATGCATCTGACCAAAGATGTGCTTAAATAATTAAACAAAGCAAAGGTAAACAACTACACCAATAAATGCAATCTAAAAATATTATTCTAGTACATCAATTTAAAAATAAATAACAAAGGACATAAGTTTCTTTAATTAACGCAAATATATTGCAAAATAAAGGTTTACATGCAAAGGACTAATTAAGGTCCACATTAAAATGCTTTTATAAGGCATACATGAATCAGGTATGCATTGCCATACAATTTATGGCCTCGGCCATGCTGATACATGCAGTTCATTGGAGCTCAAGACGCGCAGACTCCTCCACATAGCCAAAAAACCTGTTCAAGAACAGCAATCCGACTGCTAAAAGGTGTCAGAAGTGGCTTTCTTTTAAAACGTATTTAGAGGTTTGAAAACTGCTCTCTGAATCACACCTAAACACATCCGATTATCCTAAGTTTTACGTTTTGATCCTAAGTTTTAGGATTTGATCCTAAGTTTTACGTTTTGATCCTACAATTTAGGAACGAACTTCCGATGATCGTAAGAGCATATACGCATTCGTACGTAGGCTCGTGCGAGTCGGAAATGGCCAAAAAAACTGGAAAAAATGACAAACACCCACCCAAACTTACGATTCTCGATCCGAAATCAATTAACTTTTGCTCTTTGAATCGAGGGGTATCTCAAGGCTTTACAGCCTGACTCACCTGTGCTAAGACAGCCCCTACTGACCAGCACATTCTGCTACACCTCCTCCCATCAATTAGTTACCTCATACAAACCTCTTACTCGCACACAATCTTTCTACTTAATGGTTCACCCCCAAACTTGCAACAAACTGCTATATCCTAATTACCCAAGGTTGGCAAGTTCTAAAATACTCACCTGGATATCTTAATAAAGCCTCTAATGGGGCTAATTGGGTGATTGCAATAATTATATCCTATATATTTTAAGAAGACTGCTAAGCTGAAGCTACACCACAGGGTTACAGAAACTAAAAAGACCATTATGGTGCTTCTTTTGTTTCCTATCCTATTCAAATTCAGCAGTATATCTGTTCAGGCTGGCGTTCAGCATTAAACCCAGATAGCTCACTTACATAAGCATGCTAAAGCATTGCAGGGGCAGATCATGGGCAGGGGTGAATATGGCCAATTTTACAGTGGTGGTACAGAAGCTTTAGTATTACATACAAACATAGAAGGTTGACGGCAGAAGGAGACCATACGGTCCATCTAGTCTGCCCTTATGTGTATACTGTATGTACTCTTTATCTTAGGATAGATGTGTGCTTATCCCAGGCATGTTTAAATTCAGTGACTGTTGATTTTTCAACTACCTCTGCTGGAAGTTTGTTCCAAGCATCTACTACTCTTTCTGTAAAATAATATTTTCTAACATTGCTCCTGATCTTCCCCCCGACTAGCTTCAGGTTGTGCCCCCTTGTTCTATCATTAAGCTTCTTCTTAAAAACACTTCCCTCCTGAACCTTATTCAATCCTTTCACATATTTAAAGGTCTCAATCATGTCCCCCCTCTCCCTTCTTTCCTCCAGACTGTACAAATTAAGTTCTTTAAATCTCTCCTAATACATTTTAAGTTTAAGTCCTTCCACCATTTTCGTTGCCCGCCTTTGGACATGTTCTATTTGAATAATGTCTTTTTGCAGGTAAGGTCTCCAGAACTGCACACAGTATTCTAGCTGTGGCCTCACCAGGGCTCTATACAGCGGCATCACAACCTCCCTCTTCCTACTGGTGATGCCTCGAGCTATGCAGCCGAGCATCCTGCTTGCTTTTCCCACTGGCTGGCTACACTGTCCACTCATCTTGCAGCTATCAGTAATCAGTACCCCTAAATCTCTCTCCTCCGAGGTCCTGGCTAACACAGTGCTGCCCATACGGTACTCAGAGCAGGGATTCCTTCTACCCAAGTGCATGATTTTACATTTAGAGACATTAAACTCTAGTTTCCACAGTTTTGGCCATCTATCCAGTAAAGCTAAATCATTTTCCATGTTGCAGACACCTCCCGGAATATCCACCCTATTACTAACCTTTGTATCATCAGCAAACAGACAAACTTTTCCTACCAAGCCTTCTCCTATGTCACTTACAAATATATTAAAAAGAATGGGGCCCAGGACAGAGCCTTGCGGCACACCACTTGTAACTCGCCTTCGTTCAGATTGCACACCATTTACAACAACGCTCTGATACCGATCCCTCAGCCAACTGGAAATCCACTGAACTATCCAGGGATTGAGTCCTACCTTCAATAACTTATCTATGAGCTCCTTATGTGGTACAGTGTCAAAGGCTTTGCTAAAATCCAGATAGGCGATATCCACAGCACCACCTTCATCTAACACTTTAGTGACATTGTCAAAGAAATCAATAAGATTGGTCTGACATGATCGGCCCTCAGTAAAGCCGTGCTGTTTTGGGTCCAATAGGTCATTAATTTTTAGATGGGAAATTATCTGTTTTTTAAGAGTGTTTCCATTAATTTGACCACTATAGATGTTAAACTAACTGGCCTGTAATTACTGGCTTCTTCTCTACTCCCCTTTTTATGGATTGGTACGACATTGGCCATTCTCCAATCATCTGGAACCTCACCAGTTGAAAGGGAATGGTTAAGTAAATCAGTCAGAGGGGCTGCAATCACAAACCTAAGTTCCCTTAGAACTCTGGGGTGGATTCCATCTGGACCCATCGCCTTACTTACCTTTAGATGTGTCAGCTCGGCTAAGACATCAGCCTCCAGAAACTCTGGAGCTGTGCCCTCCCAGCTGGATGCTGTGCTATGGCCATGCCTGCTACTATCTGAAAATACTGAACAAAAGTAGCTATTCAGATGGTCAGCCACAGCCTTATCTCCGTCAATATATTTATTTTCCCTATTTCTAATTTTTGAGACTGCATTGTTTTTCTTCTTTCTGTCACCAATATATCGGAAAAAGGCTTTATCTCCCCTCTTCATAGATTTGGCCATTTCTTCCTGCTTTTGCCCTTTAGCAGTCCTTATAATTAGTTTTGCTTCCCTGTTTAATTTTATATGCCTCTCTGTCAGCTACACTTCCACTTACTTTATACTTCTTATAGGCAGGCTTCTTATCTTTTATGATAGTGCTGACTTCCCTAGTAAACCATAATGGTTTCTTCTTCCTTTTATTCTTGCTAGTTTGTTTCACATATTGCTTAGTTGCCTTTAAGATGGCCATTTTTAATAGTGACCACTGGGCACTCACTTCTGCTACTCTGTTCCACTCACCTAATTTTCTTTCTACATACTCCGCCATTTCCTTGAAGTGTTGTAGGGGCAGGAGTGGATATGGTCCAACACAGACTTGATGCTGAGGCTATAACATTGTAGGGGCATAACATGGGCTGGGGTGGTCTTGACTGGGGATTTCAGTGGGGTCAGGTACAGGGAGAGGAGTTGATGAAGACTTGGGTCACGCAATAAGAAGCAAGATCTGCCAGTTAGGAGTTTGTATTGGGTCACTCATATATCATTAAAGTGGCAAATGTCACGGAAGCCGGTAAGATAATTGCTATAACATTGTAGGGGCTTACGCTGGGCTGGTCTTGGCTGGGGAGTACAGTGGTGTCAAGTCAGGTACAGGGAGAGGGGTTGGTGAAGACTTGGGAGGTAGGGAGAGGAGAGGGTGTTAGAAGAAGAATGAGTGAATTCCTGGACAGGCTCCTGGTGAGGTGTACCAAACCCTGGGAACTACAGCCATCCCAAAAGCAGTGTGGCTGTTTGTAAGTGCCACATTGCCTTAAAGCCAAGAAAACAGTGTACCTAGGTACAGTCAGATTTAGTTGTCAAAAATAAAATGTTACAGTTTTATTAAGAATCTCCCTTAAGATTTAAATGTGAATATCATATAGTCAGTTATTACTGGCCAATGGCAATGCAATGGTAACATGCAAAAGATTGTAGTTCTTTAGATATCCGTTATTTCAAAGAAATCACTGAGACCAATGGTAAATATAGACTTATATTGGAGTACAATAATATAACATAGTCAGATATTACATAAACAAGAATGTGCACCAAGCTATGATTAAGAGTTATGTCAGGCATATGTATATGCAGTGGTTAAACCCCCCTAGAACGCCCGAAAAAACTCACCTCACCCTGCTCCTATGGAGCATGCTCGGCCGCTCGGCCAATTAGCGCGCTCGGAGCCGCTGTGGTATGTGCGTCCAAGTGACCAAGTGACCAAGTCCAGGTGGCTGGCGCGGGCTCGCGCCCTGCTAGAGAGAAGCGCGAGATGCGGCCGCGGCCCGCACATGCGCTGTTGGACCGGGAGTAAGGTAAGGTGAATGGGGCGTCCTGGGGGGTTTCACACAGCGGAGCATCCCGATTTTGGATGCCATGCGGGGAGGGATCTGATCGTCCTGGGAATCTTATAGATTCCCGGGCCGATCAGGCAGGGTGTTGGTCCACTTTAAGAGCATTACCTGACTAGCAATCGAGATATTTACCCTCCTGACAGTGGAACCCACAAGCAGACCTCCAAGCTGGCAGCCTCGGTCTCCTCTCATCCTTCTCGGGCCCTCTCCCTCTTCCAAGGCTTCCTCTTAGTTATACCCCAATATTAATTTGATATCCAGTATCGAAATTTCCCAGCCACTGAAACTGGTCTTGAATATTTTCAGGATCTGCCCTCCCAAACCTGATTTGAAAACCTGTTTTTTGGGGGGAAAAAACAGGTCAGGGGAAAGGAATGTGAACTTGATGAGCCTCTGGGCTTGTGAGGGACATTAGCCTGCCTTAAAGTGGACCAACACCCAGGATTTTCACTATCCTGGGTTTTGGTCCACTTCTGCAGGGCACCCCGATCGGGGGACGGACAACCACAGTGGCTCCGAGCACGCTGGCGGCCGCATCTCGCGCTTCCCTCTAACAGGGAACGCGCCTGCGCCGGCCATTCACAAACGCGAGATGCGGCTGCGGCCTGCGCATGCGCCGCTGGAACGGGAGTAAGGCAAGGTGAATGGGGCATCCTGGGGGGTTTCACACAGCGGGGCATCCCGATTTCGGATGCCCTGCGGGGAGGGATCTGATCGGCCTGGGAATCTTATAGATTCCCGGGCCGATCAGCCTGGGTGTTGGTCCACTTTAATGACCTGACTTATGTATGACTTGTCAAATGCAACTGATTATACATAGCGAGAGAGACAAATACAATTAAACATTACATAATATTTTTAAAATATTAATTTTCCATAAAGGCCCATTGTTTTCAATGTGCCTTGAGGATCAATTTGTACTTATTTAATCTGCCTTTTAAAGAGTTGTCTGGCCATTCTCCTCTTCCCTTTTTTAAATCACACTCTCTGTTTCCAACAACCACTCCATGGTCAAAACACAGATATATTGGGATTTTAAAGAGTTTTAAATAGTTTGCAATGCACATGATAGTTCTCAGTAGCTCATTTCATTTGGCCAGGACTGAACAAGGGAGGTGAAGGCAAGAGCAGTTTCTAGGCAAAATAGCGCTCAATGCGGAAAGGAAACAGTTTGGCCCCTTCCTCAGCCATCCTATTGTGCTGCTGCTGTCCCATACAGGTATGTGCCATGCTGTGCCTCTACATTACCAGCAGGCAGCGCCCCTCCCCATGACTGAACCCAATATGGGGGGATGAGTGGCCTGTCTTATCGCCTGATTCACTAACAGTGGCCCCTACTCATCTCCAGAAAACAGGATGGCTGGAATAAAGGTGCTCCCAAATGGCCTTGGCACCCAGGGTGATTGCCATGCTAGCCCTCTCCAAGAAACAGCCCTGGTGAAGGCCCCCTGGGAAACAAGTCTAGCATAGGCCACCGGTACATAATTGTAAATCATTCACTGCCCCCTGTGGCACACTGGAATTTTACCATCCCAGCCAATGACATCCCCACTGACCCCCCTCCCCTTCCTTGTCTCCCTTAGTGTTCTTGAGTGTGCTCCAAGGCTGAGGCTACAGATTTGCCAGGACAACTCATGGACAGGGATAGATATGACCAAATCAATGGTACAGAAGCTTTAGTATTATAGGGCAGATACCATGGCAGGGGTGGTTATGACCCCTCATAAGTCATGATGGCTGACGGTGGACTATAGGGCTGGGGGGAGACTAGTGAGGCAGAAATTGCATATGGGTGTAAAAAGCAGTGGCCCGACCCACCCCAAAGCAGTGTGGCTGTCTGGGAACTCTCCCAGGTCTCTCTATGGCCAGTCCACCGCTGGTTGCCCTTGTCAATCCCTCATTTAATCCATCCCTGCAGTTGGCACAATACCCATGGCATCTTGGTGCCTAAAATGCTATGGGCTTCCACTACACTAAGTAAAGTCAATACTAGCAAGAGAAGGTGCCTGTTTTAGGTCAAATTTTAGTTCACAAGATATTTTGTGAGCACAGGTTTGCTGAACAGGTTGGTGGCACTCCAGCAGAGTGCACCTACTTCTTATGTATTAGAGTAGTTTGCATTTGCCATTTGGGATTATTAGTGTTCAGGCAGGTGCTGCATCTCCAGTTTTATCAATCACTGTAATGTACAGCAGCACGCTGTTACACTTTTTATGTGTTAGCAGCAGATCTATAAATCTGCTCTACCTAAAGGTCACACTGTAGAAAGTTCCACTTTTGGGCTTTACACTGAATGTGATGGAATGCTAATTTAGACGTACGTCTTGTGCACTAGGAATAATAATCAGAGAACGCCCCCTGAATGTAATCTATTGTCTCAGTTTCTACCGTGTGTCCTTATAAATCATATGTTGTATTTGTCTTTTAACATATATATTATAACAGCTCTGTCAACTGAGGGAAGTTTATTGATGTTTTACCTTTGAATGGAACCTTTTTTCAAAGGGTGTTTTTGAGTGTAATGTAAAAACATACCTGCTGTGCTTACCAACCAATCCATTACTGTATTCAAATATATCACAGGAAGTGCACGTATCAGCGTTCCCCTCTTACCTTGCTGGGCATGCTGCTTGTAGTCCGATGGGTGGTGGCCCAAATCCGGGGATGCCTGTGCTATATTTGTATACAGCACTTAATTGTGGCTTGGGAGTTGCAGGGGCTCGGGGGCTTTGCCAAAAGTCAAATATGACTTTGGGTCTGGTTTAAGTACAATATGTGGGATTCAAGGGCAGCAGGAGGAGGTGGGTGAGGTTTGTTTAGGTCCCTGCAGAGATACAAGGCAGAGCTTGGGTCCATTACAATGTAAGCCTTTTAACCCTTAAAGTGGACCAAAACACGTTAAAATACCCCCCAGTCATTTTTTGGGCCCCCCACCAACATCACATGATTGTGATGCACCTACCAGCCAGTACATGCACCTGTCAGTCCTTATATACACACCTTGTTTTCCCTACCAAGTCGGTTGTGTAGACCTTTCATAATAGGCAGGGGTCGCAATGTTAATACTCCTACTCCTCCCTCTCTTTGCCTGCCTCCCCCCAACTGTAAACATTCATCTCAGTTGGGCAGCCCTGAAGACAGGAGGGGTACTTCGAGTATGAAGAACATAGGGAATATTTTCTCCTCCTCAAGCCATCCATGGGCCCCGTGTGCTCTATTCTAGGAGTGAATGACATCACTCCCATCAGCGCTTCTCATCAAAATGTCATCTGGTTTTGTTTTTGTTGGGAGTGATGTCATTCACTTCTGGCTGCCCTAATGCCTCTCATTTATGCAGTGAGGGGAGAGAGGTTAGGCAATTAACCACTAAGCCACAAATTACTTTTTTAAGAACAATAAACAGCACATGGCATCTATGGCTGACTTTGTCTCACAGTGCATGGGACCCAATCTTGGACAGTCTGACTGGACAGCGATAATAGTGCTGGGCGCCCTGTGGCAGTTGCTCGATTTCCCCATTTATGAACTTTCCCTGCCTTGATCCCCACCTGCTCTGAGGGGCTTAGCCATGTATAACTGTAGAGTGAGCAGGGGCCAGATAGCACACCAAGGGGTGGGGAGTGTGAGGCCCCATGAAACCTGCTGTGTACAACATTTAGGTAAGTAAGTAAACAAGCACAACAGTATCTGTGAAATTAGCATTTTTCTTTGCATTTTTCTTTAGTAAGTTGTTTTCCAAAGAAGAAAATCTTGCAGCCCAGTACTGTGGAACTCTCTTTAGAAGTTGTAGTCTTTGCATGTTTTTTGAGTCGCTGTGCTTTGATTTGGGCTTGGATTACAGGCAAAGCTCAGATCGCTAATTTTTACCAACAGATCAAAAAGCTAAGGAGCGTTTTCTTAGAGATGAAAGCCGTAGCTGCATGTTCTTAGTAAAATGTGCTGCACTAAATCTCATACTCAATGTGATTTAAAGGGATTTTCTCAGCTTGACCATTTTCTGATTTTGTGATATGAAAAACATATAAAATGCATGTTCTAACAGTCAGTGTGCTGTGTTCGTGCCATTATTAAAATCAATGATTAAGAATGAAACCCTAAAAATAAAATAAAGGAAAACATTGAATTAATCAATATCTAAATGTTAATAGTATTGTTAAAAATAATAGGAATAATTACTGTATGCTATGTAAATACATTTCTATAAATATGTTTCACATGATCTACGCCCTTTAAAACTTCTTTGTAAGGGAGAGTTTACAACCTGATCTACGGGGTTACTAAACTAACTTAAAGTAGACCAAAACTGGACCTAGAGCCTAAAGGACTCGAGGTCCAGCTGAAACCTTTCCCTAAGGGACATCCCAAATCAGCATGCCCATTTCCTATAATCCCTTGGTGGTCATATGCAGCAGTAGGCAGAGAGCTCTGCTTGCTGCTGTTTCATGGCATTCCCGTTCTGTGGGGTTCCCCATGCAGGCCTGCAATCACTTACCTCTCTGGCAGGAGCGCTGTATAGACTGCAGGGGATGTGCTTTCTCCCTATGCTGGCACTTTAGTCAAAACAGTGCTTTTTGGCATTCATTAGTATGCACGACATTAGAAGAAAAATTTAGTTGTGTGGGTGATCCTGGTGATAGGGCCACTTTAGGTTCCTGTATTGGCTAAAAAGATTGGATAAGGCAGATGACAATTTGTAGTAAAAATGTCAAGGGATACAAAATAATGAAGCTGTTTGGAGCTATATATAGCTTGAAGTTGACCCAGTACGTTCTCCAAGGTTGATGGTTCAACAGAAAATTGAAGCCATGATATGCCCAGTGGTGATGTAAGTGTCTAATTTTTCATGATAGAAGTATTTAAACTTTGATTAAAGTTAACTCGAAAGTATACTTCAAATCACCTGAGTTTATTTTATATCAACCATTTAATAAATAATTAATACATCTTTAAAGGTGTATCTGACTCTGTGGAATGTATCTGTTGCCCAAGTGGCTATACACAATTGCTACAGAAGCCTGAAATGGTCATCCTGAGCCTTTGTGGTGAGATAAGCAGTTTGTGGTAAATTGATAACTAAGCTAGATGGTGAAAATTAGATGGAAGGAGGTAAGTGGGATGAACGTTATTCATTTATTCAAATATAACAGCGGTCTTCCTCTTGGGTTATGCTAGAATCTGTGCTAAAGCATCTCTTTGATTTAGTCATACAAAAAGCATTCCCGTTTATTTCAGGTTGACCTCTTGGTATATTCTGAACTTCCTTTCCTGGTGTAAATAATATGATATGCTCTTGGCGATACAAATGCTATCAAACTGTCTCCATTGACAGATAAAGGTGAGCAAATAGCTTCCTGCGTCTGTAATGGAATCAGAGTGAAATCACTGAGGTTATTCTGGATGTTCTGTACAGGTTACAAGTCTTGATATATTCTATAACGCAATGCACACACATCAATTTCCAGAGCCCTGTAGGGCTTTCACCTGCTTTTACGGTGCAGTTTCTGATGAAAGTGTATACCTCTTGATAGGACTTGACATTGAATATATCTCTCTATTTATGGGACTTGCAGACAGGAAGGCACAGCAGAGAAAACTTTTTGTTACATGATAGAAAAGTGCACAGAGGACTTGCATTATATTACCCAATTAAATTTTGAAAGCTTTTCCCCTCTTTAATCGAATAGCACCAATTGAATACTAATGAGTTTGGAAGAATTTCCAACTCAAAACACAATACATTTTTGAACTTGTGTGTTGACTTGGAAAGTCTCTCCAAATCTGTGCATGGGGTATTTAATTACAGGTAGAAAAGTTTAATTCATTTGGTGTTGTGCTCATTATTGTATTATTATTATATATTATTATACAGTCATGTAACTTTGACTTTGAATATAAGCCCAAACATGTCACTTCAACCATTTTATCCATGTTCCCTCTTTTTGTAGCTGTCCAGTTAGAAATAGGAGCACACTTGGCTGCACCGGAACTTGCACATTGGTAAATATGGGTCACTTTTAATTTAGCAGTCACAGAACCACACAGCCAGGCACACCTTTGCTCGATCCATTTATTCTAAAACACACATACAATGGGAGTAATGCTATTTACTTTCTGAATTAAGTTAAACTTTGGCTGCACTTTAGTGTGTGGACTAAAACTCTTATCTCAGTGAACTCTTTCTTTTCAATTTAACGCACAAAAAGGGCAATACAATTATTTTTCCCCAAAAAATAACTTGCCCCTGCAATGGGGCATTTTTACATGTAAGGGGCATTACTTTTCCAATGAGGTAAGGATCATTTCTTGAAAGTTTAAAAAAAAAAACAGCACCCTGTGTACCCTATGTACTTCACCTGGAAAAATGCCCTATTGCAGACACCAGTGATTTTTGGGAGAAAAGTTAGAGCTGAAAGCCATATTTTTGCCAACATTTGTTTAGTTATCTAGCAGCACTAAAAGCGTCAGGTAACGTTCCATTTATGAATAGCGCCCTTTGTCATCACCGTGCCGGCGCTGTCTGTCCTGCAGTGCCACATCCTATGAGACGTCCCATACACTTCCATTGATTTTTAGAGTGATGTTATCTGTACAACTTCTGCATAACGTTTTTCAATTTTGTTGACGACAATCAACTGACAAGGGATCCTTGGACTGCTTGGGATGTATTTTACACACATCAACCTATTTTTTATTAAACTAGCCTGTTTGTGCCTGCCCTTCAAGCTTCGCATGTCACCTATGTCAGCCCATGTTTTTTTGCTGTGTTCAAGTTTCCTCTGGCTCACTTATAGTGTTTTTAAATCCTGCATCAGGTGCTGTACGCCTTAGTGCCCATTTCTACAGTGCCCAAGCTAGCGCTGTGTTTTGTAGTCATAAATCTGGGCTCAAGCGCCAGCTTTCGGGCGTTCAGAAATGGCGCAACATCTCGTCCCGTGCAGCATTCTTTCTTGTTCTTTTCATGTTAAATGTTGTGGCTGCTTTCTAGTGTTCATACCTACCACAACCTAACTTTCTCCTAAATACAGGCAAATAGCGGTCATGTAAGGGACTTACCCTTGCCAGGGGGTCAGCAGCGAGCGTCTGCTGGGTGCCGCAGCACTCGACGCGGTCCTGCTGCTGAGCGCGGCCTCCGCTCCTGGATGACGGGGAGTGCGGCGCGTCACTCTGGTAGCCTCCCCCGCCTCTCTCTAGCTGTGCAGGCGCGTGCCCTGCAGTCTGTAAATTTCACCACTAGGAGGCGCTGTGCTGCCAGTGGCAGGCAGCACAGGGTCCTCCACACCTGATGGGAATCAGGGGCTGATCAGCCTTGCAGCCAAGACTGACCAGCCCCTGGATAGTGTGTCCAATCACTCACAGTGTTGTAAGTTGCACCAATTAGCACATACACTCCCCCCCCAGTGTGGCCATTGGTCAATTCCCCAATAAATATGGAGTCAGCCCAGTACTCAGTGCCCGTGATAGTCGCATGTGCTTAGGGTGTGATTCCGTTTAGTTATTATCTGTTTCCGACCTGGCTTGATCGACCATCCCTGTCCGCTGCCTGTACCAACCTTTGCTTTGTCTGACCATGAACCTGCCTTCTCCTTTGGCTACCCCTGACTACGCACCTGTCTCATCCCTGTACTCGGACGCACCCTCCAGACTGAGTACCTGTGAATGACCTCGGCTTCGGGATACCCTCGTGGTTCGGCCTTCACTGTAAGCCGACATCCTTTGCGCCTATTAAGACTTGGGGGCAACCATGTCCGGTGAGGCGTACCTAGCGTACCCGCAAACGGGGGCTTGACTATAGGCAGAAGTGGCGGTTGAGATTGGAGGTTGCCTGCTTACAGAAGGCTGGTGTCCCGCTGGGAATCACAGGTCCTTTCATTAGTAAGAAAGCTGTCATAGATGCTCCGCTATGACTGTTCTGCTTTCACTTTCTAAGTTGCCCCCCCAAGACACAGGCAAAGCCTCAGCCTCAGCAGCACTTCCAGCGGGTCCAAGGCTGATTCGCCCCCCAACAAGATGTCCTGTCAGCATGTGGACCCTCGGGCAAACAGCCAGATTATTATTTATTATTTTTTGTGTTGGTCTGGTTTAAGTCATTTTTGACTGTTGGTCAGCTTTAATGCCTCTTCTTGTTTTGTGTTTCACAGATAAGCAGCCTCCCCTCCACCAGCATGGCAAGGAGGTTCTCCCCCCAACCTTGATCCCAATACATTTGCAGGGGAGAGTCCTTTCACGCCATTGTTAGGTGGAGGACCCAGGGAGAAAGGGGATGAGGCTTCGGACGTCCCAGAGAATTCAGCCGATGAGGTGGGGGCTGTGGGTAATCAGCTCCTCCACTGAGGAAACGCCGGAGTCTGGCTACCCGAAGAGCCAGTCTCAGTTGGCGAATCCCGAGGTGGAGGAGGTGGTGGACTCCTCACCACTCCATGAGGTTGCAGTAGGGGGAGTGGAGGAGTCTGGCGCCTCTGAGTTTGGCTCCGGTGCACCAAATTGGGGGGGCGAAGCCCAAACTTCCTCCCCTCGCAGCCCTCTCTGGTTTGAGGTCAGCACCGTGTCCCCTGGTGAGTTGGCTTTGTGTATATTATTGTGTAGAACTATTTTTGATGTGATTGTGTGCTTAATTATCATGTATGCAGGTAGGAGTGCTAAATGCTTTAAAAAAAGCTCCACAGAAATCCTCCCCCTTACTGTTTTATTACACAGCAATTCCGCCATTGACACCTGGACCTGTGTTGCGTCCCTCAGATAGTGTGTGTTTAAAGCTACCTACATTTGTTTTAATGTTTCTGATGTTTAGAGATACATAACCATCACCATGTGTTGACCTAGCTGGTATCTGGTTTCTGTGCTTCACAAACGTTTCGCTACCTTCAAAACAATTGTTTGTGGCCCTGTTATTAGCAATGTGCAATGTGTTGTGAATTCAAACATGCATCTCCTTTAGTCACAGAGTTTTAAGATAATAAAACTGTTTTGTTAAAATGTGAGCTTCCTTTAAAACCCACCCCCAAATAATTTGTGATGTGAAAAGCCAAAAGTTAACAAGTGCTTAAACTTTTTAATTCAGGGAGGTCATGTGTATGTGTTACTGTAGCAATCAATGTAACACTATGGTGTATGTACCATACATGTTGTGGCCCTTATAAATTAACCCATAATATGTTTAATTAGCACCTTTAATAACAGGTTGCTCCTTACAGGAATGCATCATGTTTATAACATACAGGGACACCACATGTACATATAGTTGGCTTAGTGGCTAAAAGTCTGAGTAATCAGTTGTGTCTATCTTAATAGCAGCAGCAATAATTAACATCTTGTCCAATGTTGTATTTAAAGTAGGTTTCAAGTGGAAGTCCACACAACACTGCCCAAATAAACTGTCACTGCCTTGACTTCATATTTTGCATAAGTGCATAAGGGCCCTTTATTTTTAAATTTGTCCATGTTGACCTTTTTTATGTCTAAAAATTCTTACATATTTGATACACTTTAGACTTATGTGTTCTTATGTGACTCCCGATCCAAACAGTGCCTGGAAAAATATGTTTTGCTGCTGCACCTGGTGGTTGAGTACCTGCAGCAATTCTGCCATTTCTCTCCGACTCTCTTGGATTGCTGCTATTATAGCCAAAAGTTGTCCCTGTGCCCATGCTGCTGTTCTGCCCATTGTTCCTGTGCCAGTGCTTTCCAAAGGATTTATTTCAACTTGAATTTGATGGAATTGACTTGACGTTCAGTGCCTTCGGGCCAGTTGGCCATGACATTGGTGCATATTGTATGCATCCAGCACTTGTGTACACAGCTCATATAGTTGGCACTACTGAGTTGCATCTACCACCAATGGAGGCTGAAAATAATACAAGAAGGACAGTTACCCAAATATAATGAATCTTATTTAGCCTTATTTGAACGCAGCATCTCCCCACGGATGTAGTTTTCAGTGTTTATGGTGACTAGTGCTGGCTTCAACATTGACTTCCAGATGTTGGCTGTGGTCTGGATCTTCATGGCCCTCCGAATCTGAACCTGCATCTGCGGCTGTGCCAGACAACAAAGCAAAAGTTTGAGCTGGAACATTTAAATGGGAACGTGAAACATGTAAAAAAACAAATGAAACAGTTACCTTTCACCAAGGCTGTAGTGTCATCCCGTACATCCACACCCTGCAGTCTACATAAAGGTATCTTGTGCTTCAACGTGACCTCATATTCATGATAGTTATTCATGGGCCCTTTGTGTTCGCCACGCTCAATGAGCAGATCAGACTTCATTTTTTTGGTTAGGGCCCTGCGTAGCATGTTGAATCTTTTTTTAGTTGCTGCAGTGGTCCGCTGATGTGCTATTGAGGGTCTATTGAGCTATTTCAACCCAGATTTTGGTGCGCCTAGTCTTGCTGAGACCACAACTCGGTGGCCCATTCAAGAGTGACAATTTTGCAAAGGGTGAGCTCAGATTGATGTTATCAGCCAGATTGAACTCATGCATGGTGCACCATTTCTTGCGTCCCTCCAATTAACCCATGGCAACATCAGGGGTGTCCGACAGATGTGGGGTGTTGGGCAGACGCTGACCTCTTCCAATACACCTGCATTGCTGCTTGATAAAAGCGGTGCTCCCCTGAAACGCGCCACTTGCTTTGAGGTTTGGGGAATGGTAGAGTGGGGGGGGGGGGTCAGTCCCCTTGTAAGATGTTTTTAACCTTTAAACAGTAAAAGCTAAGTTTTATATTTTGGTCTGGAGTTCCTGTGCTATAAGCCTTTGGATGACACCTGCACAGTGTTTTTCCTAGTTGAGCTAGCTTGGAGGAGGAAGATGGTGAACATGTGGTATTGCTGTTATCCAAGCATATTACCAGCTATGTATAAAAGAAGCGCTTCGGGATGTTACAACTAGGTTATTCTGCTATTGCGTTTGCAGTGGCAGTGTGTGTGTGTGTTTGTGGGCATGCCCACTACTGTTGTAACCTAGGCAGAGCCTGTCTGTGTTTGTGTTGCATTGTCTGTGCTTTGTGCCATCAGTAGCATTTCCTTGTGCTCTTCCATCTTCTGTGTTAAGCAGATATTGTGTACCACACTGCAAGACAGGATTGCCTTAGACACCTTATCGGGGCTGTGGGGCATCTACCCTAGTGGCCAGGCCTTAGTGTGTGCAATTGTGTTAGCAGTGGCAATGCAGTGCATTGCCGTGCCCAATTTTGGACTGATGTTTGGTGTGTGGATGCATTTTGTGGATGCTGGTGAGGTGGAGAAGGAGTGTAAGAAGAGTGTATAAACCCGTTTGGCTTTGGCAGATTTGAGTGAATCATGGTGCCCTTTTGGAACCATACGACCAAATCCCCCACAAACTTAAGCCCACCACTGGCTCCAGCCACGCAGTCCCTGGAATAGTGTGTCTATGTGCCTCCTTAAATATCCTTGAGAGGGGCATTTCAGGCCACTTCTGCTCTATTAAGCGGCATTAGCCAGCTTACCATGTGCCGTATTTTTTATGAGGTGGTCCTGGCCATCTGTGACCTCATCCCTAATTACATCAGGTTCCCATCTAATGAGGAAGAGGTCCAAAACATAAAATTGGCATTCTATCGGATGGCAGGAATCCCAAATGTGCTTGGCTGCATTGATGGGACCCATATTCCCTTATGCCCCCTCGAGTACAAAAGCTACACTACCGCAACCGGTGCTGTGAGGTCTGGCTTCCCAGGATCCTGCCATGACTCATATGTGTTGCACCAGTCTGCCATGTGCAGAAAATTTGAGAACAATGAAATGCCGTTGGGATGGCTACTAGGTAAGTACATGCCCACATTGTAAGATCTCTAAACAGTGTAGTGGGTGAAGTGGGGGGGAGGTAAAGGCTAAATGCAGCAAACCAGGTAGGGGTGTGCATTTGTGTTGAAACCAACATTATCCCATGTGTTTGTATTTAGCTGAAAAGGGATATGGGCAGAAGACGTGGCTCATGACCCCCGTGCGGAACCCACATACCACAGCTGAAGTGTGCTACAATGCAGCTCACCGCAAGACCAGATGCATTGTTGAAGGAACCATCTGCCTGCTGAAAGCACACTTCCTATGCTTGACCTGGCCAGGAGGGTAGATGCTGTACAGCCCATAGAAAGTGATAGTTCTTGCTTGCTGCGTGCTACACAATATCTGCATACTCAATCGAATAGAAGAGCCAGAGGAAACGCTACTGGTGCCTGAAGTCTCAGACATGTCCACAGAGAGTGCAGAAGGCACACCGACTGGCTTTGCCCGGCAGGCACAAAATATAAATTCCTTTTTTCAGATAAGTGACACAAAGTGGCCTTGGACTGCTGCAGTAGCTACAGCAAGAAGATGAACGTCAAGTGAATGTCAGGTCCCAGTGCAAAAGGTGTAGTTATCAAGTCAAAAATCCTGATTTCCTCTGATGTGCGATGTAGTGTCCCATTTATCATCAGCGCCAGCGATAAGAATTAGTGTGCTGAGTTCCCTACAGTGCCAGATAAGATAAGAGCTCACCCTGCACTGTGTTGACTTATCCCATATATGTCAATGAGCTGGGTTGGTTATAATTATTTATAGTTATAGTTATAATTATTTTGGCAACTTTTAAATTTTTTGGGGGGCTGATGCATGTGCCACGGAATCCCTGGGCTGTCGGAATAGTTTTCATATGCATTCTTTGCACTTTTGCGTTGTGCTGCGAACTTGTGATTTGGGCCATGCAAGAACACCTAGAATCCCCTGTTTTGTTATGTTAAGTAATTAACTGCGCTCCCAGACAGCGCGAGGGTTCACTAGCGCTTAGGTTTATACAAGCCCTGCACTAGCACCCAAACGCCAGCCAGGAGCAAGAAAGAGCCCATTGTCGGCTTGCTGCAGCCATCTCAGCAGTGTGGATGGCCGCATCATCTCACAAGAGATGCCCACACATTTTTTTAAATAAATAAGGCTCTAAAGCAGTATTATACAAAACGTTATAACCACCAATGCAATTAATTTATTGTTATATATTGTTATATTATTATATATTGTCACATGGTATTTACTATGTGCTGTGTCATGTGTACATTACATGTTCACTATGCCTTTAATGTCATTTATATCCATCACAGGTCGTACCTTATATGCTTATGCTGGCACAATGAATAAGCCAGTTCCCTAATGGATGTGGATGCCTTTCAAACATGAAATTGATGCATCCTCCACCATTTGGAAAATGGAATATTATTGCAACCCCTCTAAGCTTCCACCCACTCACCCACATGACTGTCAGTGGCCAGGAAGGCTCCCTGGCTGCTCCCCTATTGGTCACTGGCTAGCATGTGGGCTGTCTCATTCATGGCACCTTTATTTTTGGGCCATTTTGGGAGCATTTGGGATGCTCGGGGAAGATGGCCAATTTTGGGTATACAGTGCATAGCATAAATGAGTACATAATACTACAAAATACTCCCAAAAATGTTCATCTACACAACCAAAATATAATTTTCCCAACAAATTCATTCACCCCAATGAGGCAGTCCTAGGAGCAAAGTCTGTACTACAGCTAAATATAGAGAATAAAATTCTATTTTCTATTTATCAAGAATTAAACCACGTCACTCTTTATTATTACTATAGGTTTTGCTTAAACTAGGCCAACTTAAAAATGGATTTTGTCTGCTCCGGGAGAATCTTGATTGAGTCCCCTCTCAATTGACCTCCTGCAAACCCTTCAGTACCCCCTCGGATACCCGAACTTGACCCAAAGCCGGTCAACATTGGAATCAATCGAGACCCAAACTTTGGGACCCAAAAATGTCCCAAATTTAAATTTGAGGAGTGATCCCCTACTCCTCACCTGGTGGCGAGTGACAGGTCCCTTTTAAGCTAATGCAGAGTGTTCAGCAGCAGGAAGTGGCTGTACACTTACCTGAGCTGGGAATTGAGTCAGCATTCTTTTCTCTTTCAAAATGGCCATGGCCGGGGCTTCAAGAAGATGGCCACCCCAATGGATGAGGACACTGGCAGCTGGCACTAGAAGTGCTGCTAGCTGCTGTCAGTGTCCATCTTTTTGAAGCCCCGGCCACAGCCATTTTGACTGAGGGAAGAACACCTGCCTGATGGCTGGCACAGATATATAAATATACAGCTGCTTCATGCTACTGCATTAGGTTAAGCTGGTTGATGGGCTGCTTGAATACATTTGTGAAGACCAGTATGTAAATGAACAGCGCCAGTGCTGGTGCTGTGAAACCATGATACTCAGGCATACAGTGCCATGTGCAATACAAAAAAAGGCATTACCAAGCGAAAACACATGGAATGATATTGAGAACATACAAATGACATGACACATGATCGGCAGGCATGAAAATGCAAGTTAGCAACAGGTAACTTGTCACTTGACTGAGCAAAAAAAAAAAATGTAAAAAAGCTAACCAGGAGTCACCAAAAAACAGGACTGGAATGGCTAATTGTAGTCTATGGAAGCACAACACTGAGCATCTGATTTGGCGCTGTAGGGAACACAGCAACAGCGCTAACAAAGCACCTGCCGCTCTTGATACATGGAACGCTACATGTCTACAAGAGGCATTAAACATTTTTTGCATCATATATATGACTTGCTGGTGGTGCTCACTAAAAACACCCGGGGCTACATGGTGCTACGTGGCGTAAGCGTTTCTTAAATAAACCCCTATGTTTTTAAACGCAGTATACTTATTTATGCTGAACACTGTGGGTCTGCATATGATGGAATTCCTTTTGTTGTCTAGGCTTTTGATAAAATATTTCACTAGATGTTAGATTATTGTTTATGGGAATTAACGGGCATCTGATGATTGGCTTGCAAACAACCTTCATATTTATCCTATATTAGATTTATGGCTCTAATCCCAAGAGCATTATGATTCAAAAATAGTTTAGATCCGTCCCCAAGAAGAACAGAACTGTCCAAAATGTATCAAAGTTTGCATTCACTGGAAACATGAGCCCTGGTCCTACAGTAATGGGGCTTCCTATACTTTCCACTGTGTTGGTTGGCATTTTATATGTGTTTATAAAAAGCTGTTTGTGGTGCAGTGCAGAGGCAGATATAAATATTTTAATATGGTGTCATCATGAACCTTATATATTGACAATCCAAACTACAAAACCTGGCATTGTCAAAAAAAAAGGATAGAAATGTGTATGTATGTTTTATGCAAAACATAATCAGTCTAAAAGAAGAATAGCCGAGTGGCTGACACTTTTGTCAGATGCTGGTAGATGAAGGACCACTAACAGGGTATACATCCAATATCGCATAGGAAATAAGATGTTCACAGCAGCCAGTAAACGTTTCAAGGACAAAGTACCCTTTATCAAATCTTTCTGATTCCTGATAAATCTTTTAATAAAGGAGACTTTGAAATGTTCTGGCTCATTGCTCTGAGAATAAATATTCACCGTCAATAAGAAAGTGACAGAGGATCGTGTCTTATATTTACGGCAGTGTAGAAAAAAAATGGCTAGCAAATTACTTTTTAGGAACATTAAATTGAAATCATATCATTCAATTTGCACTGAATGTTTTTAAAGAACAGGGCAGCCACTTGGGAGTCCTCCCTCCACTTTCCCTGAGGGTGAGCGCCTATAGGGGGCAAAAAGGATGCTTTCCGGACCTTCTGTATGGAGTCGGCTGGAGCAGCTTGGTTCAGCAAAGTCTGCGCTATGCAGAGATTTCCAGGAAAATTATATATTGTTTTTTCATCAAAGTGAAACGTGAAATGTCTTGTTTGTTTTCAGTGTTTTTTAAAATATGTTAAGTCTGTAAAATCCTAACTTCTCCCTATTACAACAGTACTGCATATGTATCAGTAGACACCCGTGCCTGCCCAGGAGACACCCCAAACTGAAATTAACATTTTCTGAGATTTTCAAATAACATACAACTACTATCCACACTATTAACGGTTAAACCCTTAAAGGAAAAAATAAATAAAACGTGACCCCCTCTCGGGGGGTTGGGGACACCCCACACTTTAAAAAAAAAATATTAAGGGTAAAAAAAGGCATGGAGTCACCTCATATCCAAGTAAAACCTTCCTGGGCACCAGCTACGGGGATCAGTGTCCCTTGTCCCTGCACCCTGCTACCGGCAATCACACCAGCTGCCTCGACTTTTTATACCCTTTGAGTGAGACAAAATCAACTCATTCCCAAGGTCTCTCTGAGGCGCTACCCAGGGCAGGGAACGGGTGTTCTCTGCCCCGCTGAAGACCCGGGAGATGAATCAGAGCCCCCCCCCGGGGGAAAGGAAGCCCCCCGGCACTGGCTCACCAATAGAGGTTAGCATTTTGTGGCAGGGAACTGGGGGAAAATGCCAGATACTGTACGTAGGTTCCACAGGCTTGGCACCTAACGGTCGGAGGAGCAAGCAAGTAGATTCTACAGGCTTGGCATTTAAAGCAGAACTTCAGTGACCAAGTGATCCGCCCCTCTTCCTGCCACCCTACCCTGCTGTAGCTGAGGCAGGACAGGGGGGTTGCAAAGAAAAAAACCCTTATCCCTTATCCAAGGGCCCACACTACTCCTCCGGCCCTCCGAACCATTTTTCTGCCAGCTGACATCTGTTTTTCTACATTTTTGTGACATACCGTATTCAGAATGTATGTTTTCAAATATTTTCAGTACAATGCTTCATACGGTAATATCTGAAATGAGCAATACATTCAAGCTATTACAGCTGTCTAACACAATCTAAAACTATTGGCCTGAACATCTGAATGTTTCCCAGGCTCTCACACCCTGTCTTTATCATCTATTATTCACAGCTTGGCCTTCTGGCCGAACTAAATCTGGCTTCCACTATTTTCAATTTATGCCGAATGCATATCATATCACCAGATGTGCCGCTTATTGTTTCTCTTGGAAAACGTTCATCAAGGATTTCATCTGAATCACTTAAAATATATATGAACTCATGTTTTTGCTGTTTACGACGTTAAATCTAAATTATATGAATCCTGATAAGAATACGCTTTGGCAAATCACAGTGGGCTTATTACAATGCATATAAACCTGAGATAATTACAGTCAAATTACACCTCTAAGCACACTATTTCCTGGGCAGTTTCAAGCCTTAACAGTTCTCAGGGCGGGGAAAGAAAAATAGACTGGATGGGGGGGGACGGGAGATGTGGCCACTTCCCTTTCCTGGTGGGCTCTCTCAAAAACAGCACTTTATGCCCTGAATTAGTATGCACACCATGAAGCCCTGATTGTGCATGTACCTAGACAGGGCCGGCTCCAGGTTTGTGGGGGCCCTTGGGCAAAAGAGTCTTAGTGGGCCCTAAAGTAGTGAGTCACATGGGTGACCAAAAATGGGTCATGTTCTGCTGCTGATCACCCTCCAGTCCTCATTGCCTTCCCTATAGCCACCAATCATCCTCTAGTCCTTGCTGCATTCTCTACTGCCACCAAGCACCCATCAGCTATTTCTGGTTGCTCCACTGCCACTACAGACTCCATCATTGCTGTCAGTTGTCTCCTGGAACTAGCCACCTTCTGAGCTTCCATCATCTGTTCCATGCCATCTTCTCCATTGTTGCTGATCATCCCCTGTTGCTGGCCCTGAGTAGGTCTGCACACAATTCGCGGCATTCACTGGTTCGTTTCCAGTGTAAAATAATACTATGGCCAAGAGTGAGCCTGTGTGGTCCCCTGAAGAAGCCACTGAGAAGAGACTGAGGGGAAGAGATGCATGAGACTCATCACACCAACTGCTAAGAAGACTTCAGGGCAAGTAAGAAGACATGGTCAGTGAGTTAAAAATAGTTTACATTCATGTAATGTCTTTCACATACTTGTGAACTAATTTCCAAGAGCCCCTGTAGTAGTTCAAAGGTTAGCCGGTGGCAAGCAACCAGCAAGGCATGTGGGCAGGGGATTTGCCAACACCCGTCTTAATACTCATACAGGTTCTTAGGCTCTTAGTGGTTTAGAGCCCTGTGACCCTTGGCCTCGGGCCAGTGTTTTTCCAGAGGTATCCGAAGGGCATAAGGGCTGATTTGCCACCATAGCCAAAGGCTTTCAAGCCCCAGAAATACCAGCCCTTTTAACAGGTTCTTTAAGCTGCCAGCTTATGAAGGGGGCACGCCGAATCATTTGGCTGAATGTTCCCATAGACTTTAATGTGATTCTCACGTGAGACTTGAATATACTCTGAAATCAAGTGTGAAAGGGCCCCAATTTAATGTCCGCACCACGGCCCTGTCACATTTAGTTATGCCACTGCCTCCTAACCTGTTCTAATCCCCATCTCTCTATTTTTTTAGGGGCATGGATCAAAACCTGGGAAAGTCAAATTCCCTGGTTTTGTTTCGCTTGAGTATTTCCCAATGTGTAACTTAGCAGTCATTTTTACAGCCAATTTTTAATGAAGGTTAGGTTTAAAATACAAATGTAGACTCCCTTCTAAGCTTTAATTAACTTACCCAGTCATGTGTAATGTTACTTATTCATATACACCTTAATTGAAGCCATAAAATTCAGCAAATTTACATATATAGGTGCTGGTATTTCTGTTTATTGACTATAGACCAAGGACACATTGATTTATTGACTTTTGTCTAATTAACCAGTGATACAGTTTGCAAGAGGTTCTGCTATATGCCCAAATGATAGATTTAAAGGGAAAGTCCACTTTCAATGGCATTTTTAAAGTGTATATTATTGTGTACCAAAAGGTTTATGTTTTTCACCCAGAACACTGTTGCTGGGCACTTGTAAGCCTGAGTGAGCTCTATCACTTCAGCAGTAGCCATAGTAGCATTCTGTGTGGTCAAGGCTCACTTCTATCTTCTTCTACATCTCGGAAGACAATGCACTTCTTCAAGAAGCCTGCAGATTAAAGTTTTGTCCAAGAAAATGTATTGGCCAATAAAAAGCCCTGCTAATCAATTCTAAGAGGTTTTAACATACCGTATTTTTCACCCTATAAGATGGACTTATTTTCCCCAAAAGAAAGGGGTGTAAAATGTCAGTGCGTCTTATCGGACAAATGTTTAAAAAACATAGTAAACACACATATATCGCTCCTGCGCTGAAGGCCAGAAGATGGAAGGGGAAGTGGGGGGGCAGGGTAGGGTAACTGATCCTTGCCTGATGTCCCTACCATCAGTGCTGTCCCTGCCGCCGCTGCTTCTTCTCCAGCTGCAAGCACACAGCGCAAACACCCGATTCTGTGCAGCGGGTGAGCGTGGCCGATGCTCAGCCCAGGCCATGCCCACCCGCTGCACGAAGCCGTGTGATTGCTTGTGCTGCTTGAGAAAAATAGTGCAGACGGCAGGGACTTCAGGCAGGGATCATTTACCCTGCCACCCTGCCTGCCTGCTGCTGCTCCATCTTCTGGCCTCCTGTGTCTCGCCCAGCAGTGCCAGAGCAATGTATATGTGAGTTTATATTTTAATATTTTAATGTCACACTGCCTATGGGGAATGGGCGAATGGGAGGGGAATGCCACACTACCTATGGGAATGGGAGGGGGGACATCACACTGCCTGTGGAAATTTGAGGGGGGAAATGCCACACTGCCTATTAGGGGGGAATTGTCACTCTGCCTGTAAGTGGGGGATTCTGCACCTTACCTATTATTTGGTTTTTGGAGGGAGGATGTTTGAGCACAACATTTGGTTCAGGATTTTTTTTTCTTATTTTCCTCCTCCAAATCCTAGGTGCGTCTTATGGGCAGGTGCGAAACATAGGGTACTATATGCTATATAAATAATTTCTGCACAGTCCTTGAACCAGTTTCTAAACCTGGTATTTCTGTAGCTTTGAATAACTTATAGAGATCATAACAAATGTTAGGAATGTAATGTGTCTGACATGGACATCTAATAGAGTCATGGATAGCAGTGCAGTGGTAATTTTAGGATCATGCTTGGTCATCTTTCTGTTTATTACTGTTATCAATCATGTCTTCTACTTTATTAATTTCTTAGTGTACCCTAACAAAATCGAGCCTTGGGTATAGAATCCCTATTTCCACCCAATTGTATGTATATTTCCTTTATATGTTCCCTTGTCTGGATCATTACTCCGGGCCTGGCAACACAAAATAATGAGACCTATAAGGTTTATCCACCATCAATGAAAATATAAATGCAGCACTCTGAGCTAGAATAGTACATCTCCCTGTAGATATCAAACTGTGCTTTCTTGGTATTCTTGAAAATAAAGAACTTAATACATTACTGAAAGCTTTTACCGCTGAGTCTCACTTTTCTGCTTGTAAAATAATAGCAATAAAATGGATGTCTTCTGGGTCCTCTACTACCAATGTGTTACTCTTGGCTGAATCTGATATTACTGCTATAGGTAATTACTAGCTCATATCAGTGGAATCTAGTGATTATCGATTGCCCCTTTAATGTTTTGTATTAAAGGCTTTGCATTGATTAGAGATGTTTAATCAGAATGATTCAGAATATGGAATGGGGTGGAATATAGCCTGGATGACCTTGGCTAAGTTAGACCTTAATTACAAATGATTGCAAAATATCTTCTAATGGAATTATGTTTTGATTATTTACCTACTACCATATTGCTTGCTGTGCTACATTAAATAAAGCTTCCGTTGAGCTGCCCGAATCTAGCATCGTCTCTTGACCTGGATCAGGTAACATTTACGGTATGTGACTGGGAGTTTGAGCAGGCGAGACAATTTTAATAGTAAAGAAAAGGATAAAGGTAAATTAAAGGCCTTACTTATGATGCATCATTTTTGTGGCTATAGCTCCAGCATTACCATCTAAAAAAAGTTTTTCATTCAGCAGCGCACCAAGTGGGGCGGTTTTCATATCAGTCTTTCTCAACCTGTGGTACGCAGCACAGTCTGAGGGGGGTTCACCCTAACCTTCATCATGCAGCTCTCAGAGACTCCAGCCCTGCTCTGCCCGACCCCCTTCTTCCGCACTGTGTAGCATTTAGACGCGCACGCGCTTTCCATGGGAGGAGCTGCTTTCCTCACATGCCATGTGTGAGACAAAGGCTCAGTGCTTCCCTTCAGTAGGCTGCTTTCTGCTTAGAGTTACACAGCGAAGAGGTGACTGGGACGGGAGGCAGGGGTCCGTTGAAGTCCCTAATAATGGTAGAAAAGTCATCAGGCATTCAGGAAAAAGGAAACTCCACCCCCTCAGTGTCTGCTGAGTGACATCACTTCTCTCCAGCCCCTCCCCTCATATTCCCAGGCTGTGTGTAGATCCTATGTGAGGCCCAGATGAGCAGTGGCTCCTCCTCACAGCACACATGAGCCTTCATCCCAGCAACAAGTCTACAGAGTGCTAATATGTAATGTACATTAGACCAGCCAGACAACCAGCCAGATAACAAAACCAGGGATGGTCAAAATCACAGGTTTTGGTATACTTTTAACCTGATACTTATTTTGCTAAGATATATAACTGATTCCTTTTCTGGGGGTACTCTGTTGGAAGTTACTGTCGCTAGGGGGTACTGAAGAGGTTGAGAAACACTGCTTTACATTATAGTTTTTCAACCTTTTTCCATCAAATACCACATCCTATTTTCCAGTCATCCTAAAGTACATTTTCAGGCAAAAAAATAAATAAAGCTATACTCACCTTTACTCCCATGCAGACCATCACTCCTAGTCCGGGGCTGCAGCGCTCACCTGAAAGGCTTCATCCAGGTCCCTTGCTGCACCCCACCTTGCGCAGCGCCGCTCTCTTGTCAGGCTTCTCTTCCTGTCTTGCTACGACATGGCGATGCCCCCACCATCAGTCACAGTGAGCTGCCATGTCCCCCTCCATTGCAGTTGTAGGGCTGTTTTAGGGGGTGGTGATGGTAAACACCCCACTCAAGACAGGCTATGGCGCTAACCTGTTGGTAACAAAAAGAGACTGAGCCTTCGCCAAGTGGAAGAGATAAATGCTTGGTGTGCCAGTGCCTCCACCCAGAATAGGGCCCTTGCAACTGATAGGGAACACCTTTTTGGGAAATAGATCAAGTTGTCTAAGCAAAACACTACATTCAGAGCAGAGGGACTACTGCTCCCAGGAACCATTTACTTAAGTCACTCACTGACACAGTCAGGTATAACAGTACTATCAACTTTATGTAGTAAAGGTTAACTTGGCAATAGAAATGAAGCATACACAGTATAACATAATGAAAGGCCCAGCTGGGGCTTTAGTTAGTCTGTGCACATATAACCGGGTGTATATATAGTCTATAGCTAAATACCTCCAGGAGAAAGTCGGCACAGGATAAAAGCTGCAGGGGCCCCTGATCTTGACTCGAAGAGATGATTCACTCTTGACACGTCAATGATCAGACATGCAGTGCAGTTGAAGCTCTCCACAGGGCACACAGGTCAGCAGGCAGAAGGCAATGAAGAAGTTCAGGAGCAGCTACAGATGATCCTCCACGTGGCACCATCAGCTGGACATGCAGGCGAACAGTGTAGTAGTCTGGGAAGTGAACCAGGCTTCCCTGGAAGGCTGTATATGTAGGTTGCAGCAGCACAGCTTCTGGCAGCAAGCTGTGTGCTCAGTTCTGCTAGCATACAGGAAGTCTGTCCTGTATATGCTAGAGGCTGCAAAAAAAAACCCAAATTGCAGGGGCACGAAATATACCATCAGCCGTTAGAGAGAGAGTGTGATCTATGATCTCCAGCAGGCATGTAACTGAGCACTTCTCAACACAGTAGTACTTCGTATTACTGGACTTATATCATATTCGCGTAGTTAAAACATGGGCAGTCTCAACCTCATGCTGCCGAGTAAAATAATGACTTCCCGGCAGCCAGTTCATTTGCAGCTTATTGATTTTAAGGAGTTTTACCTGAGAGCATTGTCAGCAAGAGGTTAAATTGCTCCACACACTGAGATTTCAATCTCCTATGTAGTTTAACCTGTGATCGGAAAGGCACCATTTTGCTCCTTGGTGACAAGTGCTAATTTGTGACATGCTGAAATGTGCAGGCGCAGCTCTATTACCTTATCAGGGAAATGAATGATCCATATCCATCTGCACAGCGCGCGGATAGTGGCTGCAGGTTTAAGCGAGATTCAAATTGCCGGCTGTTGACACATTTTATTTCTTTTTTTGCAGTATGTTTCCGCGTCAGCTTTTTTAAAGTCGTGAAGCAGTCACTTAACAGTTTATATTATTCCACATGTCAGCTCTCAGATACTGAATTCCAATTAAATATTGTGCGAATAGACCGCATAACATATTCTCTACATTCACAGATCGTAAAGACTGATATAGTTAGATAGAATATTAAAAATACCAACCACAGCCTGTGACAGGCTGCTGCATAGAAAACTAGAAACTATAAAATACATCTAGCTCCTACCCTCTTCTAACCCTGTCCTAACACTTCATCACTATTGCAGGAGACCCCACTATATAGTTCACATTTAATTTTAAACCAGACTTTCACAGTTGATAAAAAATTCCCTTGCCCAATTTGCACACAGGATACTAAATTATTATTAGCTCCTTCATCCGCCTCATTGTTGCTGCCTCACTGATTTTCTCCTGGTCGTGGCCATCTTGGAGCACCTGGGCAGCTTCCTTTCCCAGCTGAATTAACTTTTTTCTAAAGTTACATATTAAAGAAGACTCTCTGGCCATTAAGGGTTTTTGAATGCCGCTCTAAGTAAACTCGATGCTGCCATAAGCCCCGATGGACAGTGTTGAAGGCGGAACCAAGTGACTGTATTATTTAACCCCTTCCTGGACTACCTCAGTGCCCTTTGATTGCACAAAGATTTCTTGGGTGTGGTCAGAGGGATGTAATCCTTGCGCGCCCCCCATTTTAGTCAACGATAGCCCTTTGCCAAAAGATGTAAACATAGCAAACAGCTCTTGTTGGCTGAGCACCCGCGCATGTGCCATTGGACTCAAGAGAGGTGAGTTTAACTGGGCGAACCAGGATGCCCCCAGGGAACGGAACAAAGCCCAGGAACAAAAACATAAGACAATTAAAAACAGCAGGGCGGCAGGTGTCCCCATTGAAAATCACTCCCTGCCATATCCAGACAATAAAGTGCAAAATGGGTCAATAAATAAAACAATGGAGAATAAATACAAGATAAACATAACACAAAGTGAATAAATATACACCACTACTATAGGTATAAAGTGACTAGACAAGAGGATATAATATAAGAAATGTATCACCAAATTTATGGAAAGTAAGGGAGATTGTCCTGCTGCGGCACCCACACATTCGGTGGTCCACTGAAGTGGTGTGATGGACCACAGAATACGCGGGTGCTTCATTTTATTGGACTTACATGGGCACCGTAAGCTGAACAGATCCTTACAGTTGCAAGGATCTCTGGTTAGAAGCATTTTTGTCACCATTTTGTGCCTGGCAATTTAGAGAAATCCCTGCCCACTAAGGCAGAGTCAAACACAGCCTAGCTACAGTATAATGTAGATAGCATCTAGTGGCATAAGTGGTTATGTGGATCTGGATAACACAGTTTCGAGCCCTGTGCAAAACGGCAAACTTTGTAAATAAGCCCCAAATTCTCTGCATTTCAGGTATCTAATAGGCAAAACAAAAAGCAAGTCTATTCTTCTGGTGGGCCACAGAGACCCCAGTTTGATGCTGTCATAGCCTGTGGTTTGATTGAAGTTCTAGGTAGTATTGGAGCGCTGTGGAGCCTAGATTGGTGGGGCCTAGTGAGTTTCCCTAAGTGCTAAATACAAAGAGTTATAGGGGAGACAATGCACCTTCCAGAACCTACAGTCCTTGTAGACAGTGTGCAAATACTGCATACTGCTGTGGCCCCAGTCTGATGCTGTTGCCAGAGATGCTGCAAGGCATGGGAAGGTAGCTTCCATTTGGCTTCCTTCTGCCATAAGCCTGGTAGCAGTTTCCCTCCCTGCCACTATGGTATGTACATAGTAATATAGCACAGAGCAGTTGTGATTGTTATTTCAACAAAATGTCCGAACCATTAAAAAAATTCCAACGTTGTCCCACAAGCGCATGCACAATTCCGGAGTGGCTATGGTCAATTCAAATCAAAACGCCATGTGTCCACCACCTTGTGAGTTATACGCTTACCAAAGGGAGATTGGATTAACAGTCTTATTTATATCTCTGTTGGACTTCTCATTGGTTAAAATGCAATTCTCCTTCCAGTCGTGAATGGCATAGAGAACCTGTGCCTTAGGAGCAGCTCAATTGCATATTTTGCATAAAAACAAAAGAGAAAAAAGGGATCTAGCGTAATATGCTTTTTTAATAAAATATATATTAAAAAGTGCCAAATACGCACTCACAATAAAAGTAACTGTACAAGCGCGGTTTGTGACAAGAGCGGTTCTCACCCAACCTCTGCTTCACCTCGACCGATGGTGTGGGGGAAGGGGGAAAGCTCTGCTTGCAAGTAGATTCCAAGGGCTATAATGAAGTTGTAATCTAATTTAATTTATTTTTACTATGGTATGTACGCCCATGGCTCCAAGTCTATTGTTGTACTACTTGTCACTTTTCCAAATCCAGTATATGTAAAATAAAGCATTTCAAATCGCAGTCTGTTATTGGAAAAAGTAGAGCATTTTGCAGGTATGTGCATTGCAAAAAATTAGAATATCATCAAAAACGTGTATATTTTTAGTAATTGATCTGAAACAGAGTGATGTTGATGATTATGGCTTACAGCCAAGGAAAACCCAAAATTCATTATCTCAGAAAATTAGAATATTATATAAGACCAACTGTACAAAAATTATTTAACACAGGAATGTTGGCCAAATGAAAAGTATGTACAGTAAATTCACTCAATACTTGGTTGGGGCTCCTTTTACATAAATGACTGCATCAATGCAGGGGGCGTGGCATGGAGGCGATCAGCCTGTGGCACTGGAGAGGTGTTATGGAAGCCCAGGTTGCTTTGAAAGCAGTCTTCAGCTTGTCCGCATTGTTGGGTCTTGTGTCTCTCATCTTCCTCTTGACATTACCCCATATGTTCCCTATGGGGTTAAGGTCAGGTGAGCTTGCTGGCCAATCAAGCACAGTGATACTGTGGTTATTAAACTAGGTATTGGTACGTTTGACAGTGTGGACAGGTACCAAGTTCTGTTGGAAAATGAGAAATCCATCTCCCAAAAGTTTGTCGGCAGAGGGAAGCATGAAGTGCTCTAGAATTTCCTGGTAGATGGCTGCGCTGACTTTGGTCTTCATAAAACACAGTGGACCAATACTAGCAGATGACACGGCTCCCCAAACCATCACTGATTGTGGAAAATTCACACTAGATCTCAAGTTGCTTGAATTGTGGGTATCTCCACTCTTCCTCCAGACTCTAGGACCTTGATTTCCAAATGAAATGCAAAATTTACTTTAATCTAAAAACAACACCTTTTACCACTGAGCAACAGTCCAGTCTTTCTATCCTTGGCCCAGGTAAGACGCTTCTGGCGTTGTCAATAGGTCATGAGTGACACATGGAATGCAACACTTGTAGCCCTTTTCCTGGATATGTCTGTGTGTGGTGACCCTTGAAGCACTGACTCCAGCAGCAGTCCACTCCTTGTTAATCTCCCCGAAATTTTGGAATGGCCTTTTCTTAACAATCTTATCAAGTCTGTGGTTATCCCGTTGCTTGTGCACCTTCTACCACACTTTTTATTTCCACTCCACTTTCCATTAATATGTTTTGATACAGCACTCTGAACAGCCAGCCTCTTTACCAATGACCTTTTGTGGCTTTACACCCCTTGTGGAGTGTGTCAATGACTGCCTTCTGGACATTTGTCAAGTTAGCAGTCTCCATGATTGTGTCGCCTACTGAACCAGACGAAGGGACCTTTTTTAAACGCTTAGGAAGCCTTTGCAGCTGTTTTGGGTTAATTATTCTAACTTTTTGAGATAATTAATTTTGGGTTTTCCTTGGCTGTAAGCCTTAATCATCAACATTAACATAAAAATGTTCACTCTGTTTGTACTGACTCAATATAATATATGAGTTTCAGTTTGTCAACTGAATTACTAAAACTAAACACATTTTGATGATATTCTAATGTTTTGCAATGCACCTGTATTAGCCAATCGCAGTGGTAAGCTTAAAGTTCTTTCCCTGCTTGTCTTTGCCAAAGAGAGAGCTGCCTGCTTATATCTAGCCTAAGCTTATGAAAGATAGAAGAAAATATGTGATTCAAACCTGCAGCATCCACATAAAACCGATAAATTCACAGCGGCTGCACTGACTTTTTAATAATAAATAAACATCGAGAGCTCATAGTGACAGCTCCGCTTTAAATAAATGCATGAAACCTGTCCAGGAAAGTCTTCTGCTGTCCAGAGTCAAACAGGTCTATTGACTTTGGTAACCCTGCCTCCCCCTTTCCTCCGCACTTGGAGATGCTGCATAAGTTCAAACTTTCCTCTCGGCTAAACTATTACATTTAATGCCTGAGCACTTCTGGGAAGGTGGCTACTTACTTTTCCCACCCTAAATAATATATTATTTTGCACAGGCACTTTCTAGGAGATCTAGAATTATTCATTGTTATTCATTATTTTTCAAGTAAACCTGAGTTCACGAACACTCAGGATTAGAGTTTCTACTTCAGGCTTCTAGGCATGCGCCATCATTTAGGTCTGTTTCAGAAAAGAAAAAAATTGTTATATTAACTTTATTTATAGAATCATCTTTGATTACAAATTATTCTTTAAAAGCCGTGTGAATGTTGCAATTTAAGAGGCTTGGATATGTTAACAGGTGTTATCAAGGCGACACACTAATTTGCCTCCCAACAACCATTTTTACAGATGAGCAGATCAGAATCCAACTGTCTTGTGTCTTCTTGGGCTGACAAGTTTCATTGGACTGCAATAGAGGGAGGGGGATTTTAAAGTGGACCAACACCCAGGATTTTGACTATCCTGGGTTTTGGTCCGCTGTGTGAAACCCCCCAGAAAGCCCCAAAAACTCACCTCTCCCCGCCCCCACATGACCGCTGCTGCCAATCCCCGCCGACGGACAAGCGGGAGGCCGGGTCGGACAAGAGAGCGCGCCCACCGCCACCTCCCGCGCGTCACTCTTACAGGCTGCGGGCCGGCCATTCACAAACGGCCGCCGCAGGTGCGCGTCCTGCTAGAGGGATGCGCGGGAGGCGGCGGCGGGCGCCGCTGGATCGAGGAGCAGGTAGGGATTTAGGGGTTTCTGGGGGGTTTCACACAGTCAGGGGGCTGATCGGTCCGGGAATCTTATAGATTCCCGGGCCGATCACGGGAGGGTGTTGGTCCACTTTAAAGTATTGAGTAGGCCTAGGATGGCAACTTGCGGGGGGGTTCTATGGAGTGTGCTATTACTGCTATAGATAAAAAAACCTGTGCTGGCACCATGAGGCCCCCTCATGAGCATCCCTTATCCACAGAAAGACACAGTGTGTGTGTACAAGGGCGAGAGGGCTCAAGCTCCTAGTTGTTGTCCGAACCTGATTTCCCTGCCTCCAGGCTGTGGTCATGTGACTTCTGTGTTTTAGGAGCCTGGGAAGCCAGCAAAAAGTATAGGGCTCTCCATTAAGGCAAGGACCAAAACCCAGGATTTTGATTATCCTGGGTTTTGGTCCTTGCCTGATAGGGGGTGCCCCGCTGTGTGAAACCCCCCAGGTCGCCTGAAAAAAACTCACCTCTTCCTGGCCTATGACAGATGTGGGGCCGCTCGTCCAATCAGCGAGCTCGGATATAATTGAACCCCTGCTTCCAGGAGCTTGTGTAATACGAGCAGATCCGAGTGCGCGCGCGGTCGCATCCCCCGAAACCCTCTAACAGGGAGCGCGCCCGCGCCGGCTATTCACAAATGCCTGGTGCAGGCACGCACTCTGCTAAAGGGATAGCGGGGATGTGGCCGGTATTCGGGGATCCAGGAAAGAAGGTGAGTTTCGAGCGACCTGGGAATTTTCACACAGCGGGGGGGAGCAAGTATGCCTGCCCTGGAGTCTCATAGACTTCAGGGTGGGTTTTGGTACTCTTTAACTCCTTGTGCTCTTGCCCCCTCCTCTACTGCCCCTTGCAACCCCCTACAAGGGATGTAAGCAAAAAGAACATAGGCTAGGGCAGCCTAGACACCAAATACAGCCTTGGGTGATTTCAAGAACCAACTGTAGCCACATTTTTGTTAGACTCATCTTTTTGGTTCCATCACCTTGGATGTTTGCCAAAAACAATGTGCACTCAATACATTTTTATTACAGCAATAAGTAATTAAAAGTATTGACCAACCAAATAAAATAACAAAAGAGTACCGAACTGGATCGTATTCAAACTCCAGTCACTGACACTTACATGTAGGAGAAGGATTTGCCATCGATCACAAAGCCGCGGTGAAACCCTCTCCATTCATTGCAGGGGAGGGGTGTGCTGAGGCCTAACAGAAGACGTGAATATGCCCATGTGCCTGTATCAGACCGGGGGGCAAAAGGTGCCCATACTTTATTGGAGGGTTGGTCAATGCCTTTAACTAACATGATCATATGTTACGCCTTCTGTTTCAAGGGAACTGTTTGGCATTTTGGCCAGACTCTCCTGGAACTGCATATGCTGAAGGCAGATTATGGCAATTGTGTCTCATTCACTTTAAAGTGGACCAAAACCAATGCCCCAATGGCCCTGGAATCTATAATATTTCATGGCCGCTTCATTTCTTTCATTTCTCTCCCCCCGGGGCATCCAGAATTGGGATACCCCGCTGTATGAAGGTTTCCTGGTCCAACAGCGTAAGCAGTGGGCGCATCCCAGGGCACGTACCCACACCAGGCCTGTTAGAGGTTTGCGGCCGATGGGGCCGCCAGCATGCTTGGATCTGTTCACCTTAGACAATCTCTTAGATGAAGGGATGGGGCGGATCCAAGCACACTGATTGGATGAGAAGCCACACATGCGCAGAAGGACCGGGGAAGGGTAAATCAGGTGACCTGGGGGGTTTCACACAGTGGCATCCCCGATCAGGGTGCCCCGGAGGCAGGGACCAAAACCCAGGATATTCAATGTCCTTGGTTTTGGTCCACTTTAGAATAAATTATGCATGATCCTGTTTACCGGACAATTTATCTGGACATTGTGATTGTTGTTTTTCTTCCAATGAAGAGAAAAATAGGTTTCCGCGGGGGGTCCACATTTCCCCATTCTAAATGCAGCTCAGTGAATATGTTCATCAGTCTATTTGCCGCTGATTACAGACTTCCTCCAGCCTTGCAATCGTCTTATTGTGGGAGAAATCTAATTAGGAGTAGAAAGAAGTTAATGGTGGAAAATATCCCGTGGAGTGCAGTGTGTGTGATATAATGCCACTTTCCATCGGAGAGCTTTTAGTGTAATGCACACACAAAGTATTATTACAAGATTAAATATACTTTCTGAATTATAGTCACATGATCCTTTAGAGATGATAGATGGGAAACTTTCTAAGGGGTGTTGAGGCTTCATTTCTACCGCCTGTATTTCACACATATCAGTGTCCTTGCCATTATATCCAATGCCATTATAAACACAAAGAGAATGCAGAATGCAGCCCAAGTGAACCTCTAACTGAAATTGACTAGAGGTCCTTATGCTATGATAGCATGGGGCATCCCTCATCACCACCCTACATTCCAAGACCCCAAAGCTGGCACTCACCTCTTTTGCTTTCTTGGCACCCACATGACCTTAACCAGCAAATCATGTTCTCCCAGTTGTCATACACACTATTGGGCAGCCGCCGACTGGTGGAATTGGCTCCCCGCGGTCACATGGACATCTGCTGTGCAACACAATATATAAGAGATAAATATCAGGATGTGGGCGGTGATGAGCGGTTAGGCATCCCGAATACGGATAACCCCTTGCTGTTATTAAGAGGGGGACTCAATTTGGATTAGAGGTCCTCATTAAACTGGACCAACGGTCTGGCACAGTTGGAAAAGAAAGGTAGCTGCCATTTTGGAGTCTCCTCTTCCAGCATCCCAGCCATGCTGCTGCCTGGATTCAGCTGACATAACTGACAATGCACAGTCATAGGAAGCCCAGCAGCACAGCCTGCAAATGCATGAGCCACCATTTTGTTTCTAAAATTTACTACAGCAGGAGTTAGAAAAATGTTTTTATATGAAGCAATCTAAATTGCCCTGGGGGGGTGCATATGGGCACTGTCTGTTGTGTTTGTGGACCAAAACCCCCAAGAATCTATGATTCCCTCCCCCCGCTGTGTGAAACCCCCCAGGTTGCCCATAAACTCACCTTCCTTTCCGGTCCAACGGCGCATCCCCACTATCCCTCTAGCAAGGCACGTGCCCACTCCAGGCATTTGTGAATGGCTGGTGCGGACACACTCCCTGTTAGAGGGTAGCGGGGGATGCGGCTGCCAGCATGCTCGGATCCGCTCACCTTAGATAAGCTCCTGGATGAAAGGACTCGAGAGGATCCGAGCGCGCTGATTGGACGAGCGGCTGCGCATGTGTCATAGGACCGGGAAGAGGTGAGTTTGTTCGGGTGTCCTGGGGGGTTTCACACAGCGGAGGATCCCCCTGGCTCACCCCCACTGCCTTGTACAAAGGGAGCGTGCCCAGACATGCTCCAGTCACTGTAAGGGAGGCAGGGGATGCAATAACTTCAGCTTATTTGTTTGCAAATGTGAGTGAGCTTCAAAGAAATCCCTGGGCAAGTGCATGCTACTGAACCCAATCTTAGAAACTGGTAAGTTTAAGAGCACCAAAACGAAAGAAAGCACCTCAGCTGTGGTGAAGCCAAGGTAAGTATGCTTTGTATTCTTTTTTTTTTTTTTGCATTGACACAGCGTCAAAAACTGGACTTCTAGTCAAACATTTTAGGTGCCCACAGGGAAGCTTAATTTGGCATGTCCTTTTAGTCTGTTTGATGGTAGACCAAAAGTAGCTACTGAAATGAATTGTGCCTTCTATTGGAGGAGGGGCGACACATATTTGTGCTACTATTTGGATAGAGATCTGCTAGTAAAAGCTAAGAGGCCGATTCATTAATAGCGCCAGGTAGCGACAGATGAGCGACTGTAGCAGTATTTTCACAGCGCCCGCTAGTATTTGTTGTGCTTGGCCGTTGTTCGGTTGTTGACAGCGACTCAGTCGGTGTGCGGTAATGTTGAATATTGGGTGAGGAGTCGCTATTTGACAGGTTCCGCACTATATAGGAGCGCATGATAGCGAATGGCCATAGCGAACGGCTCCCACCATATTCATTAACAAATCACGCTCAAAAAATTATTGCGCTGTGAAATGCATGTTTAAACCCCAGAGCACTGGTGGCGTAGTTTTTTAACCCCCAAACAACCATATTTTTGGAAACAAAAAAAAACAAGTTTATAAAAACATTTTGTAATATGAATACATTAATATCAGACCTGTAATATCAATTCTGCACAATTTTTTTTTTTTTTACCTTAAAAAAAAAATCTAACATGGCAGAAGTGGTAACAGAAATTTTCACATAAAAAAAAACAAACAAACATTAATAGCAATTAATTATGAATATTTAAAGATTGTTCCATTGAAATGCATTGGAGAGCGCCAGGTAGCGAGAGGTCATACCTGTCGCTGTTCAAGGTCGCTCGCTGGCGCTGTGGGCTGAGGCTGGAATAATGATGAATGATTCGCTATCTGGCGCTCTCTCAGTCGCTAAGCAGGATCGGCTTGATAAATGTGTGATTGTGGTGGGGAGCTGGCGTTCTCGTGGCGGTGCCCGTCATTACCGTTCGCTCACCAGTCGCTACCTGGCGCTATCCCTTGTTAAATAAGGGCCTAAGTATCTCTCTCATGCAGATAAAAGGTAAGTAGCTCTCTAATGCAGATACAAGGTAAGTATCTCTCTCATGCAGATAAAAGGTAAGTATCTCTCTAATGCTGGGCTCAGTATTGGTGGGAGGGGGTAGATGAGGTCAGTTTTGTGCAGGTACAAAGAGGGCATGGCCGTAGGCACACTTTAACAAAACAATATCAAATAATAACAAATAATCCTGAGGTAAATGCTCTAGGAAAATGCAACAAAAATCTTGACAATGGAGGCACGTGAAAGCCTGTTTTAGTCAGAAGAATCACCTATCACCAATCTGCTTGTCTAATACTTTTTTCTTACTTACCCCCTGTACTTCTCCAGCATGACTGGTGCTGAGGCGAGGGTCACAACATAAAAAAATGTCTTTCTCGGATGGGATCCAGCATTGCCACTGGTGCACAGGTGGCAGCTGCACAAAGGGTCCACAGAGCTGTATCCCCCACTCTGTGCCCCAGCAAAAGGTATAGTAGCCATGGCACCAAGATGCGGAATGGGCTCAGGAAAAAGATGTGTAGATAAGGCGACCCCCGGAAGGTTTCACACAGTGGGGCATATATCTTATAGACTCCAGGGGGGTGGTTGTTTCTCTTTAAAAATCTGCCACTAGGCCACCTCGGTAAACCCTTTCGTCTTCTACCCATCTGGCATGTGAGGAGGGTGGAGCGGCACCTCTCCAGGGTGTTACCTACACCTCTGGGAGCTACAACCTGTGAATGGTAGGGAGTATAGAGGGTGGGGGGAAGAAGGGTATAGTTCTTTTTTTGCTGATGTGTCCTGATGTGGCCCTCAGGTTTGACACCCCTGTTTTAGAGGGATCCACTTGTACACTATATATAAATTTGGGGCCTGAGGGGGCCACTGGTGCTCTTCTAATAATTATTGTATTTCTGGTCTTGGCTACTATGGGCTTAAGACTCAGTAAGCTAGAGTTCGGGGCAACTATGTCATGGCAACTATGGGCTCTACTAGATCCAACCAGAGACTGTTGTCCTTTATGCAATCTCACGACACTACACTACACTAGTAGATGTTTGACACTGTAAACATGATACTAAAGTTAAAGAGGAACAGCATCCAAGACATTTACTTTCTTAGGTTTTGTTCCCCTTTGGCCAGGTATTTGCGATACCCCACTGTGTGTATCCTCCATAATCGGCCGAAACTCAACTTTTCCTGGTTCCCATTCTATTCAGATTTACTTTTCCTCCAGTGAAGCATGAAAAAAGTGATTGCTATGGGCTGCATACCTGTCCCTAGTGTGGGCATGCCTATGCATAGTTAGACCACCCCCCAAAGATTCTTATAGGCTTGAGGGTGGTGTTGATCCTCTTCAAATTTAAAATTGCCTGGTAGGCTATTCCTGGAGCCTTATGATAAGTTGCTAACCAAATCATGGCGCTAGAAATAATCCCTCTCCCATAAGATGGACTTTTATACATTACAGCTTAGAGTAGAGATTTGTATTCTGTGGTTAGTGACAAAGGCCTCAATTCAGTAAGAGTTTAAAGAATTCTCATGGTAGCTCTGAGAATGTCACTGTTACTGGATCACCAGTAGAGTAGAGTTCACTACTTTTCTTAGAAAGACAATGAAAGTCAATGGAACTTTTTTTTACTCCTATCTGGTGATTCAGCAAAAGTGACATTCTCAGGCTATCTTCTTATAAAGTGAATTTTTTACTACCATGAAAATGTTTTTCAACTTTTACTGAATTAAAGCCAATGTCTACGACAGAGCAGAATGTGCGAAACTATCAACATGGGAAAAAAATAGTGTGAAGCAGCATTTTTCACAAAACTTGAGTTCTTTAGAGAGAGATTTAGACAACCTGGAGATAATCCTTTTTAAAGAATAAAGATAAAAAAACAACATTTTAGATATGTGTGGCACTGAAATGGTATGTCACAGATTTATTGTCATTTTAGGGAAACATTACATATTTGCCTGTTTTACTGGTTTGCCAAATCCCTGTATTTTTTGAGGCAAATATATAGCACTACTGTTTCGTAATATTTGCATGTTTAATAACACATGCTGTATACGTGTGTAAAACAATGAAAAAATGTGAAAAAAAAAAGGTTTATATAGTCACATTTTATTTTTAAAATTTTATGTTGCTGCTATCATACAACTTATCGTGGGGAATCAAAATCTCAATTACTTTAACAACTGAAAGATCCAGTTTTTCCTATTATTACGCAACACTACAGAAAGAGTGTTTGAATATATTTGCAAGTGATCAGCCTCCTGGGCAAGCTCTTTATCCCCCTGACAGTGTGGAAAATAGAACCTAGCAGGTATCATTTATCCATCCATCATAAAGTAGCAGAGGTGTATTGGGGTCATATGGAATCAGTCTAACCTGCCTAATTGCATTTGGTCGCTATCCACAAAGGGGCTGCTGTTATTTGCATAATAAAAGTGGTATAAAAATAGAAGGTATGGCTCTGTAAGGCCAGTTTTAGCTTCAAAGGATAAGCTTCTGTTCGTTGACTTTGCCATGTAGAATTCTAGTTGCGGATGGCAATTGAAATATTCAGACTTTATCATTCATGATGGTTGGATGTATTTTCGCTGGAGATACAGTATTTACCCATACCTGTCCATATGTGACACCCATGGCTTACACCATAGAAATGGGAGGAGCTTCACAGGACAAAATGTGGCTAAATGTTCAATACAAGGTTACTAGTCGCTATTTGACAGGTTCCGCGATGTATGGGTGTGCATGATAGCGACTGGTCGGAGCGACCGGCTTCCACCATATTCATCAAAAAATCACGCTCAAAAAATTCAAGCGCTGTGAAATGCATGTTTAAACCCCAGAGCGCTGGAGGCGATGTGTTAAAAGTAGTTTTTTAACCCCTAAACCACCATATTTTTGGAAACCAAAAAAAAAAGGATTTTAATTAATTTAGTAATATGAATACATTAATATCAGACCTGTAATATCAATTCTGTAAAAAAAAATTTTTTCCCTTAAAAAATTATCTAAAATGGCACAAGTGGTCACAGAATTTTTCACATTTAAAAAAAAAAAAAACATTAATAACAATTATTAATATTTAAAGATTGTTCCATTGAAATGCATTGGGGAGCGGCAGGTAGCGAGAGGTCATACCTGTCGCTGTTCAAGGTCGGACGCTGGCGCTGTGGGCTGAGGCTGGAATAATGATGAATGAGTGGCTATATGGCGCTATCTCAGTCGCTAAGCAGGATTGGCTTGATAAATGTGTGATTGTGGTGGGGAGCCGGCGTTCTCGTGGCGGGGCCCGTCATTACCGGCCGCTCACCAGTCGCTACCTGTCGCTATTCCTTCATAAATAAGGGCCTGTGTATGCATACTGTCTCCCCTATGAGTGTATTTTTTCCCTTGTATCCCCCCACCACCCTTCCTTCAAAAGTAAATTCCTAGTATGTATGTTCATATATACTTGGCACCAATAAACTGATTCTGATTACAAGATGTGTTACTAAGGGGTTTATTTATCATGGGATAGCGTCAGGTAGTGCCTCGTAATGGCAGGCAGCGCTGGGCGCTGTACGCAATACCACATTCATGAAAGCGATTCTGGTGAGCGACTCTAACAGCGCCATGCAGCGTCACATATATTATTACAGGCACCTCAGTGTATAGCACCGGAGCTCTAGCTTCCAGAGCGCCAGGTAAGACCTGTCGCTACCTGTCGCTGTCCCATACATTTCAATGGACGTTTCCTTTCATATGTTTAAACAGGGTTTTTTGTTTTTAATAATTTTGTTTTTCTCTCAAATAATTGTGTCACCTTTCCTGGCCTAGAAAAAGTCATTTTTGAAAACATTTTTTAATTTACATGCAGAATTGTCATTATAGATCTGGCATTAAAGTATTAATGTTACAACAATGTGATTCCATGTGTTTTCACTTTGTTTCTGGTGGATATGTGTTCAAAAACAGATTTTAATCACACAGCGTCTGGCGCTGTATGCTATAGCGACGACGCTGTGTGTGTTGAATTTGGTGTGAGTCGCAATGAGCTGGCGCTACATCTCGCTCCCTGCAACGCTGTACTGGTGTTAGAACGCCCAACATACATCTCATTCATCAATGCCGGCCAGGTTACTACAGCGACTGAGACGCTCTGTTACAGCGCCCGATCAGCCTGCCCCTGTTACTAAGTAATAGCTATACGGGGTGCCCAATGTTTTTTGGACCATTTTCCTATTTTTATTTTATATAAGATGTAAAAGATGAAAATAAAGAATGTTTTGTCTAAAGTAAGTACAAAGGGAATGTGTCTTCTTTAATTACCTTTTGGAGATCATTTTATCTGTTAACTGTTCACAATAACTCTAATTTTGACCAGGGGTACCACATTTTTGCATGCAACTGTTGTTTTGAATGACTATAAAAATGATGTTGGCTTGGTAATATTTCTTTGTAGTTGGTAAGCAATTTGCTACAGTTTATCACACTCTCTGTATTCATTTTTGCCATTATTGCCAGACTGGGATCAATAAGCTACCTTGGCATCAGAAATACCCAAATATGGGTTTGTATGTGACCACACTCTTCCAATTTTGCTTCAGCAATAACATTTATACACTGGCACAACTGTGATCTAATTGTCCTTGTGGGGCCAAGTACAAAATGTGTTCAGGGCGTTAGTGGCTGGTACTCTAATATTAAACTAAGGCTGAAAGATGCTCATTTACATCTCAACAGCTCATAAACAACACCAGGTGCTGGGCACAAAGGGCTAGCTGGTGTCTGCCACATTATCAGCTCAAAACTTTTTTGAGCTGATAATGTGCTTAAGGTGGACATATAACAAGGATTTTCACTATCATGGGGAAAAGTCCTTGTCCCTGGGGCTCATCTTTCCACTGATCCCATGGCACATGCATAGGCTTTCTTCCAAACGACACGGTATACAGCCCTTTTTACACGCAAGAGAAATGGGGCATAGAGAGAGGGGAGATGCTGCATGCCCCATCTCAATGTGGTCACTGGCATTACTCAGCTGTGTTTCACATGGCATAGTATCCCAAATCGGTCTGTAGGTTACACTGTGGTGGATCTTGTGTTGTTACCTGTAGGGATGTGCTCCGGTCTGGCTCCTTCTGGGTATTGCCTCTGGTTCTGTCCTTTTTCCTAGATAGGGTGGTGGAGTAGGTTGAACTGACCTGATTCCAGTGGCAGAGTTGACCGGAGAGTGGCCATTGGATTGGGGATCGTTGATTGGACAGCCCCTGCCTGGACACCACTTGTAGCATTTCTTGGCTTTTCCATAATTCTCCTGGGATTGATCAGCGTCCCGGAGTGGGGGGGTTCAGCTTACAAGATGATTGACTGTGGCCATGTTTGACAGATATACTGTATATTGTGTGTGTTGTGGTGTGATTTTGTATCATGATTAAGTACCTGCTGGTCTGAACCATGTTAATTTGTATGGATTTATTTTTACTTAGCTTTTAAACAGCGCTGAATATATGTTATATTTATATAAAAGCAGTCTTAAATTTGGGCTAAATAATGATAGCTGTGGTCAAAGAAAATGAAGATATAGTACACCTCACATGTCTGCCACTACCAGACTGTCTCCTAGTTGGTGCCATGGCAGGGAATTATAAAGCCTAGTACTGGCAACAATGCTTGTCATGGTAAGCCACCTCTATCACTGCCACCTTGGTGCCAGAGCCTCTTATACAACCAGTGAGGATACCGAGGAGAGTGCTGACTGAATTTTCAGGGTGCTGCTCTCCTGTGCTTTACAGATCCTTAACACTTTTTCCCACCTGTGGACAACCTTGCTTTGAACCTGACATGCTTGTCTTCTCCCTGCCCATGACCTGTTTCTATGAACAATGGGGTCGTAAGCCTGGTAAATAAACTCACTTCTTTTTTAGGAGAGAAATTTGCCATTCACTTTCATTGTATACCTTGGGGCTGAATCAGAGCAAGGTGAAAATTTACACCCGGTAGGCAATGAAAGTGAATAGTAATTTTCTCTCCTTAAAAAGAAGTGAGTTTTCTCACCAGGCTTTGAATCAATCCCAATGTCTTTGCCATCTGCCCAGGTCCCACTGCTTTTGACTATACATTTACCTGTTGCCAGTCCCGGGAAGTATTTCTATACATTTTGATCAAGGCAGCCTGCCTATCATCACCTACGGCCTCACCATCGTTATGAATTCCAACTGGACATTGCTGGGCTTGTAGACCCTTAAGGCTCTTGCAGCAGCAGGTTTGGGGGGGGGGGGGGGTTCTTACCAGTAACCCAATATTCCTTCCAATTATGGTTGAATATGGGTCTGATATTTGAGGTGAAAACCAGAAGTGGGAGTCTTGAAGCAGCAGCTTACCACTTTCAATCTTCTGAACTTCTGAATCAAGGTACATGGCCTTCCATTACAGAAACGTAAGCATATAAAACTAGCTGCTTTAAATGTGAACCCCTTCTTGTCTTGATTCCTTTTAAATAGACATGGAGCGAACCCCCTATATTTCGGGTTCGGCAATCCCTGTCACGTCCCACGACGTGCATTTTATTCTACCTGGGGTAATATAATGTTTATGTTCATCGGCTGAGCAGTGGGCCTTTAATTCCCCTTGTCCCTTCCTGGCTCCCTTAGTCCTTCTGTGATGTGAGTAACTCCTCCCTTTTTCTCCCTTCTTGCTGCCATTTCTAATCTGGCATCCAAGCAGTGCACACCTGCTGCTATCCTTCTGCAGCTACAGTCTCAAACCTGTTGTTGCTGTATGGACTACACCACAAGTTTCCTGGTGTATTGAACGTACATGTCTGCTGTAACGAGATTCTGTACTGAAATAAAGCTTTCAAACTTAACCACGTGGTGCTAGAACAATCGAGTAAGCTATCTGCCAAGCTTTATGCCAAGTCTTCACTCATGGGAGTGGCAGCCATCTTTCTGTGGCCCAGCTCAGAGATATTTTGCAAGCCGATGGGGACAAAATGAGGAACCGGATCAGGGGGGGCTGAAATAAGTTACTTACAGCCCTTTCTAGCTGCCACTCTGCATAGGTAAGCTGGTTAATGAGCTGCTTAGGGTGGGGATCGGGCCCCGAAGCAGCCGGATGTCTCCGCAGCAGGCAGCGGCGACATCCGAAAGGTAAGTAGGGCTCGATGGAGGGGATTCGGCTCCTTTGTATTTTAGGTCTGATGTTCCTCTTTAACAAGGTCTTAATTCCTCATGATATTAGGATTTATACAATAAATAACTATTAAACATCCCTAAATTTCGCTCAGCTATTTACTATATAAGAAAGGGTGTTCAATAAGTTATCTACCAGAACATAAAAATAAAATTCTCTGAGAAATTGGCACTTTTCATTGTAATTCCACTTGATGCCCTCAGAATAGAATGAGACTTCTTGCTGCTACAGGAACCCTCTGTCTCCTTGACTGCATTATCATCAGGGAATTGTTTCCCATTCATAAATCAGGTTACAAAAGAGAAAGTAATCACTGGGAGCCAGGTCTTGACTGTAGGGTGGATGGTTAAGCTCCATGAAGTTGCATTCCCTGATAGCAGCTTGGGATTTGTAAGCTGATGGATTGTTATGAACCAGCAACACAAATTTGATTGCCTCACATAATGCCTTCTGTCAGGAATGACTTGCCTTCAGTCCGTGCCCGTGGTGTCCCTAGGCAACTGGGCAGGGTTTCTCCTGCCCAGCAGCCGCTTCTGCCTCAGATGCCAGCTCCAGCGGCGCGCGTGTCGCCGAGCGCACCCTCCTCCCTCGTCCACTGTCATTCTACTCGTGCTTGCGCGCGAGTACAGTCAGCTTATGTCCTCAGGTGGTGCTATACACAGAGTGGCCACTGGAGGCTGTTTAAAAGAGCTAAACCTAGGAGGTGCAGTTCTGGGCAGTATGCCTTTGGAGTTCAGCTGGGGCAATCAGCCCAGAGCTCTCCGAGTGCACCAATCAAACCACAGATCCAAAGTGCACCAGTCAGCACACAGATCCAAAGTGGACCAATCACAGTCACTGCCTCCCTGTCCAATCCAGCCGGGTTCAGTCCTATAAAGGGATTACCTCTTCAGTGTGTCAGTGCCTGTGATAGCGTTTAGCTGGCTTTGTTATTGTTCCTGTGATTGCCTGTTTAAACCGTTATTGACCATCTGCTTGAATCTCGACCATGTCTTCGTCTCATCCCTTGTACTGCGCAGCTCTCTGACCTCCCGTTGTGACCCTTGGCTTGACGTCTGACTACGCTTGAATTCTCCTGAGCACCCGAATTGCTTCCAGTAGTACCCGAACTGTTTCCAGTACTTACCTGACATTGCCCAGTCTGGCCTCTGGTTCATCTGCCTTCAACCCCTGTAAGCTCACATCCTTTGTGCTATTAAGTCCTGGGGGCAACCGTGTCCGGCGAGGCATATAAAGCGTCCCGGCAAACGGGGGCTTGTCTAAAGGTGAAGCTAGCAGCGGAGATTGGGGGTTGTGGGCTTACTCTGAAGGCGGGTGTCCCTCGGCCTGACACCTTCATTGTTGAATTGCGGGTGTTTTCAGTAATTGTTGTCTTGTGTGGAAATAATTCTTGTAATAAAATGTCTCCTGCGTCGGAATGCGCATGCGCGAAGCGCGGGGATAACAGCCTGACCCCGCACTCCGCAAGAACTGGCTTCCCCGGCCCCCTACAGCCGCTAGCAACGTGCGATTTTCGGCCCTCGGGCAGGCCCCAGGACCCTCCCTGCCAAGTTTGGGGCTGATCCGCGGGGATCACAAAATCGCCCTATCAGGTAGCAGGCGGAGGCGAACGGTCGCCGCCATCTTAAATGCAGGCGCAGCCTGCCTCGTCTCTCCCCTGCAGTACCACCTCTCCTACTGGGTTCTTGTGAGAGCCTCAGTGGGACCCCACAGCTCCTGGTCCCGGCTGGTCGCCCGCACAGACAGGTCCCAGGCCCCTGGGCCTCTTAGCAGCTCCCTGCTTCAGCTCTGTAAGGCTGTCCAGGCCCATTTTATCCACAGCCAGCTGCTTGGGACGATCCCTTGGCCCCTCTACTCTCCTCCGGTTGCAGCTCCGCATCGCCAAATCCAGCACACCAGGCAGGTCCAGAGCGCTACGCCCTCCGCAGACCTCCGAACGGCAAGTAACTGCTTTTGATGTCCTCTTTGCCCTTTGATATTGCTTACTACAAGGTGCCTCTTCTAGCTCTTTAGCCTTCTTAAAGAGGAAGTGCTTTCATCTGTAACTTGATGAGTCTGGATATCCCGCTGACTCCCCCTTAAAGCATAGCCTACACCTTCCGCCTCGTGTACCTGCTTAAACTACTAATAAACCCCCATTGTGGGGTAACCCTCACCCCCTGCAGCCTTATTAAACTGCCTCACCTAATCCTTGCAGTAAAGTCAAACCACCCTTCACAACAAAGATGGAGACTTCCACTCCCTCCCAAAGCGATCCTCTCCCCGCGTCTAGTTCAGACGTTCAATTCCCTTAGTAAAGGCGACTCATGGAGCACAGACGGACTCACTCAACTCCTTTATTGCATGGATACTCCAATCCGGGGGCATTCGTTAGATACTCTGGATATTCTTCTAATCGATTTATTCTTAGCAGGGGCACCAGACAGGGCTGTCCCCTTTCCCCTCTATTATTTGCTCTGGCCATAGAGCCCCTTTCCATGCTGCTACAGACTAACGCCAACATTACCGGAACAAGAATAGGGACCTATGATCACAAGATATCCTTATTTGCCGATGATATTTTGATGCTTTTATTCAATCCTATCACATCCCTCCCTAACCTGTTACGCACTCTAGATGATTTTTCCAAGATATCTGGCCTACATATTCTTACAGCTGCTAAACTGACCATAGCACGATCATGGAAGACCAGGTCTATCTCTAGCGGTAGTCTGATACCCCGCATCAATGAGGTAATGTTCTTTGAAAAGATGGCTGCCTCAATGCAGGGAGATCTTACCCCCTTCCTGGCTACATGGGAGGTTGGGATCACCCATTTTCATTCACAAAAATTGGACTGCTACCTCCTTACAATATAACCTCTCGTCATGCTCACTGCGAGTTGGTCGGAGCTTGGACACCCACCTCTCTTTCTCTCTCTCTCCCCTCCCCCTTTCTGGTCCCTTTCCCTATTCTCCTACTTTTTCTAACCCCCTTTCTCTTTCCCTCCCTCCTGCCCTGTATTTTCTGATCTATGTACGAAGATAATATGAAGATAATAGCGATGTGTTCAGGTATACATTCAGATGGATGTTTATTTTTGTATCACAAAATCTACAGTATGTCACAAATTGATGTATCTTCTTTATACCTTCAATAAAAATAATGTTGAAAAAAAAAATGTCTCCTGTGTCCTTAAAAACTGTTGCAATGAGCTTTACACTTGACTGCTGCACACAAAATTTGGTGACATCCTGTGCTTCCATTGCATGGACTCTTGTTTGGTCTCAGGATCATGGTGGTGGACCCATGTTTCATCGCCCTGGATTTTTTAAAATTTAGTTACATTTCTTTAACTAAATTGCTGGTGACATGTTTTTGCTTAGGCATCAATGTTCATGGCAACCACCGGGAACTGACTTTTGACATAATCAAAACATCATGAATGATACTGAAAAACCATGCCATCTGAAATGCCCAATTTATGAGTTAAAAACACTGACTCTCACTCAACGATCTTTCAAAATCATGGGCTCCACTTTATGGCACATTTCCTCTGAAAAGGCTCTAAAATGTTGCCATGAACGGGGGTCATCTTCCAACTATCTCCTATCCCAATTATACAGTTTGATTTAAAATGTACTTAGTAGTAGAGAGGTGTTCACCACCATCGTCTTTTTTGGATTTCCTTAGGCTTCTTTTCCTCTAAGAAATTTAATAACAGAAACAATGCTCTTAATTTCTCACTTTCTTTGTAGAAAAAAACATACTGAGGTGGATAACTTATTCTTTTATTAGAGTTGTCTAAAAAATCCTAAAAACACTATAAAAACAAAGGAAAACTCTCTCTGTCTTAAATGTTTTTGACCTGTTTGGTTTTTGAGCAATTTAGGCGGAATAGTTTCTTAGAATAGACTAAAGAATGTTGTCAGAAGTGAACCTCTTGAACTGCTTTTATATATCTGATTCTGCAGGATGAGTCTTTGCTAGGCCCTCTTATTTACACAATTATGCCTTCGCACTAGCACTAATAATGCCCAGGATTGGATATCATCTTTATGAAGGCCAAACATGCTGCATCATCAGAAGCTGCCAGTGTAGATGAAAAGTCAGTTTGTAATATGGAAGGTCACTTTCATGCATCTGTGCCGACAAATACGAAGAATATACACAAGATCTGTCTGCTAAAAAGTAATTCTAGTCCCCAGGGGTGGTGATCGGTGTTCCATTCAGATGTGAAATAATCAAGTGAAGAGCTGATTTTATACACAAATGAAAAGTCGTTTCATGCCACAGAGCATTACTTTGTATCTCCTGAAAAATGATGATGTCTTAAATTGAGTATAAGTTGGTTAAATACAGCCATTTTACTGTTATTTATCCTTTCCTTTAGAGAATCAGAAAGTCAGAGTTAGATTTTTGGACCTGAATATTGGATGCTTCTGCATAGTAGCTTAAAATTAGTGGAGAACAGGGGCCAAAAAACATCTGGCCTCCAGTCAGCCTATTTTTATGGACTCTTTATTATTGTGGGGGTAGATAATGTTGGCGGGTATGACTCCCTTACAGCCATGATGCTGAGGCTATAAAATTGGTTCAGGATATAAGCTTAGGTTTCTTATCTGTTGAATACAATGGGGTTGAGATGAGACTAAGGAGACAAGTATTGGATGTTAGAAGCAGCAGTTCAGGAAGCCCCAAAGCAGTGCGTCCCACCGGAAATTCTGTTTCTCCCTATGGCCAGTCAGCCCTTGCTTGAATTCAATGGAGCCAGAGCAACAACAGTGGCATGCATTCTGCCCTTTTACCCTCTTTAACTGAATTTGAGGGGGGAATGAGATTTAATAAATATAGATGGATGTATAATATTTTGACATGACATGTAGTGATCTGATAAAGGACACCTTACCAGTTCACTTGCAGAACTGGCATTATACTCCTCTGTATATAAATAAAGATAAAGAGTGCATTATCTGGCACATATAGACCAAAAATAAAAGGATTTACCCATGATTCTCAGCAGTAGGCAGAGCAATGGAAATAAACTCTTTTTGTCTGTGTGCTACCTCAAACGCCTAGAAAGATGTGTTTGGGCATGCCACGCTAGAGTATATCTTCTAAAATGTACACAGCCATCTTTTCCAACTTTTGGACACGTGCTTCAGGCAAGTGGCCTTCATCAGCAAAAGGCTGGCTGTGATGGCTGTATGGGGGGAGGAGAGTAACCACAGAAGGGAAATCTACTTAGGGAGAGACTCATGTGAGGCTTAATACAGTTATTTAGGTATGGGCCTGTTTAGCCCACTGTATTTGCATACCTCTCAAGTATCTATTTTGAGTCCATGTCCCCCTGCCATCATTTGTTGTTCTCCCTTTTCCCTCTTTGAGGTGTAACATGCAGAGCTGCACCAATAAATGATTCAAGGTGTTTATATTGTGACAGCCTATCTCCTATCCATCCCCCAATGAGAGGGCATGGTCTAATTTAACAAATGTCCCTCTTTTCTAACCTGAAAAGTTGGTAGGTAGGGTACTTCGCCTAACATGGGTCTCCTCCTAAGTGGCTTATCCCCTTTAATAAGGATTCTACTAAGATGGGAAATATTTATGGAACACCACTCTTTGTTTCCCCTACCCCCTTCAAACTACAGAATGCCTTTACCAGTTTATTTGAGGAGTGGGTATCTTTAACCCAAAGGAACAAAAAAAGGATTGGCTCCAGTGGTGGCAGGGCTAAAATTAAGGCATAAGCATTGTTATCCAAGGGGTTCTATTGTTATTTCTTTTCCAGTCTGGATAACCCATTTTCACAATTTTCCAGTGTGCATATTTCATCATCTTCTTGGTAGAGTGCTGTATTATTAATTCATGTATAATTGCTTCTAGTAATTTTGTAATATGCACAAAGCTGTGAACATTGAGCGTTTCCCATATTCGGTGAATACACATCTGTTTGAGACTTAGTGCACTGGTCAACTCTGCAGATATTTTTTTATCTGTAGGCAAACTGCTAAAGGGTCCCATTCGCATGTTGTGACCTTCTTATGGTAGGTCATAACCAGCCGCACAAGAACCATCATAACAATCCTGATGAGAGCAGTTAATCTGAAGTAATTGTGATCAGGAGCTGATGATGATTTTGGCACTGGAATAATGATGATGAATCAGGTAATGTTCTCTTGATTTTTTAAAGATGGCTGTCAAAACAGGAGTAATTTGTTCTACAAGTGTCTTGAGACAAGTTGTGGATATGCCTTCTGGGCCTTCCTGCTGTTGAGGTATCATAGCTGTCTTTTGATATCTAACTTGTCAGTGCAGAAGCTGGTAGAACCTGGGGGTACCATTTTGGGCATCTTCTTTAGTTTAAAGCAATACAGCAGGCAAAAGCGATTGTTAGCCCATTGTGTTGCGCTTTATTTGACACTGTCCTAAACTGTTTTCCGTTTTTCAATTGAAGAAGCAATGGCCGAGACATTGAGGTTTACAGTTTCGCCTTATGATATTGCTTTGGAAGAAAGTGGGCGTGGCCCTTGGCTCTGTTATGCCGCATAATAATCAGTATAATGGGCAGGATCTGTAAGAACCCAAAATATTGTGCTTCAGACATATTGTCTGTTCATCACCACACATATACATAGATTTATATAATGTCATTGAAATGAATATATACACTATAAGCACATTTTTTATAGACAAATAATGAACAAAAAATATGCTAATAATATTTGATTATATGCATTTTTAAACTGTTAGCAGTGTTATACATTGGTTAGAATCAATTGTTACACACCAGCAATCATTTATATTCCACACACTGGTGATCAATGGTGCAGGAAGGGTGCAGGCTCTATTGTCTTGTTCTAGTCGTGCTTGTGATACCTAGTCAAAACCCCAAGCACGCAGGTATCCATGATTCAAATGCTAATTAGGTTTAGTGATTAAAGCGCTAATTAGATGCAATGCTATGCATACGCTAAATAGATATAACGGCTTTTCCTATGCTAATTAGTCTCATCCTTGGAAGGGTGAAACACACAAGGTTGACAAATGGGGCGGAGCTATGGACCACCAGAAGAACTCCATGATGGTGGTCTGTGGAGGAACTTAAGGGATTTTCCACTACTCTTTGCCTTGTTTCTACTTCCAGGAGCACCTGACGGGAAGGGAGAGGGAAGCCATTAGTTACTGAATGACAGTCTACGCACTTTGCCTACAGAGACCCTCTAACACAACAGGACATCCTAAATCAGCATGGCCTCTAGACTGGCCCAAAAGTCATATCAGATCTTTGTTTTTATTTCATGGGCACTGAAAACCGATCAATTGGTTTAATTACTGCCAAGGATCAGGTAGCACGGAGCTGCCTGTTTTTTTTTTTTTTTTTTATAATTTATATCTGAAAAACTTGGTATTTTGTAATAAGAGTTCCCAGAATAAAATAAAAGCTAAGACAGACAATAAAAAATGTATAACCAGGCAAGTTAATGCAATCCCTTTTGGAGAAGAAGATTATATATCTAGTAAGCTTGTTTTAAGTCTATTTACAAACGCTACCCCCTCCTCCTTGGATTAGCAGTGACTCACAAGGTCCAGAAAAGCCTTTGTGACTAATTATAGCACAATTAAAATGAAATATGTGAAAGTTCTGAAGTGTGTATTGCATCAGCACAATACACAGTTGCCAGTATGGGGCCATTATACCAGTATAACGTGCTGAAGTTACAACATTATTTTACATAAGATGTCTGAAATATGGACGGTTGATATAGTGGATCTCATTAATTGGCTGCAGTTCAGACCTTCATGTATTTTTAATTTAATGTGATAGTGTAATTGAAGTATCTATAGCTGGATGGAAAGTTAAACTGAAATAAAAAATAAATATTTTATCAATAATACTCCTTCTAGGAGATTTTGACTATCCTGGGTTTTGGTCCTTGCCCCCGGGGAACCCCGATCAGGGATGCCCCGCTGTGGCAAACCCCAGGTCACCCCATCGAACTCACCTCTCCCTGGTCCTACGGTGCATGCGTGGACCCAGTCACTCGGATCCGCTTCCATCCTTTTGTCTAAGACTTCGTCTAAGGTGAGTTGCAAGCACACTGGCCATTCACAAATGCCTGACTCAGGCACGCGCCCCGCTAAAGGGATAGCGGGGATACGGCCACTGCTCGCACATGCACCATTGGACCGGGGAAGAAGGTGAGTTCCTGGGCAACCTGGGGGGGGGGTTCACATAGTGGGGCATTCTGATTTTAAATGCCCTGGGGGGATCTAGCGGCCCTGGAATCTTATAGATTCCAGAACCGTCGGGGCGTGGGTCTTGGTCCACTTTGAATAGACTAATATGCAAAAGATCCAGAAACATACTAAATGGCAAGAGGAGAGTTGCAAAAATGAAAAAGCATTTGAATGTACCATTCTACTTTTAGAGGGGAAATTGTTAAACATCAACTGTCCATGGGCCAACCTGTGCTGGATTACTGCTTTATTCATTTTGCACTTAAACCCAACAGCGGTGCAAAACCAAATCAGCCATTATCCTGCTAATATGGGAATAGAAACATAAATCACTGTTTTCAGTTACCCTGACATATTGTAAACATCATTTTCATACCTGCAAACTTGAAGATGAGAACAAGAATGACACATGCAGGGCTGTATTTGCCACTAGGCACATATAGGCATGTGCTTAGGGTGGAGCTATGGCAGGGGCAGGGACGGGGGTGACAGTCAGCAACAAACAAATAAAACAATATGTTTTTTCTGTTTGTGAGTGTGCACTGCCCACCTCCTGCCACTTCTGTGCAGCATACTACGGCTCACCTCCCTGTGTATGGGGAGCGTACAGATCACCTTCCTGGAAAGGTGATCTGTACGCTCGGACGAGGAAAGGAAGACTCCACCTCCAGCCATATGATGGACGGCGCAACAGGAAGGGGCGGTCCCAGGGTTTACTGACAGCTGGCAAGGCCAATACATCATTGGCTGTGCAGCTCAACAGTGCCAATCATGAATGACCCCAAAGTGAAAGTGAAAGGGGCGCCACTGGCCGCATGGAGATGACAGATGCAGAAAGCCCTTTTTGCCAGTCACCTGCTTGTGGAGGAGCCCAAAAGGAGCGGTGTGGGACGTCAGGGACAAGTGCTGCCATTGCCACCCCACCCTGACCCAGCTGACAGAGGAGGAGCTCTTCAGGACAACAATCTATCATCTTTCATAGCGCTGTACAATGTGGAATTACAAACAGGGTAAACAACTAACTTATAACACATGAGCATTATGAGTCAAATGTGACAGCAATGCACAAATACATTGTCAAACTGAAATACGGTAGGAGAGTAGGAGGGTCCTGCGCTTGCAGGCTTACAATCCAAAGGTGAGTACTCACATACACGATATCCAGAGGGAAGTTTCAGACGTTTCCGGTTGGCCGTGCTTAATGCCTTGACTCGTTTCACTCAAGAAGCTTCATCAGAAGGCTTGTTTTTGTAGCAAGTGACCTGAGAGGTCTTGTTAGTAGCTAACTGAAACCTAACTGAGCATCTCTGTGACTACCTTCCTTTTCTCTTTGGATCCTCCCCCAATACCCTTCATCAGCTGTGGGATGTGCTACATTCAGTATGGCTCCAAATACCTTTGCCGATCTACCAGCACCTTACTGAGACTCTCCAAGCTGCACACAAAGGATACTTTGGTGGTCTATAGATACTAGTAAGTAAGCTCTGGGTCAGTCTAAAGTTTCATACTGTGGTATTTGGAGTTGCATCCAGAAAGTAGACATAAAACCAAAAGTGTAGCTTTAGGATGTGCAGAGGCAACAATTGCAATGAGGTCACTATAATGGCTGAGGGCATTAGAATGATTGCTCCAGCTCTATATTTTGCAATGCTGTTTTTGCAATGCATCCAGCAGATATAACCCCAAAGCTTATATGTAATGCAAAATGAAGACAACTATTATATGGCATGAGTTTTATACTTGTATTAGAGCCTCAGATCTGTCAGTTATGCCTATGCAAAAAGTGATATTTATAGTTTATCTACAGTATATTTGGGATGTGCCGCTATCCTGTTTGGTTCTTTTCACAACCTATTTTATTTTTTTTCTGGAACAGGAAAGCTGCTGTTCAGCAGGGACAATGGAAATGTTGCTCCGCGATGCATGGTAATAAAATAAGCTATTTGCATTCTGTTCAGTAAGTGAGATTGCATTTCACATCAAATCCACAGCTACAAATCTCGTCTCCTTCCAGAAGGGACAATGGAGCATCACCAGTGTTATCGTGTCTCCTTTGCTATCCCTGGTTTGGAAATTTGTTTTACGTTGAAGGTGGCTTTTTAATATAGGAGATAGAGGTGAGATTTATAGCAAATATTTTTTTTTTACAATACGCTGCCTCGCTCACACTAGACAGTACCGGGCAACCGAATATTTGAACATAGCCTCAATAATTAACTTTTTACAGCGAATCTATAAATATAAATGTCATGAATCCTGAGGGATCGGTGTACCTAGATACATACAATAATACATGACAGCTAAAGGTTAGCAGATACATTTGAAAGTTGGAATGGGTTGCTAAAACCCTGTGCATCAATAGTTTACACAGGACCTCATAGTAAAGGGTCATTATACTCAGAACTGGTACCTTTGTTTTGGGTGTACATATGCCAGACGGCTTAATGATTAATTTAAATACTAGAGATGAGCGAGTAGTATTCGACCGAGCCGGTATTCGATCGAATACTACGCTGTTCGTCATACTCTATTTCGATCGAGTACAGCGGCGATGGCGCACTCACAATTCGTTTCCCCTCCCACCTTCCCTGGCGCGTTTTTTACACCAATCACCATGCAGGGGGGGGTGGGACAGGTCCTGGGAGGACGCTGGCATCGCGAGAACGGCGTCTACACGCATTGGCTGGAAAAACCATGTGACCTCGAATATACAAAACTTACCACTTCCTCTTCGTCAGCATTAGCAGCTTGAACTTAGTGAGGGACAGACGCTCACAGCAGGGAAAGACAGGCTGTCGCTGGCAGGGCCCCAGAAGCTCGGAATATCGCATTTACCACCATCTATACCAGCTACCAGAAGACAAGAGAGTCATTAAGAGCCCTTATTAGGGCTACTACGCTGAACGGTATATGGCTCATATGTAGGCAGGCAGGGCCCTAGAAGCTCAGAATCTCGCATTTACCACCATATATACCAGCTACCAGAAGACAAGAGAGTCATTAAGAGCCCTTATTAGGGCTACTACGCTGAACAGTATATAGCTCATATCCTATGTAGGCAGGCAGGGCCCCAGAAGCTCAGAATATCGCTTTTACCACCATATATACCAGCTACCAGAAGACAAGAGAGTCCTTAATCCCTTATTAGTGCTGCTATGCTGAACAGTATATAGCTCATATCCTATGTAGGCAGGCAGGGCCCCAGAAGCTCAGAATATCGCTTTTACCACCATATATACCAGCTACCAGAAGACAAGAGAGTCATTAAGAGCCCTTATTAGGGCTACTACGCTGAACAGTATATAGCTCATATTCTATGTAGTCAGGCAGGGCCCCAGAAGCTCAGAATATCGCTTTTACCACCATATATACCAGCTACCAGAAGACAAGAGAGTCATTAAGAGCCCTTATTAGGGCTACTACGCTGAACAGTATATAGCTCATATTCTATGTAGTCAGGCAGGGCCCCAGAAGCTCAGAATATCGCTTTTACCACCATATATACCAGCTACCAGAAGACAAGAGAGTCATTAAGAGCCCTTATTAGGGCTACTACGCTGAACAGTATATAGCTCATATCCTATGTAGGCAGGCAGGGCCCCAGAAGCTCAGAATATCGCTTTTACCACCATATATACCAGCTACCAGAAGACAAGAGAGTCCTTAATCCCTTATTAGTGCTGCTATGTTGAACAGTATATAGCTCATATCCTATGTAGGCAGGCAGGGCCCCAGAAGCTCAGAATATCGCTTTTACCACCATATATACCAGCTACCAGAAGACAAGAGAGTCATTAAGAGCCCTTATTAGGGCTACTACGCTGAACAGTATATAGCTCATATTCTATGTAGTCAGGCAGGGCCCCAGAAGCTCAGAATATCGCTTTTACCACCATATATACCAGCTACCAGAAGACAAGAGAGTCATTAAGAGCCCTTATTAGGGCTACTACGCTGAACAGTATATAGCTCATATCCTATGTAGGCAGGCAGGGCCCCAGAAGCTCAGAATATCGCTTTTACCACCATATATACCAGCTACCAGAAGACAAGAGAGTCATTAAGAGCCCTTATTAGTGCTGCTATGCTGAACAGTATATAGCTCATATCCTATGTAGTCAGGCAGGGCCCCAGAAGCTCAGAATATCGCTTTTACCACCATATATACCAGCTACCAGAAGACAAGAGAGTCATTAAGAGCCCTTATTAGGGCTACTACGCTGAACAGTATATAGCTCATATCCTATGTAGGCAGGCAGGGCCCCAGAAGCTCAGAATATCGCTTTTACCACCATATATACCAGCTACCAGAAGACAAGAGAGTCCTTAATCCCTTATTAGTGCTGCTATGTTGAACAGTATATAGCTCATATCCTATGTAGGCAGGCAGGGCCCCAGAAGCTCAGAATATCGCTTTTACCACCATATATACCAGCTACCAGAAGACAAGAGAGTCATTAAGAGCCCTTATTAGGGCTACTACGCTGAACAGTATATAGCTCATATTCTATGTAGTCAGGCAGGGCCCCAGAAGCTCAGAATATCGCTTTTACCACCATATATACCAGCTACCAGAAGACAAGAGAGTCATTAAGAGCCCTTATTAGGGCTACTACGCTGAACAGTATATAGCTCATATTCTATGTAGTCAGGCAGGGCCCCAGAAGCTCAGAATATCGCTTTTACCACCATATATACCAGCTACCAGAAGACAAGAGAGTCATTAAGAGCCCTTATTAGGGCTACTACGCTGAACAGTATATAGCTCATATCCTATGTAGGCAGGCAGGGCCCCAGAAGCTCAGAATATCGCTTTTACCACCATATATACCAGCTACCAGAAGACAAGAGAGTCCTTAATCCCTTATTAGTGCTGCTATGTTGAACAGTATATAGCTCATATCCTATGTAGGCAGGCAGGGCCCCAGAAGCTCAGAATATCGCTTTTACCACCATATATACCAGCTACCAGAAGACAAGAGAGTCATTAAGAGCCCTTATTAGGGCTACTACGCTGAACAGTATATAGCTCATATTCTATGTAGTCAGGCAGGGCCCCAGAAGCTCAGAATATCGCTTTTACCACCATATATACCAGCTACCAGAAGACAAGAGAGTCATTAAGAGCCCTTATTAGGGCTACTACGCTGAACAGTATATAGCTCATATCCTATGTAGGCAGGCAGGGCCCCAGAAGCTCAGAATATCGCTTTTACCACCATATATACCAGCTACCAGAAGACAAGAGAGTCATTAAGAGCCCTTATTAGTGCTGCTATGCTGAACAGTATATAGCTCATATCCTATGTAGTCAGGCAGGGCCCCAGAAGCTCAGAATATCGCTTTTACCACCATATATACCAGCTACCAGAAGACAAGAGAGTCATTAAGAGCCCTTATTAGGGCTACTACGCTGAACAGTATATAGCTCATATCCTATGTAGGCAGGCAGGGCCCCAGAAGCTCAGAATATCGCTTTTACCACCATATATACCAGCTACCAGAAGACAAGAGAGTCCTTAATCCCTTATTAGTGCTGCTATGTTGAACAGTATATAGCTCATATCCTATGTAGGCAGGCAGGGCCCCAGAAGCTCAGAATATCGCTTTTACCACCATATATACCAGCTACCAGAAGACAAGAGAGTCATTAAGAGCCCTTATTAGGGCTACTACGCTGAACAGTATATAGCTCATATTCTATGTAGTCAGGCAGGGCCCCAGAAGCTCAGAATATCGCTTTTACCACCATATATACCAGCTACCAGAAGACAAGAGAGTCATTAAGAGCCCTTATTAGGGCTACTATGCTGAACAGTATATAGCTCATATGTATGCAGGCAGGGCCCCAGAAGCTCAGAATATCGCTTTTACCACCATATATACCAGCTACCAGAAGACAAGAGAGTCATTAAGAGCCCTTATTAGGGCTACTATGCTGAACAGTATATAGCTCATATGTAGGCAGGCAGGGCCCCAGAAGCTCAGAATATCGCTTTTACCACCATATATACCAGCTACCAGAAGACAAGAGAGTCATTAAGAGCCCTTATTAGGGCTACTACGCTGAACAGTATATAGCTCATATCCTATGTAGGCAGGCAGGGCCCCAGAAGCTCAGAATATCGCTTTTACCACCATATATACCAGCTACCAGAAGACAAGAGAGTCCTTAATCCCTTATTAGTGCTGCTATGTTGAACAGTATATAGCTCATATCCTATGTAGGCAGGCAGGGCCCCAGAAGCTCAGAATATCGCTTTTACCACCATATATACCAGCTACCAGAAGACAAGAGAGTCATTAAGAGCCCTTATTAGGGCTACTACGCTGAACAGTATATAGCTCATATTCTATGTAGTCAGGCAGGGCCCCAGAAGCTCAGAATATCGCTTTTACCACCATATATACCAGCTACCAGAAGACAAGAGAGTCATTAAGAGCCCTTATTAGTGCTGCTATGCTGAACAGTATATAGCTCATATCCTATGTAGTCAGGCAGGGCCCCAGAAGCTCAGAATATCGCTTTTACCACCATATATACCAGCTACCAGAAGACAAGAGAGTCATTAAGAGCCCTTATTAGGGCTACTACGCTGAACAGTATATAGCTCATATCCTATGTAGGCAGGCAGGGCCCCAGAAGCTCAGAATATCGCTTTTACCACCATATATACCAGCTACCAGAAGACAAGAGAGTCCTTAATCCCTTATTAGTGCTGCTATGTTGAACAGTATATAGCTCATATCCTATGTAGGCAGGCAGGGCCCCAGAAGCTCAGAATATTGCTTTTACCACCATATATACCAGCTACCAGAAGACAAGAGAGTCATTAAGAGCCCTTATTAGGGCTACTACGCTGAACAGTATATAGCTCATATTCTATGTAGTCAGGCAGGGCCCCAGAAGCTCAGAATATCGCTTTTACCACCATATATACCAGCTACCAGAAGACAAGAGAATCATTAAGAGCCCTTATTAGGGCTACTATGCTGAACAGTATATAGCTCATATGTAGGCAGGCAGGGCCCCAGAAGCTCAGAATATCGCTTTTACCACCATATATACCAGCTACCAGAAGACAAGAGAGTCATTAAGAGCCCTTATTAGGGCTACTACGCTGAACAGTATATAGCTCATATCCTATGTAGGCAGGCAGGGCCCCAGAAGCTCAGAATATCGCTTTTACCACCATATATACCAGCTACCAGAAGACAAGAGAGTCCTTAATCCCTTATTAGTGCTGCTATGTTGAACAGTATATAGCTCATATCCTATGTAGGCAGGCAGGGCCCCAGAAGCTCAGAATATCGCTTTTACCACCATATATACCAGCTACCAGAAGACAAGAGAGTCATTAAGAGCCCTTATTAGGGCTAATACGCTGAACAGTATATAGCTCATATTCTATGTAGTCAGGCAGGGCCCCAGAAGCTCAGAATATCGCTTTTACCACCATATATACCAGCTACCAGAAGACAAGAGAGTCATTAAGAGCCCTTATAAGGGCTACTACGCTGAACAGTATATAGCTCATATCCTATGTAGGCAGGCAGGGCCCCAGAAGCTCAGAATATCGCTTTTACCACCATATATACCAGCTACCAGAAGACAAGAGAGTCATTAAGAGCCCTTATTAGGGCTACTACGCTGAACAGTATATAGCTCATATTCTATGTAGTCAGGCAGGGCCCCAGAAGCTCAGAATATCGCTTTTACCACCATATATACCAGCTACCAGAAGACAAGAGAGTCATTAAGAGCCCTTATTAGGGCTACTATGCTGAACAGTATATAGCTCATATGTAGGCAGGCAGGGCCCCAGAAGCTCAGAATATCGCTTTTACCACCATATATACCAGCTACCAGAAGACAAGAGAGTCATTAAGAGCCCTTATTAGGGCTACTACGCTGAACAGTATATAGCTCATATCCTATGTAGTCAGGCAGGGCCCCAGAAGCTCAGAATCTCGCATTTACCACCATATATACCAGCTACCAGAAGACAAGAGAGTCCTTAATCCCTTATTAGTGCTGCTATGTTGAACAGTATATAGCTCATATCCTATGTAGGCAGGCAGGGCCCCAGAAGCTCAGAATATCGCTTTTACCACCATATATACCAGCTACCAGAAGACAAGAGAGTCATTAAGAGCCCTTATTAGGGCTACTACGCTGAACAGTATATAGCTCATATTCTATGTAGTCAGGCAGGGCCCCAGAAGCTCAGAATATCGCTTTTACCACCATATATACCAGCTACCAGAAGACAAGAGAGTCATTAAGAGCCCTTATTAGGGCTACTACGCTGAACAGTATATAGCTCATATTCTATGTAGTCAGGCAGGGCCCCAGAAGCTCAGAATATCGCTTTTACCACCATATATACCAGCTACCAGAAGACAAGAGAGTCATTGAGAGCCCTTATTAGGGCTGCTATGTTTTAAAAATTGTGTGGAGGCCCAAGAGCTGAGACCTTTTAAAAACTGTGTGGAGGCCCAAGAGCTGAGACCTTTTAAAAATTGTGTGGAGGCCCAAGAGCTGAGACCTTTTAAAAATTGTGTGGAGTCCCAAGAGCTGAGACCTCTTAAAAATTGTGTGGAGGCCCAAGAGTTGAGACCTCTTAAAAATTGATTGTATTAAGCCCAAGAGGTGAGCCATAATTTTTTTCATTAATACAGCAATTCTACGGCGGTTAAGGAGGAGGAGGAGGAGGAGGAGGAAATGGCACTTCATACAGATGGCACTTCACTCTTGGCTGCTTTCCACTGTTGTACAAGCAAAGTCCGGGTCAATCCACTTGCTGTTCATTTTGATTAGCGTCAGCCTGTCGGCACTGTCGGTTGACAGGCGGCTGCGCTTATCGGTTATAATGCCCCCGGCTGCGCTGAACACCCTTTCTGATAGCACGCTGGCGGCAGGGCAGGCAAGCACCTCCAAGGCGTACAGGGACAGTTCCAGCCACGTGTCCAACTTGGAGACCCAGTAAGTGTAGGTCGCCGAGGGATCGGGGAGGACAGGGGTGTGGTCTGCCAGGTTGTCCCGCAACATCCGCCGATACTTGTCCCTCCTGCTGATAGCGGGCCCCGCAGTGATGGAAGTTGCACGAGGAGGTGACATGAACGTGTCCCACACCTTGGAGAGTGTTCCCCTGGTGGCTGTGGGCCTGATCGATGTTGTCAGACTCTGGGAGACACTCTCCTCTCTGCCGCCAGCGATGCTGGGTGGGAAAATCTGCATCATGTTCTGCAAGAGTTCCCTCTGGTATTCCAGTAATCGATTCGTCCTCTCCTCTACCGGAATAAAAGAGGAGAAGTTATCTTTATACCGGGGGTCCAGGAGTGCGAAGACCCAGTATAGTTTGTTCTCCAATATCCGGACAACACGTATGTCCCGGGAAAAGCAGCCCAGCATGAAGTCAGCCATGTGTGCCAGACTCTGAGTAGGCATGACCTCACTGCCCCCACCAGAAGGATCATTTTCCATTTCCTCCTCTTCCTCCTCCTCTCCGCCCCATCCGCGCTGAACCAATGGGACGCACACAGCCTGACTGCTACCCTCGCCGCCAGCATCCTCTTCCACAGCCACCTCCACGTTGTCCTCCTCCTCCTCATCCTCCTCCTCCTGCAACTGCCACCGAGCAGCAGACAAAAGTGTGGTCTGACTGTCTACCTGCGTTGCATCTCCTCCTACCCCCGTCTCCTCTGTGTGCAATGCGTTCTCCCTTATTGCGATGAGCGATTCTTTAAGGACGCCTAGGAGCGGGATGGTTACGCTCACTATAGCGTCCTCGCTGCTGACCTTCTTAGTGGACTCCTCAAAGATACGCAATACATCGCATATGTCTGCCATCCATGGCCACTCGTGGTTGGCAAACTGAGGGAGCTGAGTTGGAGGCACGCGTGGATGCATCATCTGGTACTCCATCAATGCTTTCTGCTGCTCACACACCCTGGCCAACATGCAATAGGTGGAATTCCAGCGAGTGGGCAGGTCGCACAACAGCCGATGTTGAGGCAAATGGAGGCGTTGCTGGATTTTTTTTAAGCTAGCAGCAGCTACAGTTGACTTCCGAAAGTGAGCGCACAAGCGCCGCACTTTGACCAGTAGCTCTGCCAGGTTGGGGTAAGTCTTTAGAAACTTTTGTACTACCAAATTAAAAACGTGGGCCAGGCATGGTACGTGATTGAGTTCTGCAAGCTCCAGAGCCGCCACCAGGTTACGGCCGTTATCGCACACGACCATGCCTGGTCCTAGCTGCAGCGGCGACAGCCACATCTCTGTCTGCTGCAATATGGCGTGCCTCACCTCTGCGGCGCTGTGCTTCCTGTCGCCCAAGCTGATGAGCTTAAGCACCGCCTGCTGACGTCTCCCCGTGCCAGTGCTGCAACGCTTCCAGCTAGGGGCTGAGGGCGATGTTAAGGCAGAGGAGGAGGAGGAGGAGGAGGAGGAGGAGGAAGAGGAGGGGGGTCTATCAGAACCCGTGCTGGCAATCTTGGGCGGGGGTGGTATGTAGGCCGTCCCTGTTTGCGACCCCGTCCCCGCTTCCACAACATTCACCCAGTGTGCCGTCAAAGAGATGTAGCGTCCTTGGCCGCAAGCGCTTGTCCACGAGTCGGTGGTCAAGTGGACCTTTGCGCTGACTGCGTACCTCAGGGTCCGCCTGATGTTACGCGACACGTGCTGGTGCAGGGCGGGGACGCCACACCGGGAAAAATAGTGGCGGCTAGGGACGGAATAGCGAGGTGCGGCAGCCGCCATCAGGTCGCGGAAGGCCTGCGTCTCCACAAGCCTAAACGGCAACATCTCCAGGGCCAGCAGTTTGGAGATGAGGCAGGTTAAGGCTTGGGCTTGGGGGTGACTGGAGGCGTACTTCCGCCTGCGGTTGAACGCCTGCGAGATGGACAGTTGATGGGACGAGGAGATGGAAGGTGCAGACGAAGATGCGGGGGAAGGGGGGGCTGAAGGAGAAGGCCCCAAAGTAGCCGAGGCAGAGGCAGATGTGGAGGTGTCCTGGCTGGAGGTCTGGACCGCAGTGGCAGCACACAACAAAGGGGAAGAGGCAGTGGCAGCAAGACGGGGCGCAGGTTGTATTGCGTTTGCTCTCTCCCACTCAGCCCAGTGCTTGAATTCCAAGTGACGGCGCATGCCTGAGGTGGTCAGATTGCTCTTCTCAGAGCCCCTACTCAGTTTTGAGTGGCAGATTGCGCAAACCGCGCTCAGTTTGTCATCCGCGCAAACATTAAAAAATCTCCACACCACAGAAGTACGAGGCCTCGATGGGGGAGCTTCGCGCGACTGCCTGCTGCCGGGAAGAGCTTCGGCCCTGCTGGCTGTGGCCTGCCTTCTCTGTCTGGACTGTCCTCTGCCTCTGGACTGTCCTCTGCCTCTTGCTGCCTTATTCGGTGATGCGCAGACCGCATCTCCACTGCTTTCCCCGCTGGACATCACCCCTGTCCAAGTGGGGTCGGTCATTTCGTCGTCCACCACCTCCTCTTCCACTTCCTCTCTCTGCTCCTCCTCCTGCCCACTGGACATTCCAACAGCCTCCCTTGATGGCAACTGCGTCTCATCATCATCGCTCATGATAGCAGATGCTGGTTCCGGGTCCACATCACTAGCAGATGGCGGATACTCAAGTGTTTGGGCATCACTACAAACAAATTCCTCTGCTAGCTCCTGGGATTCTTGCAGCACATCTGGAAAAGGACCCGAAAAGAGGTCCTGGGAGGGGTCAAGGGTGGGCTGACTCTGTTGGCCAGGTTGGGAGGAAGGAGGGTCAGAGTGAGACTGTGTGGATGACTGGGTGGTGGACAAGTGACTGGAAGCGTTATCGGCCATCCATTGCACCACCTGTTCACGCTGCTCAGGCCTTAACAGAGGTGTACCCCGCCCCCCGCATAACTGTCCCATAAAGGCAGGGAAGCTGGATGAGCGTAATGCTGGCTGCCCCTCACCAGCACGCATTGTATCCCCACTGGCTTCAACGCGGTTTGTGCCCCCACCAGCATTTCTGCGCCCCCGTCCTCGTCCACGTCCCTTTGCGCTAGCCCTCCGCATTTCAGACGTTTTACTTTTTTGGCCACGCGTTATGCCAAATATAAAAATATTTTTAAGAAGAACACCTGGCTATACAGCCGTATACTGCCAGAAGGTGAAATGGTGCCTATACGCACCGTGTATAAAACAGTGTTTTGTTGGCACAGAGGACACAAAACAGTAGTGCAAAATATAGTTTTGTATATAGGTGCTAATACACCACTGAAGTCTTTCTGTCCCTATTCCAGCAGCAGCAGCTACCCCTCACTAAAGCAGCCGTAGCTGCAGCACTAATAAGTGCTCAGCTCTTGGGCCTCCACACAATTTTTAAAAGGTCTCAGCTCTTGGGCCTCCACACAATTTTTAAGAGGTCTCAGCTCTTGGGCCTCCACACAATTTTTAAGAGGTCTCAGCTCGTGGGACTCCACACAATGTTTGAGAGGTCTCAGCTCTTGGGCCTCCACACAATTTTTAAAAGGTCTCAGCTCTTGGGCCTCCACACAATTTTTAAAAGGTCTCAGCTCTTGGGCCTCCACACAATTTTTAAAAGGTCTCAGCTCTTGGGCCTCCACACAATTTTTAAGAGGTCTCAGCTCTTGGGCCTCCACACAATTTTTAAAAGGTCTCAGCTCTTGGGACTCCACACAATGTTTGAGAGGTCTCAGCTCTTGGGCCTCCACACAATTTTTAAGAGGTCTCAGCTCGTGGGACTCCACACAATGTTTGAGAGGTCTCAGCTCTTGGGCCTCCACACAATTTTTAAAAGGTCTCAGCTCTTGGGCCTCCACACAATTTTTAAAAGGTCTCAGCTCTTGGGCCTCCACACAATTTTTAAAAGGTCTCAGCTCTTGGGCCTCCACACAATTTTTAAAAGGTCTCAGCTCTTGGGCCTCCACACAATTTTTAAAAGGTCTCAGCTCTTGGGCCTCCACACAATTTTTAAGAGGTCTCAGCTCGTGGGACTCCACACAATGTTTGAGAGGTCTCAGCTCTTGGGCCTCCACACAATTTTTAAAAGGTCTCAGCTCTAAGCTTCCCTTACTGCTGGGGTGACACACTGTAACAAACCTCCTCCTGTAAGCTTCCCTGACTGCTGGGGTGACACACTGTAACAAACCTCCTCCTGTAAGCTTCCCTTACTGCTGGGGTGACACACTGTAACAAACCTCCTCCTGTAAGCTTCCCTTACTGCTGGGGTGACACACTGTAACAAACCTCCTCCTGTAAGCTTCCCTGACTGCTGGGGTGACACACTGTAACAAACCTCCTCCTGTAAGCTTCCCTTACTGCTGGGGTAACACACTGTAACAAACCTCCTCCTTTAAGCTTCCCTTACTGCTGGGGTGACACAATGACACAAGAGGACATGTCTGACCACATCTCACACACACACACACACAATGACAATTAGGGGTGGGGTCTATTTATTTTCCCCCTTGCCTATGCCATCTGTGGTTGTCATAGGCAACGTGATTTTAAGGGGTGCAGAATTTTGTTCTTCTTTTTTGTACAGTTTGGCTTGGGGTCCATGGCAATGTAGAGGAAAGAAGGTTTCCTTGTCTTGTCTCACTTTACGTAGAAGTTATATTGTGTTTGGAGTGTATTGTTGAGTGGCTGTGATAGTGGCGTAATAGTGCGACTTGGGCGCGTTATATGCACCCAGACATGCTTCCCCTGCTGTCCCAGTTGCATTCCAGCAGTGTTGGCATCATTTTCTGATGTTTCAGGGTGGACTTGGTGACCTCCAAGTGGTCGAATTGAGATTTCCAAGTGTCGAGCATTTTTTTCCCATAGACTATAATGGGATTCGATATTCGGTCGAGTAGTCGAGTAACGCGGTCTATTCGAATCGAAATTCGAAATTTCGAATATTTCACTACTCGCTCATCTCTATTAAATACCACTCTGGCATTTGAGGTCTATTAAGGAGTTACTGGAATTGATCTGGGACAGACAGTGTTTAGGTGTGTTTTTTATAGAGTTTTGGATGTTAAAACAAATAAGCAGTGTGAGAAATGGAACTACCTATGTTACAACATTTAAAACAGACATAAAGTCTAAAATTACTTTACTGACAACCTGGTCTAGCTGCACCCCTGGTCACATGCTCCAGGGGTCTTCGGTCGGTTGGTGATTGAGCTGATTCTCATCCAGGGGTGTACATAGGTTTTACAGGGCCCCATAGCAAAAGTCATAGTGGGGCCCCCTCACACCAGCCCTTAGCATCAGATAAGACTGCAATAAATACGCCCCCCCCCAGCACATTACTGTCTTGCAGACACGGGGATAAAGACCTATATAAGACACTGGTGCCCTATTCAGCATACAGGAAAATCAAGCTGACAGCTTTTTTGTTCCACTCTGTTAAAAATATTATCTGTGTCTCCCAAGAATCCCTGTTGACAGTGCTCTCCCTCTTAGCATTTCATGGGGCCCCTTCTGCCATGGGCCCGTTAGCAGCTGCTTCCCTTGCCTCTATGGTATGCTTCCCCCCTTTGGCTTAGCCAAATCATGCTTTTCACTTCTGCTATTCCCACTATTCCTACTGACAACTAGTGCATCCTGGACTCAGTGGGACAGCCCTACCCATGCCAGCAAAGTGGGCCTTTTAGGTGTCCCAAAATACCATGGAGCTTTGTATGACAAGGTACAGGAGACAGCACCACATGGAATTAATGCATACCTTCTATTTAAAGCAGTGTGGCTGCCACTTGTGTGTGCAACTGTTTCATCCACTGGGATAAAGCCTTGCTGCAGAAAGGTGGGTATACCTCTAATCCAGTGATGAATGGCATGAACATTTAGGTTAGGTCAGTTTAATGTCTCTGTGAACCAAGACTCTCCCTGGCATAGAACCAGGACCTTCCCATGGAGGTATAGGTCTACTTTAAATCTAAAAGAAAGGCACCAGCTGAAGGTCCGCTCACCCCTGGGGCATCTGGAAATGTTTACCAGCGCTGGGTTCCATTGCTGGTAGCGCCCACTCTGGCAAACCTACATGAC